>OY986963.1:26043673-26278041 GCA_963920575.1 Narthecium ossifragum
TTGGAGACGTGGGTGCGAGGGGTTTCTCGAGGGGGTGGACGGGGTTGAGATCGTGAGAAACATAGATATCTCCAACGAGAGATTAATATCCCTGTTACCTGAAAAAAAATAACAAAAACAGAAATGCGCTGACGATGGGTGCGTGGTCGTCAGGCACTTGGGGTGTCGCGCCCCGACCTGCGAAAGCCCAACCGGAATGGGGGACGCGAATCAGAATCTAAATAATTGTGGAAAATTTGACGAGGGTTCCCTCTAGTCTACTGGTTTCCCTAAGTATTCATTAGACACCATCAATTAACAATTCTAAATATAACAGAAAGCTCAAGATTAAAGATTACAAACCCAAAGTGATACAAGTCTACAAAACCTCGAAGAGGGGAAATCAAATACAAACATTTATACACTCTCGTAGGAGGCTAACTATTCAGGGGTTCTGAAGACAGAAAGATCACCTCTTCTCAAACTCCGCCAGGCGCTGTCGCGCCGCTAACCAACTGTCCGGTAGGGGCCATCGAAGAAGAGCTAACGCATGCACCTGCAAAACGCAGTTCGGGTAAGAATGAGCAACTAAGGTCAACAGAGAAACTACACTACGACTTACAGAAGGAAGAGGGAAACGCAATAGTGTCACCATCTAGCAAGGTCTGGGTGTACACAGGGGTCCCATAACCCCACCGCGTGTCCCTGAGGGGCCTCAGTCATATGGTCTCCCAGCCGAGTTGGTCGCATATTGGGTCACCCTCAGCGAGGCAGGAAACCAATATTGTCATCTCACAAGCAGGAAACCAACACTACTAGGCCGGATGACAACACCGCTGAGTAGGCACACCCTCTACTCAAGAGACAAGAAAACCGGACACCGGCTACACCTCAGATGTGAGGACCTGTCCATCTACTCCTGGGTCGACTGGCTGGGTCGGACCCGTGGCTAGTTTGATTGTTTCGCGTCGAGCGCGTGATCCGGTGGATCGCATTGTTTCTTGGACCGCAAAGGCAATTTGGTAAAATTGCACCTTGCCGGTTTGTTTCACACCAGCGTGTGCACACACTGACCTTGTTTATATTAGTGTTTGATTAGAACGGTTATGTGGACCCGAGATCGAAAGATCCTGGCTTGGGCTTGTGTTTTAGCCCAAGTCTAGCTTCCTAGGGAAAGAGGATCGATCTTCTCTTGCTAAGGAGATCGATCTTTTAGTGCCAGAAAGTTAAGCTGGTTTGTCAAGACAGATCGAGATCGATCTCTCTTGAGTCGGTTCGTTTGTCTATAAAACGAACGAAGCCCCCTTTTCTTTGATTCTTTTGGCAAATCTGCGTTTTGAGCTGTGTTCTTGCTGGATTTGATTGAGTTTGAGGATGATCCAAGATTTATCAGCTGGGATTGAAGCATCTCTTGCCTTGGTAGGGATTCCTACCTACTTGTTTTTCCGGATTTGTGAGATTGAGTTTGATTGAAGTTTGTTTTGCTTAGATCTGTTAAAATACAAGTTTGTTTTCAATGAAATCTTCGGTTTTGGACTCGTGGTCCTTCGTACTATAAGATCCCAGAGTTTTGTGCGATTTGGTGGAGTTTGCCGACGGTATTTCTCGCCGGCGGTTCGCCGGTGAACCCATTCGGATCGATCTCTCTTGAGAAAAGATCAATCTCTTGTGGGGCGTCATACCCAGCCCAAGCGGGATCGATCCTTCTGTTGGAGAAGATCGATCCTTGCGTGGCTGGTATGGCGGGGTCCGTGTCATGAAGAAGATCGATCCTTCCGGTGGAGATGATCAATCTCTTCCGGTTGACAGGGATGAGTTTTCTCCCAAACACTAAGAAGATCGATCTTCTCTGGGAGAGAGATCGATCTCTTAGTGCCCGCGGGGCTTTTTCAATGGGTTTGCCCGCGGGGCTTCGCATAAGCGGTTTTCTTTACAGTCATATTAACTTGTACATATCTTTAAGCATGCTAGCCCCATATTAGGGGCAGTGATGAACTAGGAGAGTGATGACTCCTGGGATGTTTAGAATAAGCGGGCGAGTAGCCCTATTGTTTTCCATAGCCTTGCATGCCGGCGTGCGCCAGGGGCTTTTACCTGTGTGGTCTATCTGAGTTGTTTGCGGAGTTGCTTCCCGATGCATGTCGCGCCCCGACCCGCGAAAGCCCAACCAGGCCGGGCGACGCGAACCCGAACCTAAAAAACGCGGAAAAAAGACGGCGAGGGTTCCCTTTAACCTATTGGTCTCCCTGACAATTCACCAAAAGCACCCTCAAATTAAAACAACAATTGAACAACATCGAACCACAGATTTAAAACTCAAAGTGTTTAATATACATAACCTCGAAGAGGGGAAGATTCGAATACAACATTACTCCCGTAGGAGACTAACTAACAAAAGGGTAAAAGCAGTAAATATCGCCACCATTCAAAGTCCACCAGGCGCCGCCGCACCGCCGATCAACTGCCCGGTAGGGGCCACAGAGGAAGAACTGACGCCTGCACCTGCAAAACGCAGCCCGGGTAGGTGTGAGCACTAAGCTCAGTAGGGATCTACACTATGACACATAGAAGGAAGAGGGAAACGCAACAGTGCCGCCCTCAAGTGGAACCTGGGTGTATACAAGGGTTCCATAACCCCACCGCGTGTCCCTGAGGCCCATGATCATGATCTTCCAGCCGGGCTAGTCACATGTCAGGTCACACTCAGTAGCAGGAAACAACACTGCTGACTCTTAACAGGACACTGAACACTGTTTGGTGGGAAGAGACACCACTGAGTAGGCAACTCCTCTACTCAAGAGTTTTAAGAAATACCGGACACCGGCTACACCTCAAATCCGACTCGAGGCCGACACGACCTCTACAATCATCAAGCCACAAGTGTACCAGTCATCTAAGCCTATCATCGAATCGACTGGACACCACAATTCAAACCGAGCCCAAACAACCCAACCCCGGTCCTAGGGCTAAGTCCGAGCTTAATTGTGCATAAAACCTACTAAGATCTCAACCAAAGATCATAAAACCCATATCAGAAATTCTACTAGGCATGAGGAATCCAACAAGACAAAGATCAACAAGATCCAACGGCTAGATCTAAAGAAACCCATTAATGAACACAGTAGGTAGAAGAACCTACCAAAGAACGCTAATCCCGGCTGATCCCTCGCAACCAGTCACCAAAAAGCCTCCAAACTACTTCAGGGATCTTCCTCTCGTTGCCACGGATCCAACGAGCCTTAGAACACCCAAAATGATGGTCGGAGGAGGGAGAATGGAGGAGAAGAAGCTCGCCGGTGGTAAAGGGAGAGAAAACAGAGCTTTCGGGTGAGGAGAAAGAAGAAGAGAAGAAGAAGGAAGGAGGGGAAGAAGAAAAGCAGGAAAAGGGGGAGGGGATAGCCGGAAAAGAGGGGAGAAAGGCGAAGGAGGGGAGGGAAAGTCCTCCCCTTCTGACAAGAGAGAGCGACGGCCAACGGCGGCCGTCCTCGCGAAGCAGAAAACCAACCGACTCGAGTCCGATCGATCGCTCCAAGGAGCGATCGATCGTTCCCGAGCCGCCAACAGCCCAAAGACCTTCTGCACTAAGCGATCGATCTCCAAAGCATGTCAGATCGATCTGGCTAGCAAGGCCAGATCGATCTCATTAGCAATCCAGATCGATCTCCTTCGCCCAGAAAGGCAAACTTGGGCTAAAACATAAGCCCAAGCTCAGATCTTCCGATCTCGGGTTCACCTATTCATTCTAAACAAACGCGAACACAGACAAGGTCAGTGTGTGCACACGCGGGTGTGAAACAAACCAACAAGACGCAATTTACCAAATTGCCCTTGCGGTCTACAACGAGCCACAGGGGTAGAGGGACAGGTCCTCACAATGCAGGTTGCTGGTGAACTGGCTGGCAGTTGGTGGTGTACCACTACAGCAGTTCCATACCTTAAGTACATGTTCACCACCTCGGGTCGGCAGTGTGCCGACCCCAAACCTTGTTATGCTATCATCACATCCTGCTACATGCTTAACTGCTTATATGCGTATGTTCATTGCATGCATCTTTGTTGTGCATTAGTTGCATAGTTAGGGCGCGGGCGATCTGTGGGTCGCCGTCCCAAGGCTTGGAAGCTCGGATTTAGCCCTAGAACCGGGGTTGGGTAGTTTGGACCTGATTTGAATTGTGATGTACAGTCAATTTTGATGATAGGTCTAGATGACTGGTACACCTGCTGCTTGATGATTGTAGAGGTCGTGTCGGTCTCGAGTCGGATTCTGAGGTGTAGCCGGTGTTCCACCGTCACGACTCTTGAGTAGAGGAGTTGCCTACTCAGCGGTGCCATTTCCCGCCAGCAGTGTCGTTCCCTGCTTGTGAGTCTGTTGTGTTGGTTCCTACTTACTGAGTGTGACCCATCATGTGACCAGTTCTTCTGGAAGATCATGATCGTGGACCTCAGGGACATGCAGTGGGGTTATGGGACCTCTGTATACACCCAGGACTTACTTGAGGGTGACACTGTTATAAAGGTATGTACAAAGATATGTACAAGTTATAAAGCGGTAAATAAAACCGCACATGTAAAACCCCGTGGGCAAATTCCGATGAAAACACCTCCCTGCGACTAAAAAAGGATCGATCCTTTCCAAGAAAAATACCGTCAAGGAAGATCGATCATTCACGGGCCAAGCATGACACCCCAAGAATGATCGATCCTTCCTCAAGGAAGATCGATCTTCATGGGTTCTTCGGCGAACTGGAGAAGGAAAATACCGTCGAAAAACGCTATCAAATCCCACAAACTTTGGGATCTAGTAGTACGAAGGACCACGAGTTCAAAACTGGTACTTGTACTAAAAACCAACGAGCATGCAAGGAGATCTACTTAAAACAAACACAAATAAGCTCAAAACTCACAAAAGCCGGAAGACAAGTAGGTAGCATCCATACTTAGACTAAAGCAGCTTCAATCCGCGCTGCTGAGCCTAGGATCGTCCTCAATCTCCTCCAAAATCTCGCGAGATCTGAACTCAAGAACGACAGATTTCAAAAAGGGAAAAAAGGAAGGGGATTGTGTTTTATAGACGAACGAATCGACCTATGAATGATCAATCTTTTCCTCAAGAAAAGATCGATCCTTCATGACGATGCAAAGACTTTCTGCCACCAAATGATCGATCTTCTTAGCAAGAGAAGATCGATCCTTTTTGTGCAGAAAGCTAGACTTGAGCTAAAACACAAGCCCAACCCCGGATCTTTCGATCCCGGGTTCACCTAACCGTTCTAAACAACCATTACCACAAACACCGTAAGTGTGTACATACACGGGTGTGAAACAAACCGACAATGCGCAATTTACCAAGTTACCCTTGTGGCCCACAAAATAATGCGATTCACCGGATCGCACGCTCGACGCGAAACAAGCAAGAGAGTCACGGGTCCGACCCAGACAGTCGACCCAGGAGTAGAGAGACATGTCCTCACATGGGGTATGTCAACCGTGAAGAAGATCAGAAGGATGATGGGTTCTACCGTGCTTCAATTAAGAGGACTTTTGGGATTTTTAAATCTAAGTCTATGGTATGGTTGTGGCTACTCCTTTGGAAGGTTGGAGACTACTCCTACTCCTAGGTAGATTAATGGCTACTCCTACTCCTATGTAGAGTAAGGCTATGCTACTCCTAGGTAGAAAGAGTGATGGTTATGCTACTCCTAGGTAGATGGAACAATACACTATCCTAGGTAGAAGAAGAAGCAAATAAAAGATAATTCATGGATAGAGTTGTGTTCGGTTCGTGTTACAATCCTCTTCTTCCATCAGCCATTTATACAACCTCTCCAAAGCAACTTCCCATGATCCCATGACCTCTGACAGTTGCTCTCCACGTTGCCCGCCATGAGCTCCTATGATTGCTCCATGACTTATGGTGGTTGCCCTCCATGATCCGCGGTGGTTGAGTCCAACTATATCCCAATTTTGACCCACATTTTGACCATCAAAATATGCCATTTTTTGGCGGTAATACAATGCCCCCTTTTTTTCCTTGGGAGTTGAAAAGTCGCATGGAAAAAATAATGTCATCGAGCTCAGGGTCATGTGATGATAAGTCTTCGACAAGATAGTGGTAGAGGGGTCCGATGCATGTGATGGAGGTAGTGGTTCAGAGGGTTTGATGACGAGGTCGAGCTAAAGCTCGGAGGGCTCGATGGCGTACTCAGGTGGAGGTCCTCGAGGTCATGTATTAAGCGAAGGATTGACCTTAATCCTTAGCCATTTCTGAAGAGAGGGCGGGAGGTGACGTGGCTGCAAGATGAGTGTCGTGTTAATGTAGGCCAGCTGTCCCCATATATGATCGGGCTTGGTGAAGTCGAGCTAGATGCACGACCAGGATGTATCCACTTGGCATACCTCCACCATCTCAACCGCCCGCATTCCTTCTCCTCTCCCGCTTGCGCCATCGCCGACCCAACTCCCAAGGCTACTGTCGGAGCCGGTGTTTCTCTGGTGGTCTCCTGCGAAGCGGTGTCGAGTAGATCCGGTATCATGGGGCTCGGGAGATCTCATGCGAAGCGGCGCCGAGTAGATTAGCATCGTTGAGTAGGTCTGCAGGGACTCTTCGCTTCAGATCTTGTCGGTTGGGCTTCGGATGATATGTGAAGTGGTGCTCTGTTTGCTTGGCGACGGAGACCTAGAGGTTGACGGGGAGGGCAACGGAGAAGACATCGAAGCCAATTGGAGTAATCCGGCGGTGCTGAAAGCTATGGGTTTTTCGAGCTATGTTCCGTCGTCGATGGTCAAAGCATCTACACATCTGCGAGCTCGACTTCATTTCGGCATCGACATCCACAAGATCGAGCTCGAGTGTCTTCGATCTCATCTGTGACTCGGCGTTGGCGTCTTCCAGCTTCATCCGAAGGCGATTGCGTATGAGGTCGTGAGCTCACCCTGACTTCATCTCGGCGTCGATATCCTCGAGATCAAGCTCGAGCTCCCTCGACTTCATCCCGGCTTCGACGTCCTTGAGCTTGAGCTCCCTCTACCTCATCCCGGCGCTGACATCCCCAAGATCGGATTCGAGCTCCCTCGATCTCATCCCGGTGCCGTCATCCTCAAGATCGAGCTTGAGCTCCCTCGGCTTCATCCCGGCATCGACATCCTCAAGCTTGAGCTCCCCTGACATCATCTCGGCGTCGACATCCTCAATATCAGGCTTGAGTTCCCTCGATCTCATCCCGGGGCCGACATCCTCAAGATCGAGCTCGAGCTCCCTCGACTTCATCCCGGTGTCGACATCCTTGAGATCGAGCTCGAGGATCCTCAAGATCGCTGTTGAGCTGGGGCAGAGGATGACGGTCGGCACAACTCAGGAACCCGAGAGACTCCATCCATGGCGGCGAGGAGATGTCAGCTGCTTACTTCGCCGGTATACCCATCGTCATCGTAGTCTTGAGGGGCACCGTTTTGCCCAAATCTCGTGGGAGTAGCGATCAATCGTTTGTGAACGAGCATTGTGCTTGATAGGGGTACCGTCGACGCTGGTTTGTTTTGTTTGTCGATGGAAACCTGGAGGACGACGAGGAGGGCGATGGGGTCTGCTCTGTTCTGCTCTGTTTTAGAGGAAGGCTCTGTGTTGTTTTGTTTATATGTCTCAATGAGATTGTATTTTTGATGCTTCGAGATGTTTAATCCCATGCAAATCGGTGCCGACTTCCCCCGACCTTATTCAAAGGTGATTGTAACCTCTATTCGAAGCTTCAAGATGGCTTATCCCATGCAATTCGGCGCAGAACGATGAACAAACCCACTCGGCGAGTTCAAGTCAATTTTTTTTTTAATGACCAACTTGCATGCTACGTTCATGCATGCACGTAGCATGCTCGAATCCCATTCGTGCATCACCTCCTTGGGACGAAGGCCTCGAAGTGCCCGTTGTTCATGATCGATGCAAAAGCTCAAGGGGGTTCGACGTACGTGATCTAAGGCTTGAGGAGCTCGGCGTATGATGATAGAGATAGAGGCTCGAGAGCCCGATGGCACGATCGAGTCGAGGCCCTCGAGGCTGCTTAACTTGATGCTGCAACAGAGTATGATCAAGAACATGCCGGGGTAGATGTTGGTGAGGTGTGATCTTGCTAGCCGCTGGAGTGGTGTGGTACGATGACTAGAGTTTGGCCCCCCCGGGTCGAACGGGAACTTCGTCGTTACCATCGAGTTCGTTGTCAGCCGATGCAAGTATACTCGGAGTCGAAGTTGTCGGTGTGTCGACGTCACTGTCGTCATTGTTGATGACGCCACTTTCATCAAAGTTGTTGAAGCCGCCATTGTCATCGTCGACACAACTGTCGTTGAAGTCGTCAATGCTGCCATCCATCGTCATCGTTGCCGCCAGCGTTGTTGACACCGTCGATGCTTTCACCCTTGGTCTGCTGCCCTCCGAGCTCGAGTGAATCCTTCATCACCAATTTTGGATCTGCTTCCATGATAATGACCATATCCTCTGTAGATTGTCGTGGCTCCTCCGGGACGAGCGTGTCACACCCCCACCCAAAAAACCCATTCAGTCCGGGGCGTGAGGCGACTAAACCTATTTCTAAAATCGAACGGCGAGAGCCTCCCCTGTATTTCTCAATTTGAACCCTGTACAATTATAATCTTCATAATAAATTAAAACGATAAATCCAATAGTTCTAAATTAACATGAATATGAATATGAATATGCTATCACAAGTTTCACTAATTATTACAGGTTCTGATACAATACTTTCATCCACCCTCATTACACAATTTAATACATATGATCAAATCCTCGAAAAGGGAAATTATACATTTAATACAACTACAAATGTACAACTATTAACAAAAGGGGAAACTCCATGATCGTCAAGTACTCCTCGAAACTCCAAGTCCGCGATCACCTCGAGAATGGCGCGCCAACGCCCAGAAGATCACCTGAAAGGAAAGGACTGCATCGACCTACATCACCAATGCAGCCCAGGTAGGAGTGAGCAACAAATCTCAGTAGGGTTCTATGCTATTCTACGTCACACTGAAGGGAGGAAAACAACAATTGTGTTGTCTCTCCGCCTAAGTCTAAGGAATCCCAAGGGTCCCATAACCCTATCGATGTCCCAAGGGCTCCCGTCATGAACCTTTCTCTTAAACATGTTACCAAGATCACCCTAAGCATCAACTAGGGAACAATACCATGCTGGATCACCCTTACCCAAGCAAAACTGCCCTACTTGGGGACCATGTCGGGAACGCATCGACATCCATCCTTAGCGCTTGGCCTTGGAGAAACAACATGACCTCTAAACCTCAACAATAATGTTACGGTCCGACTACCTAATAATCCTCGAATAATATCAAACATAATCATTGATGACAATCACGTTCTAATCCTCGACTACCCAAACCCCGGTCCTAAGGCTAGACCCGGGCTACCCGAGAACCTCGGATCGGCGATCGAATCCATCGCCTACCACCTATCCTTAATGCTTCTAATGCAAGTAAATGCATGCAATGCTCACGCGCACAGAAATACAGAAATATAAGCATGCAACAGTATGACATCATAACATACAGGGCTAGGCATAGCCTACAGCTTGCCAAAGAGTAAACACAGCAAGGGGTCTAAAGCAGATAAAGGTCTAAATTACAATAATCCAATATTATAACGGTGCCCACGGGCCGTAAACAAGCAACAACACATTCAATCGAAATTTCGGTATTACAACGGCATCCACAACCGTCAATCGCAATTTCTACAACGGGGACACAACCCCAGCCACGCAATCATCAATCAACAACAAATATAATAAACAACAACTAGGGCACAACCTCTGCCCATTTAATTATCTAAACATCCCAAGGGGCATGACTCCCTTGGTTCAACCACAAGCCTCACATAGGGCTGGGCCACACATAGACCTACATATATATATATATATATATATACATATAGATAACATGCTAAGAAAATGCTAACATAAGATTGATAAGGGGAATCGAGGGAAATTCGTCAAATATAGCATGTTCGTACATAGAAAACCCAAGTCTATTCTCTCGAGAAATCCACGTTAAATTCACAGGAAATCCAGCTGAAGACCGCCTACTAGCATACTAGTATTTATCACATAGAATATATCAATTTGCATAAAAGGAGAAGATCTTCATAAACATGACCTAGAACTAAGCATGCAAACAAATCTATCAAAATCCTACTGGGATTAACATACATGCTCATTACCATAATCCAAATCACTTATAATTAATAGGCATACTTCACAATCTAATTGCTAATTAGACGGGGTTTTGCAATTAACTAATTAGGCCAAAATTGAGGTAATTAAGTATACAAAAATCATCACATTGAATATGTTAATCCTAGAGATCATTTGGAGCATTAACTTCATAATTCCCGAAGAATCAAACACGATAAAACATTGAGAAATCCACTAACAAACTAATTCCCGGATTGCCACAGTAAACCACCGTTAGAGGCGATAAGAACTTTGCAAATCGACATCTAAACGTCGTCAGATTTCAAATACAATATGGCCAGGCTTAGATTAGCATGCTAGGAACATGCAGCCCAAGAATTGGATTAATCTAATGGCCAATTTCTACAAAATCCACCAATCTTTTCCTAATTTTTGTTTCGCAGCAGTTTAGAAAAAAATTCGCTAAAAATCGTATATAAATCCAAAAATCATGAAACTAGTGGCAATTGAAAGTAGATTCGAAGATCTACAAGTCTCATGTTGATGATCAAACGAGATCATCTACGTACGAGCCAAAATCTGAGCTAGAACAACTCAGCTCGCAGAAAAACAGAGCTTTGATAAAATCCGGGAAAAACATGTATAAATCCGGTTTAAATCAAACTAAAATCAGATGAAGCTTCAATCAGTTACTAAGAATGCTTAGAGGGACTAATTACCACAAAGAAAATAATAGATCAAACAATCAAACCCTAGATCTAGCTCAACCCAAAGATCTATGTAGAAACCCTACCTTCACACGCAAATCCACTGCTAATCCACCTTGATCCGCCGTCCTCTATGGAAGCCGCCGTCTCCAGCTCGCCAGAGAGCCGTCGGAATCCTCCCATACCCGCAGCCATCGCCAGAGAAGGAAGAGAGGCTGCGGGAGAGAGAAAGGGACGGAAGGAGGAGGGGAAAATGTGGCCCTCGCCGCCGCCTCAAGGTCGCCGGGGAAGGAAGGAGGGTTGCTGCGGGAGAGAGAAGGGAAGGAAGGAGGATGGGGTTAGGGCACGGGGAAGGCAAGGGAAGGAAGAGGGAAAAAAGAGAAGAAAAAACAAAAAAAAAGGAAAAGAGAGAGAGAGAGAGAGAGAGAAAAGGGTTAAGTCACTTAAGTGGCTTAGCCGGTTCAGACGAGCCAATTGATCGGACCGAATCCGATTTGACTCCAAATTGCGATCTCGTCCGGATCTGACGATCATGAACGCTCCTACTAAATCTAAACAATCACATACATCAATCAAGACTGTGTGTGCACTACGCGGGTGTGAAACTAACCGTCAAGGTGCAATTTACCAAATTACCCTTGGGGTCCCAAAAGCAGCAATGCGATCAACTGATCACAAAGCGAGGCTAACCGAGCCAAAACAACCAAATCACAAAACCAGCCCCTCTGTCACGCCCTGATCCAGAAAACCCATCCGAGCCGAGGCGTGAGGGGAAACCTACACTATTCATCTCCAAGTGGCGCGATACAAAGCGGAATTTTAGAAAAACTTAAACAATTCATAATCTAGAGGTAAACAGATATTCAATTTGCATAACATCAGTTGTACTATTCAACATTTGATACAAATCTTCCAATGAAAGAATATTATACATTAATCTCAAAAGTCCTCGAAATGTACATAATTTACAAAATTTGCCAAAAGTACAACAGTCGTCCTCCAGCAACCTCAAACACCTCTGGATGTAGTCACGCCACCAAAGCTGATCCGCCGGCTCTACTGAAGAAGAACTGGCGCCTGCACCTGCAAACGCAGCCCGTGTAGGAGTGAGCGATAAGCTCAGTAGGGTTCTACTCTACGGCATACTGAAGGGAGGAAAACAACAACAGTGTTGTCTCCCCGCACAAGTCTAAGGAATGCCACGGGGTTCCACAACCCCTGCCGACTACCCCAAGGATCCTACTCTTCTCAACCTACCACGCTGGGACACATTCTCCAAACACGCTGGGAGGAAACAGAGAACCAGAACTAGTAGGATCACCCTTACCCAGCAGGAAGCCACTGCCTGGGGACCATGTCAGGGGCACCGGGAACCATCCTTAGCACTTGGCCTTGGGAGACCAACACGACCTCTAAACCTCAAACATTGATCAGAGTCAACTATCGCAAAAATCCTCAATACAAGAGATTCATATTAGACAATCACCCTAAACCTGACTATCCAGCCACGGTCCTAAGGTTAGATCCGAGCTACCCGAGAGCCTCGGATCGGCGACCAAACCATCGCCTGCCTAACCTCAGATGCCTCTAATGCAATCAAGATGCATGCAATGCTCAGGCACAGATAACAAGATATAGGCATGCAACAAGATGTCATTAATCATACAGGGCTAGGCATAGCTTACAGCTAGCCAAAGGGTAAGCATAGCAAGGGCCTCAAATACGGATAATCTACGCTAACCAACCAAACATCTGAGCAAAGCATTAAACACAGATATACAAAAGTCTTAAGTGCTCACTCGCACCTGACAGACTAAGGGTCCACAGTTACCCCGCAGGTAACTGGCCACATTTATACAATAGCCCTCGGCACACGCCGGCATCAGGCTAAGGTTCCACAATTTCCACATTAACTTGCACTCATAGCTAGCTAATGGTTAAGCAATCAATATAGCATTTAACTACTTATCAAACACGTATTAAATGCGATCAAAACCATAGATTCGTCCGAAAAGGAAAATACTCGAATCGATCCTCAAACCCGATAGAAATCCTTTTGAAACTCTACAAAATTCACTTGCAAACCTCCCAACATGTTTAAAGATCAATCACGATTGAAAGCCATTCAAGAAAGACCAGAAAACCATGTTCAAGGGCCCACGGTCGATGTGACGGTCGACCGTGAGGCCACGGTCGATGTCACGGTCGACCGTGAGGCCAAAACGAGGAAAACCACATGGATGACGGTCGATCGGTCCATCGACCATGGGAAGCCCGAAACGAGGCAGAGCCTCACGGACGATGCGACGGTCGACCGTGAGGCGGGATGAAAACAAAGAGGAGGCCCACGGTCGATCGGCGCATCGACCGTGGGAGGCCAAAATCCCGACAGAGCTTGACGGACGATGCTACGGTCGATCCACAGATCGACCGTCAGGCCTCGAAAGAGCGTATTAACGCTTGACGATCGATCCACCGATCGACCGTCAGGCCCCGAAAGAGCGTATTAACGCTTGACGGTCGATCCACCGAACTGTGCAGAAATCACATCAAGTTGGAATTCGATGAAACTTTGCAAGGATCAAATCAAGTTGGAATTCTTCACACCATTGGTTTTCCCATCATCTTTTATGCGTGCTTGCAAAGTTTCATCGAATTCCAACTTGATTTGATCCTTGAAATCCAAGAAATCACATTTTTGGCGGTTAAATCTCCAATTTAGGTTAAAATGGTCGAAAACCGATAAACGGCGATAATACGAGATCTAACCGATAAAATACGGAAATCGCGAGGTAGGAATACTTCAAAGCATCTATAACACATGCACAACAAATTGCACAACATTCTAATAAGTACTCCTACAGCAAAAAGGCATTAAACCTATCCTAGGAGAAGCCGATCCTATGATCGAGGTAGAAACACCTACTTGAAGAGATAGGGCAGCTCCTCCACGCATCCTCCAACTCCGATCGCCGGAAGCCGCTCCTCGAAATCCACACTCCGATGCCCTAGCACCCAGCCGAATGAGAGAGGAAGAGAGAACGACAGGAGAAGAAGAAGGAAAGAAAGAGAGAGAAGAGAAAGGGTTTAAATAAAAAGCTGGAAACGATCACAGCCGGCCGATTCGATCTCTCCCGATCGAGTTCTGATCTTTCGATCGGACGCGCCCTTAAGGTTCTAATCAAACACATACATCAATCAAAGGCCATGTGTGCAACGCGGGTGTGAAACTGACCACCAGGGAGCATATTTACGAAAATGCCACTGGGGTCAAAAGCAGCGATGCGATCAACCAAGGCCAACCGGGCCAAACCACAAACCCAGACTCTCGACCTAACGCGGTCGGACCAGGTTGGAGGTACGGGTCCTCACACCCTCGACCTACCGCGGTCGGACCGGGTTGGAGGAACGGGTCCTCACAGAGCGACTCTATTTGGGTTATGGTCATTGCTTGAGAGATTTGCTCGAAGGGGTGTTTCTGCGCAGTCGTGACCTCTTGTACACCCTGAGTCACCAACTCACAGGCATCCGACTGGGCTGCTTGAACTTCGTCTTCCATGGTTGCCGTGAAGGTGTCGACTACCAGTTTTAGCTGCTCCTTGAGCAGATCTCCAATCCTATCTATGGCTTTCCATAGGTCAGTGTTGGTTTTTTGACTCTAGGTTTGCGGTGAGTCATCACTTGCTATGGCAGCTGTCAATGATGAACCTGGTGGGTGTTGGGCAGGTTGTTGATTGTTAGGCTCATGTCGGTCATGGGGACCGACGATCATAGACTCAGATGTCATTTTTGGCCTCCCACCGTGGTCGCCAAACTTGTTACTTGAAAAAATAACAAAAAATCAGAAATGTGCCAACGATGGGTGCGTGGTCGCCAGACACTTGGGGTATGCCAACCGTGAAGAAGATCAGAAGGATGATGGGTTCTACCGTGCCTCAATTAGAAGGAACAGTACACTACTCCTAGGTAGAAGAAGAAGAAGATCCGCGGTGGTTGAGTAACACTATGTCCCAATTTTGACCCATATTTTGACCATCAAAATATTCCAATTTTTGGCGGTAACAATCCCTGAATACCTCCTCCCATCGCCGTGACCTTGCCCAAATATCTGGTCCCCTTCTTTACTCATGGGGAAATAGCAGCAGTTTCCAGTTCGCCATTGCCGGTGAGATCTTCCACCGGCTGCTGTCGCCACCAGTGAAGTGATACATGCAAGGATTCTGTGAGTTGTGGATTCTCTGACTGACCCTTATATCTAGAGTGGCTTGATCAGAATGTACTCGGAAGTCGATGAGATGGGTGCTGCTCACAATCTGTTTGATGAGATTGATCGAAGGGTGCGTGAAGTGTGGTCGGATACAGGATGCTGAGAACCTGTTTGAAGAAATGCCTTAGAGGAATTTTGGAGCTTATGATGCTATGATTGGAGGTTGGATTTTCATTTTAGATCTCTATTTGATTTTTATTAGATAAACCCGGAGTAGTGGCCTTTGGCCGGAATAATTTTCTTTTTAAATCCACTTGTCTTTTGATTTGTCAATCGAGGAACATTTTGGTGTTCGTTTAGAAACCAGACCAAATCCATAAATTCGGGACCAAAATACCCCTGACCAACTGACACAAGTACGAGAGAGAAAAAGGAGAGAGAGAGATCTCTCCACCCATCTTTCTCTCTCCATCTTTCTCTCTCTCTCCACCCATCTTTCTCTCTCCATCAACTCTCTCTCTCTCCATCTTTCTCTCTCTCTCCACCCATCTTTCTCTCTCCATCAACTCTCTCTCTCTCCACCTAGTCTTCTCTCTCCATCGACTCTCTCTATCTCCACCCATCTTTCTCTCTCAATCTCTCTCTCTCTCTCCACCTGGTCTTCTCTCTCTATCTCCACCCATCTTTCTCTCTCCATCGACTCTCTCTCTCCTCCTAGTCTTCTCTCTCTATCTCCACCCATCTTTCTCTCTCCATCGACTCTCTCTCTCCACCTGGTCTTCTGTCTCCATCGACTCTCTCTCTCCACCCATCTTTCTCTCTCCATCGATTCTCTCTCTCCCCACCTAGTCTTCTCTCTCCATCGACTCTCTCTCTCTCAACCTGGTCTTCTCTCTCCATCGCCCCCCATTCCCTCCCTCCCTCTCTCTCACTCCCTCTCTCTCCATCGCTCTCCATCCCACCTGATCTCTCTCCATCGAGCCGCCCCCGCTGCGTCAACAACGACCCCCCCGCCCACAGCCACCACCCCGCCTTCATCCTCGTCTCCGGCTCCTCCTCCCCTCCGGCTCGATGCCTCCGACCTCCACACCGCCACCTCCGTCCCCGTGTCCCCATCGTAGAGCAACCCCTTCGCCTCCTGCTCCCATCTCCACCCCCTCCCCTTCATCCTCGTCTCTGCCTCCTCCTCCCCTCATGTTCTCTCCTCCCCTCCGGCTCCAGCTCTGGCTCCATCGCGTCCTCTTCACCGTCGCCTCCTCTTCTCCATCGCCTCCTCCCCTCCGGCTCCCCTCTTCTCCGACTCCTCCTCCCCTCCTGCTCTCTCCTCTGTTTCTCTCTCTCTCTCTCTCTCTCTCTCTCTCTCCTCCCTCTTCCTCTGTTTCTCAAGCACCTCACCTGCCGCCCCCGCCCCGCCTCGGTACTCCTTCACGAACGGCTCCACCATCACTGTCGGGTTCGTCGTCACCACCACCCGCCTCCCCCCGCAGCTACGGAACGCCCGCCAGCTCTCCTTGCGCACGTCCACGGCGTAGTGCCGCGGGAGCACCGCCCGGGCCATGAGCTCCACGTCGCGGATGCGGATCCCCTCCGGCTCCGTCGCTTCCTCTTCTCCGGCTCCTCCTCCCCTCTGACTCCGGCTTCTCCACCCCTCTTTTCCGGCTTCTCCTCCTCGGCTCCTCCTCTGTTTCTTCGCTCTCTCCTCTCCTCTCTCTCTCCTCCGTTTCTCTCTCTATTTCCTTTCTCTTCCTCTATTTCTTACTGGCTGTCTCCGGCAACTCCCCTCCGCCGGCATCGGCGCCCTACCACTCCAGCTCGCCTCCCCCCGGCTCCTTCCCAGGAGTTCCTCCATCTTCAATGGGGCCCTCGTGTCCCATAAGAATGCTACAAAGGCCTCACTAATCGCATAACTAAGAATTCATAAGCTAAGTAAGGAATTCCTAGTCTAAGTAAGGAATTTCTCGCATAAGTAAGGAATTCAAAGGCTAAAGAATTTAGAGTCACTACAAGAAAATACATTTTATGCGGCAACAATTAACGGCAACACAACTGTTGCCCTAAACACTCGTGTTTTACAGCAACTATGTATGACAATGAACTAGTTGCCATACAAAATGTTTTTTTATGTCAACTAGAAATATTGCCATAATTGGTAACCTCTTTAAGGGCAACATTAATTGTTGTCGGAAATTATCAACACATTTTACGGCAATTCCATGTGTTGCCATATAATACTATGATATTTAACGACAAGTTATTTTGTTGCCATTTATAGTGTGTATATTTTATGGCAATTGAATATGTTGCCAGAAAAGAAATAAGGCTTTGACGACAACTAGAAATGTTGCTGCAATTTCAAACCGCTTTCATGGCAATATTAATTCTTGCCGGAAATTGTGAGAATATTTACGACAAATCTGTGTGTTGCCATTTAATACTCTGATATGTAGCGACAAATTGTAAGGAATTCATAGACTAAGTAAGGAATTCCTCGCATAAGTAAGAAATCATATCCAAGCCGACTTAAACACTAAATTTAAGTCCATTAAAACCCAAAAAAATGGAATACCTCCACTCTCTCCCTCTAAAATAATGAAGGAATTCGTACGAGAGAAGAAGATGGGTGATGTCATATATTAATGTAGAGATCTCTCTCTCCTTTTTCTCTCTCGTACTTAGGGGTGGCAATCCGGGTCATGACCCGTGAACCCGACCCAACCCGAAATAAACGGGTTTGGGTTTGGTGTAATCGGGTTTGGGTCATAAACAGGTTGACCCATTTATGACCCGTGAATAAACGGGCCGGGTCAGGTTGACCCGCGGGTTCGGCGGGCCAACCCGTTTAAAAATAATTTTTTTTTAAAAAAGCCATAACCTCACCCCGCCCCTCTCTGGCTTTCTTCCTCTCGTCCTCTCCTCCTCATCTGTTCTCCTCTCCCAACACTCTCGCCAGCCTCCCCTCTCTTCCTCTCCTCGGATCCACCTCTCTCCCCTACGACGACGCCTCGCCCGTCCTCCCATCTCATCGCCCCGATGACGCCTCGAGGACCGTCAACCCATCTCCTCGCCCCGACGACGCCTCGTCTCCCTTCCTCGCCTCGTCCTGGAAGGTCTCTCCACCTCTCTCCCCTACTACGACGCCTCTCCCCGTCCTCCCATCTCCTCGCCCCGACGATGCCTTGAGGACCGTCCACCCATCTCCTCGCCCCGACGACGCCTCGTCTCCCTTCCTTGCCTCGTCCCGGAAGGTCTCTCCACCCTCGAGCTTAAAGGTACGACCTTCCATTGTTGAGTTTCCATGTTTGTTGGTGATTTCGACCGAAATGGTTGCCATAGGTTTGGGGTTTTTTTTTTCTGTTTTGTTGGGAATGGGAAATTTGGGGATCCTTGGCTTCCCTCTTATCTTTGTGTTTTGGCTTGTGTTTTTGCTGCATCTTGGGTAGATTTGCTGCATTTTGGTTTGAGCATGTGTTTTTGGTTTGTGAGCTTGTGTTTGAGCATGGATTTGCTGCATTTTGGTTTGTGCATCTTGGGTGGATTTGCTGCATTTTGCTGCCTCTTGGTTGGATTTTCTATGGTATGGTTCGGTTCTCATGGGTGTGTCGGTGTCCTAGGGTTGACTCTGTTCACCATCGTAGCTCCACGACCGCTGCCACAGACTTTGCAGCTAGAGCATGGCGTGCCTACGAGAGAGCCACAGAGGAGAACACAAGTAAGAGGCTGCAACCTACAATTTCCTTATTAATTCAAGTTTATTATCAAGTTGAATGCATGGATATTAATTCATGGATATTAATTTCCCTGACTGATGCATTGTTTATCAAGTTTATTATTCCCCTGACTCATGTTACTAATTCATTGGATGTATTAATTCCCACTTCTATGATGTTAATACCCACTTCTATGTTATTAATTCATGGATGTATTAATTCCCACTTCTATGTTATTAATTCATGGATGTATATCAAGTTTATTATTCCCCCTGACTGATGCATTGTTAAAGTTGAATGCATGGATATTAATACATTCTCTATGCAATTTTGAATACATGGATGTATATCAAGTTGAATAGAACTATGTAACTTTCATCATTAGTTCTTTCCACTATAACTGATGCATTGTTAATTCTTTTTGTTGTAATACACAAGTAGTTTCCAAGTTGGCAGTGAAACAATAGATCATGCATCAAGGGAGATTGGTGATAGCAGCCAGAATGCTGAGAACTGTGACATGTCTCATCCTGCTACTATTTATAGGGGTGTGCCAAAGGTTGATTCTAAATTAATACAAACCGTTGGTATGACTTTTAATGCATTAGATGAGTGTGAAAGCTTCTATGGAAAATGTGCATGTGCTGCTGGATTTGATGTTACTAGAAAGACAAGAAAATCTCAAAATGTCAAGGGCCTGATGAAAGAGTGTTGAGCCAAAGGATCTTCACTTGCTACAAGTATGGCAAGTGGGAAGATAAATCGACAATCAGAAAATGTGGCACGACAAAGATTGATTGTAAGGCTATGGTGCGATTTAAGCTGGATATGGCTACAAGACAGTATATTATGGGAAAATTTGTGGAAGAACATAATCATGAGTTGTGCACCCCAAGTAGGAGACATTTTCTTAGAAATCGCCGGAAAATATGTGAAGCCAGGCAGAGTCTCTTTAAGGATCACCAGTCAGTGAACATCCGTATTTCACAAACAATGGGAATATTATGGAATGAGAGTGGAGGACATGACAAGATTGGTTTCACAAAGAGGGATACTTGGAATTTGAAAAGAGATATGAGGGAAGAGGTTAGAGGGTATGATGCAGAGTTGTTGTTAAAAATTTTCAAAGGAAACCAGAAAAAGAGTCCTGAGTTTTTTTTAAGATTCTATGTGATACGGAGGGCAAGCTGACACATTGTTTTTGGATGGATGTGCAATCCAGATTGCAGTGTAGAAACTTTGGGAAAGTGTTAGCATTTGATACAACATATAACACTAACAAGTATTCTATGGTTTTTGCACCATTTTCTGGAATAGACAACCACTTCAACACAGTAATTCTCAGAGGTGGATTTATAAAGGATGAAACCACCGAGTCATTTATATGGTTGTTTGAGACTTGGGTTGAAGCAAGTGGTAGACATCCCGTTACAATTATAACACATCAAGATCCTGCAATGCGAGCTACCATCCAACAGGTTCAATCCCTCTCTCTTTCTTTGTGTAGATTCAATCTTTCATGTTCCTCTCTACTCTAATCCCTCTCTCTTTCTTTGAGCAGGTTTTTCCCTCTGCTCGTCATAGGTTTTGTATTTGGCACATAACCAAAAAACTGACTCAGAAGTTGGGAGGGATAGAAAATAAAATTGCAGTCATTGAGAAAATAACAAATTGCATTTGGAATACCGAGACTGATGAGGAGTTTTGTGCAACTTGGAATACGAAGACTGATGAGGAGTTAATAGGAAGGTGTCAAATTACCCTAGGTATTCGGCAGTTAAGGAATCTCCTTCCTTGATTGCTCTCAGTCTTTGCAGTCCACAATGCAGCTCTTGCTCCACAATAACACTCATGGGGGGTCTCATCATCTCAAGGATCTCTCCTAGCCGAAGAGATGGATCCTCCACTCATGCGAGAGCTTTTCTGGGAAGGAGATTTCCCTGATATTGAGCTATTCATCAACCAATACCTTAATGAATTAACAATGCATCAGTTATAGTGGAAAGAACTAATAATGCAAGTTACATAGTTCTATTCAACTTGATATACATCCACGTATTCAAAATTGCATAGAGAATGTATTAATATCCATGCATTCAACTTTAACAATTCATCAGTCAGGGGGAATAATAAACTTGATATACATCCATGAATTAATAACATAGAAGTGGGAATTAACAACATAGAAGTGAGAATCAATACATCCAAGATATACATCCATGAATTAATAACATAAAGTGGGTATTAACATCATAGAAGTGGGAATTAATACATCCAATGAATTAGTAACATGAGTCAGGGGAATAATAAACTTGAAAAACAATGCATCAGTCAGGGAAATTAATATCCATGCATTCAACTTGATAATAAACTTGAATTAACATGGAAGCTCAACAACGAAAGACTCAACAATGGAAGCTCGTACCTTTAAGCTCGAGAGTGGAGCATTATATCCTGCACCCAGATTTTCATTTGCAGTCTGAAAGAATGCAAACGTTAGTAAAGCCATTTAAATTTGAATTACATACTACTAGTTTGAGAAACATATTTCTAACACCTGATAAAAAATTGAGAAGCCACAATCTGACAGGTGCGGATTGAGTTCATCATCCAGCAAGATGTTAGCTGACTTTATGTTTTTGTGAATAATGGATGGAGAGCACACCTCATGTAGATACCTGGATAATGAAAAGTTGTTTGAGTGGAAGTATAGCAAGGGACTTAAAAACTCATTACGAGAGAGAAAGCACTTCATGAAATCATGTAATGTCCAGACTAGTAAAATAGGAAGGCTCTTTGGGCAGTCTAAAGAACGAAAAATAGCATCCATACTCTAACACAGAGTTGCAAATCAATTTGACAAAAATACAATGCAATTGATATAATGATGATAGTATTGCGTCATAGTGAGACTGAATTGTTTCTCACCATTTTCTAGTAAAAGGAAAGGAGATGGGATGATGACTATGCACATATTGATTCTAATAGGTAAGAACAAAAACTAGCAAATCCATGCTCAAACATAAGGTCACGAACCAAAAACACATCCTCAAACCAAAATGCAGCAAATCTACCCAAGATGCAGCAAAAACACAAAGACAAGAGGGAACCCAAGGATCCCTAAATTTCCCATTCCCAGCAAAACAGAAAAAACCCCAAACCAATGGCAACCATTTCGGTCGAAATCACCAACAAACATGGAAGCTCAATAATGAAAGACTCAACAATGGAAGATCGTACCTTTAAGCTCGATGGTGGAGAGACCTTCCGGGACAAGGCGAGGAAGGGAGACGAGGCGTCGTCGGGGCGAGGAGATGGGTGGACGGTCCTCGAGGCGTCGTCGGGGCGAGGAGATGGGAGGACGGGGCGAGGCGTCATCGTAGGGGAGAGAGGTGGAGAGACCTTCCAGGATGAGGCGAGGAAGGGAGACGAGGCATCGTGGGGGCGAGGAGATGGGTGGAAGGTCCTCGAGGCGTCATCGGGGCGAGAAGATGGGAGGACGGGGCAAGGCGTCGTCGTAGGGGAGAGAGGTGGGCACGAAGAGGTTGGTCACGATCGTCGTCGGGGTGAGGAGATGGGAGTTATCGTCGTCGGGGAGAGAGGTGGCTCTGGAATGTGCATGGGAGGGAGGGTGTCGATTGTCGGGAGAGAGAGGTGGCGCTAGGGCACAAAGTTTCTTTATATGTATATGACATATATGCATCAAATCTAATATTTTCTATTCAAATCACCCGTCTTGGCTGAGCGAGAGCCCAATTTAATGGAGAGGAGAGTGGGCATCAGGACTATATATATAACCACTTTCATTGCAAAACCACAACGTGTCTCTATCATTGTAGAACTCCAAAACACCGGCTGACGATATGTCGATGGTACGAAAAATATCACACAAACATATATTTGTTACCGGTTAAAATTCCCAAGAGGAGAACCGTCGAGTCAATCCATAGTGACCTGCTGTTACCGGTCAAAATTCCCAAGAGGAGAACCATCATGTTGAACCATATTATTCATCGTGACCTGCATAGTCGCAACGGTCAGATGAATGTGTAAGAGTCCCTTCAATGGTTGAGATGTAGTAGAAAAACACCACACCGCTTCAGTGTAGCGACGATGCTGTCCAATCACAGAAGAGAAATGAAAAGAGAAGACAGATGAGTGTAATTCCAATGTCAAAAATGATGACAAAGCTAACACATCGACACGGTCGCTCATCCGTCGATCAACAAAAAGGATATAGGGAAAAAACCTCAAAGGCGTCGACCACCAAGACATCAATGAAGTTAAGTACATTGACACAGTAGATATTAATGGAGCATCACCCCAAATCTACTCGAGCCATCTTGACTCGAGTCAACTGTCAGAGACGGAGATAATACCACGAAGTGCAACAAATCGCCGCTATACCTGGAGACGTAGAGAAGTACCTGAGAAGGTGGAATTTCATCAGACTCCACGACGGAACCCATGATGTCAACCGAAGAAGAAGGAAACCAAGATGCCCCACGCCGTCGCTTGGAAGACGGACCACCATTGCACGATCATTAAGAAGATGCCAAGGCGGGAACGACTCTATCAGTGACACAGGGAAGAAATTTGTCGAGGTATAAAGAGGTGGAAGAAAGGAGAAACAAGCCTCCCCCCTCTAGTACTAGGTCTTTTGCTCTAGTACCAGTTGTAATCAAACTTTCCGGTGAAGTTGTAATCTGCCAGTTGCAGCGTCAATGGAAGTACGTAGCTGTTATATTTGTTTACTTGGGAATTGTTCTCTTAGGAGTAGCAGATTTAGCGGTTCATTCATAGGAGTAGCTTAATTTATTTCCTTTAGTTAATCTAGTGATAATAGATCTTGTTAATATCAATAGCTAGTGGTAGAATTTGGTCTAGGAATCGCCGCAGAACACCCAAAAGTCCTCTTGAGTTAAGGTACGGTAGAACCCCATCCTTCTTACCCTTCACACCGGCTGGTACACCTCACGTACCTGGCGACCAAGTATCCTTCACGGGTACTATTTCTAAGCAACAATATATATATATATATATATATATATATATATATATATATATATATATACTAGTGGGGTCCCCTGCCACTTGGCAGGGTAACCACCATCTCCCCTCATAACTCCCCACTAACCCCTCCTAACTCCCCCCTCCCCCACTATTACCCCTCCACATCAGCAGCCACATAGGATATAAGGATGATAACCATAACCAGTATCACTATCATTGTGAAACCACAAAACGTATAGACCTCTATCATCGCAAAACTCCAAAAGTGGATGGTACAAAAAATATCATTGACATGCGTAATAGCTTACGTAACGTTTTGGAATAAAGATTTGGATGGTCTTTCAGGAAAATGTTTGCCGGCCAACCTTCACTTTAGTTGGCTGATAGCCTACCTTAGATGACATATATGGATTGCCAACACGTGGCAATCGAGGATTTGAAATCCAATTTAAGGCCACATTTGGTCGCACCAGGGACGGATCCAGGATTGTAAGCCTGCCCGGGCTAATGGGCTAGGCTAGAAATCTTGCCTGAGCTAGTGGGCTAGGATCCAGTAAACAAACACCTTTAGCATATAGGTTTCCTTCGAGGGTTCTTAATGGGTTTTCATGTGGTCCGGTTTAGCCTACATGTGGATCCACCCCTGGGTTGCACTATTCATCCAGGAATCGGAACGGGAATTCCTTAAAACAAGGAATTGAAGGTGTTTGGTTACAGCCTCCATTTAGGAACCGGGAATAAAGTTCCTGTGTTTGAGGGAACTCTAGATTCCCGAATTTGATATGGGAATCCAGAGTTCCCTCAAACGTAGGAACTCTCATATTCATGGAATGTACATGAATACACTTCATCTTTTTTTGAATTAAGCTGATCAAACGGCTAGGATCAATCTTAAAAATATTACCAAACCTAAAACCCTATTCAAGTAATAATCTTATTTATTTCTCTCATTATTAATAATCTTTCATCGAAATAAGCCAAGGTAATGCAAATACATATACATACATAAATATATTCGTAAATCTATGCTATCAGAGTAAGGGGTATTTTGGTCTTTAATTTATATTCTCATTCAACTTCCCATGTTTACTATGTATACCGAACAATTGCAAGTTTCATTCCCATTCCAGTTCCTTGACGTACCAAACAACCACAATTCCTTTCTAGTTCCGGTTCCCATTCCCAATCCTGTTCCCATTCTCATTCCAATTCCCATGGCAACCAAACGTGACCTAAGTCCATCACCCACCCGATAGACCATGAACCCACCCCTTCTCCCGATGGCTCCTCCACCCGATCACCCCTTCTCCCAGTGGCTCCTCCACCCGATCACCCCTCCTCCCAACGGCTCCTCCACCCGATCTAGGGCATCACCCCTCCTCCCGGCGGCCAAACCTTCGATTGATCTCTCCATCGATGTAAGCATCTCCCGGCGGCTCCTCCATTGCTCTTGGCAGCTCCTCCATGTCTCTCGGCGGCGCTTGTGATCAACCTGCTTGCCAAACCCTTCAAACCCTCCATCGATCTTGGCGAGCGGCAGATGGCTACCACCGCGGACGCCCTCCACCTAGCGAACGACTTCAACCTCCATCACCAACGGGCGAACGGCTTCCACCGCGGTGCAGCTGGTGCTCTCCAATTGACATCCACCTCAGGTTTATGAAAAAAATTCTATTTCTTTCTCATGTTTCATATATTTGTTTCGAAGTTAGCTTTTATGAGAAATCGAAGCATGTTAGGTTTGGCGGTACTATAGATCAGTTTTGTACAAGTAAACTGGACACAAATCAAAGTAATCTAAGGTTGTTTAGATGACAAAAGTTAGTCGACTTCCTAGTTAAAACATGTCTAATAATAGCTCTAATGCAGTTTAATTTGAGTTTTTTTTCCCTACTTAAAACAAATCAAATTACTTCTATGCACCATTTCAAGAGTTCTGTTCCGGTTCTAATGTAGCTTATTTCAGGTAGAATACAAATAATGTCACATCCCGATCCAGAAAACCCATCTAGGCCGAGGAGTGAGGGTTTGTACTCTACTCAATCATCACTGGCGCATTTATAATAAAAAAATACAACTAAACTAACAATTGATCTGGGGTCAATATAAAATTTCAAATATAGTTAAAGATTCTGATAAAATATTTAATCCTCAAAAATCCTTGCAGAAGGAATTTATACATTTAAATAATCCAATAAGATTGAATAAACCCCAAGTCCTCGAACACCTCCATAAGTCGACGCGCCACCATGTGCCAGTCCAGTTGGGATCTATGGAAGAAGAGCTGACGCTTGCACCTACAAAACGCAGCCTGGGTAGGAGTGAGCGATAACCTCAGTAGGATTCTATTCTACGACACTCACAAAGGAAGGGAACAGTAAAGTCCCAGGTTCCATCTCATCTCTAAAGGAACCTCATGTCACATACGCTGTCTACCCCAGGGCACGCACCTTGATGACCTCTGGTACTGTCATAACTCGTCCCTCTCAACCAAGCGACTCCAGCGTTGAAACAACAGGGGTAGAACACAGAGGGATAATTGCAGCAAACTAGACAGTAACCTCAAATCATCAGATTATCTGAGTTGCCCGAGAGCCTCGGATCGGGGATCAACCCATCGGCCACGTCCTATCCTCTATGCATCTAATGCAAATCAGGTGCATGTTATGCTCATGCACAAACAAAAGTATAAGCATGTAGCAAGATGTCAGATAAAACACAAGTCCGGGTGTAGCCTACAGTTCGCCAAGGGTATACATAGCATCGGTCTAGAATAAAGCGGAATAAAATAGGCACTCAGGCCTGCAAACGGGATACAACCCCAGCTAAACTATCAAGCAGCTATGACAACAATATAATAATATTTTATTCTAAGTTGAGGGCATACTTAAGGCTCATGTATTCTACACATCCCAGGGGAGGCACGAGCCCCCTGGTCCAATCACAAACCATGCATGGGCTTAAAATAATATATATCCAGATATGATTAAAATAATTGATTTACAGAAATCAAACTAATTATATCACAAAACTCAGAAAATCATATCTTTCAATCTAGACGTCCGATTGACGTGAAACATGATATGCCCACTCAATAGCATACCCCGAATCACATATCGGAAAACTGGATTGATCGGATAAACAAAAATAGATCAAAACCTATAATTTTGGTAAACTCTCAGATTTATCAAACTAATCAAAATCGTATTGAAAATATCTTGGATAAAAATGAAACTTTGCATATCTCTTTCAAAGATCATCAAGAGCATCCCCTCAGAAAATCAGCTCAATTAAATATAGAAAAACCACTTAAATTCTCAATTTAAACCAACTGCCCTATTTCAGCATTGACAGATCATTCAATTCACCAGAATTTCCACGTAGCTCCAAAAATCATGCAACCAGTTGAAAATGAAAGCTAACTCAGATATCTGTAACTTTCATGTATAGAACAAACTCAGATCATGGGTGTACTGATCTAAGGGAAGGATGGATCTTGTCCTCCCCTTGATGGTGACGTCCCCAAGCCTCTGGATCGAGCTCTCCTCACAGATCAAGGGAACGGTGAAGAGAAGAGAAGAAAAAGAGAAAACAGAGGCGGTTCACGGGCTACTTATAGGCCTGAGTCTGATCGGTCGTTCTCCAGGCGATCAATCGGACTAGGTCGGTTCGTGTCCTTATCCGGACACGTCGGAGGCGGTGCCGACCTCAAATCTGACCGATCGCTCCCTGGAGGGATCAATCGGTTTGGGCTGGCAACTGTCCTCAAGACAGCTTCCGCTTGCCCGAACTCAGATCTTTCGATCTCAAGTTCGTCTAAGGTTCTAATAAGCAGAAATAACAAATAAGGGGGCCGTGTATATACAACGCGGGTGTGAAACCAACCGCCATGGCGTAATTTACCAAATTGCCCTTGGGGTCTTTACGATCAACCTGATCGCGGAACAAGGCCAAACAGGCCAGACCCTCGACCTATTGTGGCCGAACCGGTTTGGATGAACAGGTCCTCACAAATAATAGCTCTAGCAATTCTTGTTATTGAGTACTATTTTTAAGAGTTCTCTTTTTAGTTTCGATTTCAACATATTGATGTCTTATCTTCTATGTTATTTGTGCTCATGTTAGTCACACGGTTAGAGATTATGGCTATAAGTTCATCGTATTCAAAGGGAAATGAAGCAAACAATCTTAATTTGCTATCGGATCATTCCAATGTCACAATGGGAATGTGTGAAATAGTTGAAGAACCTAAATGTGGAATGATATTTGATTTTGTGGAGCAGCTTGTATAGTATTACAAACTTTAATTCTAATGTCATGTCGCGCCCCGACCCACGTAGGCCCAACCGGGCCGGGCGACGCGAAGCGGAACCTAACCTACTGCGAAAAATTTGGCGAGGTTTCCCTCTAATCGTAGTGGTTACCCTAACAAATCATAATCATCATGTAATTACACAAATTACAAACTCAAAGACTAAAACTGATATAATATTACAAAACCTCAAACAGGAAAATTATACATTTATCACTCCCGTAGGAGACTATCTATAACAAAAGGGGGGGTAAAGACTGGAAGATCGCCACCTCTCAAGCACCGCTAGACGCCGCCACATCACCAAACACCGGCCCGGTAGGGGCGACCGAAGAAGAGCTAGCGCCAGTACCTGTAAAACGCAGCCCGGGTAGGAGTGAGCACTAAGCTCAGCAGGGACACTACACTACGACACTCACAAGGGAGGGAACACAACAGTGTCGCCTCCAAGTTTACCCTAGGTGTATACAAGGGTCCCATAACCCTACCGGAAGTTCGTGAACGCAGGCCCAATACACTTCATACTCTCAACAGGACACAAAGCACTGTTTGGCGGGCCAGGACACCGCTGGGCAGGCACTCCTCCTCCGAAGAGTTTAGGAACACCGAACTCCGATTACACTTCGGGCACAACTTGAATTCAACACGACCTCTAAACATCAAACAACATGTATTCAGGTCAAACTAACCCTATCATCGAAACGACTGAATACTACAAATCGAGTCCTGGACCAAGCTACTCGCAACGGTCCTAGAGCTAGATCCGAGCTACCCGAAAACCCCGGATCGGCAACGCCCTACACAGATGCAACTAGTGCACAACACAATGCATGTATGAACATGCGCAGGATAAATACAAGATAGACATGCAACAATATGTGATGATATACACTAACAAGGTCTGGGCACGGCACCCTGCCGGACCGGGGTGATGAACAGATAAATAAGGTCTAGGGACTGCTGCAGTGGTACCACCACCAACTGCAGCAGTCCACCACAAAACCTGCACCGGGAAGCAGCCCCGCAAACAACAGCTCACATGTATAACAGGTAAAGCCCTTGGCGCACGCCGGCATGCGAGGCTAAAGAAAGCTGTAGGGCTACTCACCCGTTTATTCTAAACATCCCGGGAGTCATCACTCCCCCGGTTTACAATTGCCCTATTATAGGGCTAACATGCTTCATCATATATACAAGGTATAAAGCGGTAAAGAAAATCGACATACCAAGTCCCGCGGGCAAAAGTCATGAAGAAAAATCCTCTCTGCTACTAAAGGATCGATCCTTTCCTAAGGAAGGATCGATCTTTTATGTAACAGCGAGCTTCCCTCACTATCGAGCCAGGGAAGATCGATCCTTCCTCCCAGGAAGATCGATCTTTCTCGAGACAGAGGGTGCCCTTCGTGTCGTGCCAAGAAAAATCGATCCTTCCTCCCAGGAAGATTGATCTTCTTCGCGACGAACGGTAACCATGCTACCCAAGAACCGGGATCGATCTTCTCCAAGCAGAGGATCGATCCTTCATCGGGCGCAGCATGATCAACCCAAAGAGATCGATCCTTCCTCAAGAAGGATCGATCCGGATGGGTTCTCCGACGTCCTTCCGATGAGAAATACCGCCGGAGGAGACATCCAAACTTAACCAAACTCTGAGATATGATAGATCAAGATCCCACGAGTCCAAAACCGGTGAAAACACGAGAAACAAACATGTATATTGAGAGATCTAAGCATAAAATACACAATCAAACCGGAAAACCTCAAAACCCGAAAAGATTGTAGGTAGGATCCCTACTGGAGCAAAAGCAGCTTAAATCCAAGCAGCTAGGCCTTGGATCATACTCAGATGCCTTCAAAAATCGCGAGATCTGAGCTTAAATCCCCGGATTTCAAAAGGGATTCAAGGAAGAAAGTTTCGTCTGCTTTATAGGCAAACGAACCGACTTATGAATTTCATGACGATCTCACTTGACTTTCTGGCACAAGAAGATCGATCTCTTAGCTAGAGAGGATCGATCCTCTTTGTGCTGAAAGCTAAACTTAGGCAAGAACTCAAGCCTAAGTCCGGATCTTTCAATCCCGGGTCCCATTAACTGTTCTAACCAACCACTACCATAAACATGGTCAGTGTGTGCACACGCGGGTGTGAAACAGGCTGATAAGACGCAATTTACCAAATTGCCCTTGCGGTCCACGATGAGCCACATGAGTAGAGGGACGGGTCCTCACATGTCACATATTGATGTTGTCACTAAATCATGTTATAATTGTAGAGAGATTGGGACCACCAGTGCATGAATTGTCTGATGTTGGCGCTGGGTCCACTCTGCCACCAACTAATTATGTAAGTTTTAAATATTTGCATCACTTGTACTGATAGAAATGTTCATTAAATAGACATGCCTATTGGTATAGCTGATTTAAATATTTACATCACTCTGTCACTATTGTGGTACACCCTGCCACCACAATGTATTTCTATCATATATAGCTGATTTAATCACTTAACCAGTCATGTATATATATGCTAATTTAAATGTTTTTCATGCAGGAATTCCAACGGAGAAGCATGTATGAGTCGGATCATAATGACAACGATGGAGAAATTTGATTGTGGCTGACTTTATGGATGGAGAAATGTTACCATTTGTTGTTAGATTTTTATTTGCTGCTAGAAGTGTGGAAACTTTATGATGGAAATGTGGTCATATTGTCAATGTGGAAATGTAGTCATATGTACAAACTATCAATGTGAAATTGGTTCTTCTTAATTCAATGCCTGTGAGGGTTTACCTCACTATTTTTGTAAATGTCAAATAATTGTATGCAATTGATGCTATATTAAATATATAAATGAAATGCTACCAAAAGGTTTCATGAAGCATTTGTGAACACATACAAATCAACTTCTACTAATTTAATAGACTCAACATTAGCTTAATCTCTCAGCTTCAACTTTTCTTGAGGCTTTGTGAACACCAATAACCACTGACGGGACGTGAAAAGTGTCGCGGCTTAACGCGCCCGATCAAAATTATAAATTTATAATCAAACTCTTAACTAACTACCTTTGGGGGTAGCTAGCGGTGAGTCCGAGTCGAATCCACAGGGAATGCGTATGGAAATAATTAAACTACTAACCTCAACCTAAGTATTCCTACAAGGATAATAAAAGAAATGGTTTTTGGGTTTTATGATAAGGAAACTAAGAAAGCATGTAAATGACCCAATGGATAGAAAGAGGTCCTAGGGAATCCCAATTCGGATTAGGCTCAATCATAGCTTTCTAATGAATCAAGATGTGCAATCATATCGAGACACTACAATATCGACTACCTTGTGGCTAACAAAGGTCGTCGCTAACGAATAGCCGAATAAGGACTATCCGTCGCAAAAGGTGTATGCTAGAAAGTCGGCGATCGAGGGATTAGCTACGATCATCGCTAACGAGAGGTCGGGTTAGGATCATCTCGTCGCAAGGAATTGGGTTGTATGAAATATGGTAATGGATCGAGGTGGTTCTAGCATCTCGAATCCAAAACACTATAAAAGATAGGATAGATGCTAAGTTAGATGTGGATTGGAGTGGTTCTAGCACAACCAAGTCCCTAACCTAGAGCCAAGACTCCCTTCAACACAAGTGGTCATGGTTCTAGCACAACCTACTCATTGGGGAATATCAACAAACACCTATTGGGCACAAGGTTCTAGCTTATGCAAACCAAAGAATCCATCCATCCAACATTAGAATCCCACTACAAAGATATAGAAATGAAGAATAGATTCATACAACTTGTCTCATAAGGATTACAACATCCAAATTCAAAGAAAACTACAAATAAAAACCTAAAACATCATGGTATTCCACTAGATAAATAGATTAGCTACTCATTTTCGATGGAGAAGCCATGGACAAGAGATGGATCCTCTTCTTCATCAATCTCCTCCCTCTTGGATGAGAGCTCCCTTCTTTGCCCAAGGGGGTTGTCCCTTTCCTTAGCCTCTTCTTGTCCGAAAGAATCCCCTAAAATCCCCCAAAAGGGGTCTATTTATAGCCTCCAAGCATCCCTCACTCGGATTAGATCTGGACCATTGATTTTACTCGGCTGGCACCAAAGGATCGATCCTTATATGGTAAAGAATCGATCCTCCTCTTGAGTTCTGGCTGCGCCCCGACGAGGATCGATCCTCTAGTAGATGGAGATCGATCCTAGAGAATGTTGCGTTCTGTCACTGGAAAATGTGCAAAAGGGATCGATCTTTTATACATAGAGGATCGATCTTCTTTTCTGCATATTATCTCTTTTGCCATTCAGCACTGCGCATTGGTACGAAAAATACCATAACTTCATCTAGGAAACTCGGAATCATGAACCGTAAAATTTTTCAGAAACTAGACTTCCAGAGCTTTCCAATGATATATGGCACATTATCTGGTTCTTCCTGAGAAGGTACAGTTTAATCTTTGAAGTTGACCCATGTACCTAAATGTGCTCGAATAGGCTCGTTTACGCTACAAAGTTGATCTAACCTCTGTTGAAGGCTCTTGTACCTGAAATACCATGAAAATTATTAGAAATACCTTGTTCGAAGACTAATAAAGGTAAATTAAGGGGTTAACTTGTGTACTTTTCACGTCTCATCAACCACTACGTGCTAGAGCTCATTCGGGTTTCAAAAACTCCAAGAGAAAGGATATTCAATTATTGCCAACAAATGACCACTTAAAAGAGCAAATATAAGATCATAGAATCATAGCTTAACCATATCATTCGATAGATAACAACTTTACAATAGGATATAACAGTGTCATCAGAAAACACATACACATCAGTTACAAAAATATTTTTACAAATATTGCCATCACCACAACAACTAGAACCCAAGTGACGAATAACATTTCTCATAATTGGTGGCGCATCACTTGAAATTTAAGGCCCAATGTGTCCTCTGTGACTTCGCTAGCGCTTGGTCGTGCTTCGGGAGCGGAACGTAGTACGTCTTCCCAAATAAAAAAATCACAATCATCACGACAATTCGAACACGCATAAAAGATACAACCAAGATTTTTTGAAGTGCCGGAGGTTCGCCGCACGACATTGAGCCCACAACTACACCTTAACGTAAGCGCCTAAGGAGATGCATATGACGATGATTGCGACATCCTTCATTTTATTGCAAGAACGATAAACAATGAATAAAACTAAGCATAATAGTTAGAATTTCCAACGCATATTATGATTTAAAATTGATAAAGAACCCATGCAGTAACCTTAGATATATTATACATACGACACACAACACATGAGCATCTCTATCTTCACTTTGACAATGGAAATTCCATAAGTTATGTGGATCTAAATTCCAGAATGTTGTGGCTATATCTCCCATTGGAGGTGGATTTCTAACAGAGTGTATGATGAACAACTTGGAAAGCAGAGGCATTGTGGTATGCAAACATTGGGCATAATTGCTAAACTTGAGTTGGATGTTGTGAGTACATAATTGCCATATAAAGAAATAGAATTTTTTTTCCCTAAACCTGAGTTGGAAGTCGATCAGAGAGCATCGGTAGCACCGCGGTGGAGGCCGTTCACCAGAGAATGATGGGGGTTGAAACCGTTAGTCGTGTGGAGGCCATCCGCGGTGGATGCTTGATGTCGCTCAAATGTGTCACGCACAGCGGTCGCGGTGCAGTACAGCATAAGAGAGGTCGAATCCCACAGAGAGACAAGCAGAAAGGATCCAGAAATACAGATAATAATATATTGAAGACAATCAAGAAAGCTAACTAAATTAAATTAGATCAAAGGATTAATGATAATGTAAGGTTAACTAAAGATATCAGGCTTTTGATAAGGCTAGGCTTCAGGAATCACTTCACTCGGACTTAGGTTCTTCTCTTCTCAATGGTTCATATAATACTCAGTTAAGGGATTCACATCCCAATCGCCTTAACCGGAAGATATAGAATTATGAATCTGATAAAATATACATGTCTCTTCCTATGATTGGTTCTTCCTTTTTATAGTTCTAACTTCATCCAACGAAACCTAAGAATACACGATACCGGCTGTCACTACAGGCAACGCGCAGCAAAAGTTCATCGGGACAAAGCCCTAACTCTATCTAACTGGATCTCTAAGAATACACAATACCAACTCTCACAATCGGCAATGCATAGCAAAGATTTCACGGGATAGAGCCCCAACCTTGTCTTACCAGATCCCTAAGAATACACAATACCAGCTGTCACTACGGGCAATGCATAGCAAAGGTCTCAGAAGACTCGGTAGGAGAATCAAAGGAGATAACTATGGGATCACAATATCATAAAAGAAGCATGACTAGATTTATAATAATGTTTAACCACAAAGCAATCTGTGAAGATCCAATACATAAGAAGAGTTTAACAATAAAGATTAAAAACTATGAACCACAGTTGGAGAAGAAGCCCTAGTTCTCGCTAGATCATCCGTCCGCCATGCCCGCGGATTACTCGGCCATGGATGGAGATGTCTTCATCTTCTTCCTTTGGAAAACGTCCAGAAAGAGCCTCCAAAAACGTCCAAGAAGTCCCCCTCAAACCCTAGAAAGAGTCCTATTTATAGCCCCAAAGTCTCTCCATCAACGGATTTGATCTAAACCGTTGATTTAATTCACTAGGAACGTCCGATCGATCCTTCTCGGGGTGCTGGATCGATCGGATGCGTTAAAATCTTAAACTTCTAACTTCGCCCGTGTCCGATCGATCGGACTAAGGGAGTCTGATCGATCGATTTCGTAAAAATCCTCCGTCTCTGGCTATTCCCGAGTCCAATCGATGGATGGATCGATCGAACTGTGTTCCTCTAAAAAGCATATGTTCTGTCACCCTTTAATTCCCAAGTCCGATCGATCGAATTATGAGTGTTGGATCGATCGGTTGAGTAAAAATCAGCTGTTTTTGGCTTTTTCCGAGTCCGATCGATCGGACCATTGGTGTCGGATCGATCGGACCCCATAGGAGGGATGGATGGATCGATCGGACCATGTTCAGCCAAAAAACACATGTTCTGTCACGATTCTGCGTGGTCCGATCGATCGGCGGATCGCTCGAACTTCCAGCTTATTTTCCTTTTTGCCATTCAGACTGCGCCATCGGTACTGAAATTGCCGTAACTTCCTCTAGGAAACTCGGAATCACGAACCGTAAAATTCTCCAGAATCTAGACTTCAAGAGCTTTCCAACCATATGTGGTACATCATCTGGTTTTTCATGAGCAGGTACAGATTAATTTTTGAAGTTGATCCATATACCCTTTTCAGCTTCTTTTAGCTCCAATTTCCTGCATTTTCCAAACAACCATGTGAAACAACATATAGATATAAAAATAGTAATAAAGATGCTGATTAAGGATAATAATCTAGTAATTGAGATGGTTATAAGGTTGTTCAGAGTGCAGTTTCATGCACTCATCACACCCCCCAACCAGCTTATTGCTAGTCTCTAGCAATTCAAAGCGCATAGAATATAATTAAGCACACTAACGGTTCAAGGATGTAGACATGCTTGATAAAATTCTACCTTATCAAGTCGATAGTGTTTTATGCAGTACAGAGCATGGGAACTTCTTATACTCATACACATACTACCAACACATGAAATCAACTTCTACACATTAAACATGCTAATGACCATCCAGAAGAACACATGTGACGTGACAAATAATTGTTACGTGCAGAAGCAACTTCTACCCACCATTAGTCCAAACACACTACTATCTTCATGACCAATCATCCAACCCTCGCACTTTAAGTACAGCATGGTCTTTCTTGTTTTTCTTTTTTTCTTCAACTATCAGACATTTTGCCTTTTTACGCGAGCACTCTCCGCTTCTTGAGGCGCAGAGACCCGGTTACTTAGCAAAACACTTAATAGTTTTTTTTTCTTTTTTTTTCAGTGGTTCTACCTTTTTACTCGAGCTCCCAGCTTCCTGAGGCAAGAACACCCAGTTACTCAGTAGATCACCTACTAGTTGTTTAGGCACAGCTTTATCAAGCTCCAGAACTTTTTCTTTCTTTTTTTTTCTCCATGCAATACTCAACACTAGCTAATGTTGAAATCATGGTCTAGATTAACAATAGCATGCTCATTCCTCTAGTGAGTATAATTATCACTGCACATAAAGTGTTCGTGTGTGGATCACATGATGTTATACTTTCAGGTTATCACGCATGCAATCAATGTATTGGTCAATCCATATGAAAGCAACATGCATAATAAGCATAAAAATTTCAGCTCATGTACAATTTCTAGTAACATAATCAATTCAACACTATTAACCTCAATAAGGTAGCATGCATAAGGTCATGCATGCCTACACCCCCCAACCTGAAATTCACATTGTCCTCAATGTGTGCTAATCATGTAAATAAGCAGAAGGGTGTTGGCTGAATTTTCATATATGACAGAAATAGAAATAGGAAATCGAAATAAGAGCGAGGCCACCTGACAGAATATCGATTATCTCCTCAATGCTCCTCATGGTGGCCGAATTTCTCATCTCCAGAGTAGTGGTCGAATTCCTCAAGCAAGGCAAACAGTGGTCCAACATCCTAAGAAATAAGAGAGCAAACAAAAACAAATGAAAGCAAAAGCAAACAAACTAAAACTAACTAACCTAATCAAAAAGGGAAATGATAGATAGGAGAAAGATCATCCCTCGTAGACAGGGTCTACGAGAGAAACGGTGTGGTCCTCAGGGTCCGCTTTCTCTGGAATCTGTTTCAAACGTTGTCCATTAACCGTAAACAACCTCCCATCCTTTGGGTCTTCAACTTCCACAGCCCCATTCTCAAATATTCTGCTAATGGTGAAGGGGCCTGTCCAACGTGATCTCAGCTTCCCAGGATGAAGATGCAGTCGTGCGTCATACAGATAAGCTTGCTGTCCTACTTGAAACGTCTTCCGCAAGATCTTCTTGTCATGGTAGGCCTTTGTCTTTGCCTTGAAGATCCGGGAACTCTCATAAGCATCATTTCTGAATTCCTCTAGCTCAGATAGCTGGAGTTTCCGTTCCTGACCTGCAGCATCCAAAGTAAGATGTAATGACTTAATAGCCCAATATGCCTTATGTTCTAATTCAACTGGAAGATGACATGGTTTTCTATAAACAAGGCGAAACGGCGACATCCCCAAGGTAATCTTGTAGGCAGTGCGATATGCCCACAGCGCGTCTGATAGCCTCAAGGACCAGTCCTTTCGGTTGGGGCTCACTGTCTTCTCTAAGATTTGCTTGATCTCCCTGTTGGCTAGTTCAGCTTGGCCATTCGTCTGTGGATGATAAGCAGTGGAAATCTTATGTGTGACTCCATACCTACGCATCAAAGCCTCAAAAGTGTGATCCCTGGTCACTAATGATAACTCTAGGAGTACCAAATCGGGTTAAAATATGCTCTTTTAGAAACTTGATGACAGTGGAATGATCATTATTCCTACATGCAATAGCCTCCATCCACTCAGAAACTTATTCCACAGCCAACAATATATATAAATAGCCAAAAGAAGAAGGAAAGGGTCCCATAAAGTCTATACCCCAACAATCAAAAATCTCTACAGCTTGAATGGTGTTCAAAGGCATCATATGTCTCCTAGATAAAGCTCCTAGTGTTAGACATCTATCACAGGATTTGCAGAAAATATTAACATCACGAAACATAGTCGGCCAGTAAAAACCACATTGAAGAATTTTAGCAGCAGTCTTTTTCATCGAAAAATGGCCTCCACATGCATGAGAGTGACAGAATGTAATGATGCTTTCTATTTCATAATCAGGGACACACTGGCGCATAATCTAGTCAGGATAATACTTAAACAGACAAGGATCATCCCAATAAAATTTCTTTACCTCAACAAAGAATCTACGCTTATCCTGCGCACTCCAAAATGAAGGGATCTCACCTGTCGCTAAGTAATTAACAATGTGCGCATACCAGGGCAGCCGTGCAACTGAAAAGATTTGCTCATCAGGGAAGTCATTCATGATTGGTGGCTCATCTTCCGCTACTTCCACCATCAACCTTGATAGGTGATCAGCGACAACGTTCTCCACGCCCTTTTTATCTTTGATGGAGATATCGAATTCCTGTAAGATTAATATCCAACGAATTAGGCGCGCTTTAGCATCCTTCTTGGTGAGAAGGTACTTAAGTGCGGCATGATCAGTGAAAATAGTAATGGGAGAACCAATCAAATAAGCACGAAACTTGTCTAATGCAAAGACTATAGCCAATAGTTCTTTCTCATTAGTAGAATAATTCATCTGTGCATTATTCAAGGTTCGACTAGCATAATGAATAACATGAGGTTTACCATCTTTTCGCTGTCCTAAAACAACTCCTACAGCAAAATCACTTGCATCACACATCAATTCAAAAGGAAGGCTCCAATCGGGTGGTTGCACAATAGGTGCGGAAGTCAATTTATCAATCAAGGCTTGAAAAGCCTTCTGACAATCAATAGTCCACTCAAAAGGGGTATCCTTTATCAAAAGAGTACATAAAGGACGAGCAATGTCAGAAAAATTTTGAATGAATCTCCTGTAAAAACCAGCATGCCTTAGAAAGGATCTAACATCTTTAACGGTCTTTGGCACAGGAAGATTTGAGATGAAATCGATTTTTGATCGATCTACCTCAATGCCTTTGGAAGAGACAATATGGCCCAACACAATGCCTGAGGGCACCATGAAGTGACACTTTTTCCAATTAAGCACAAGGTTCTTCTCCTCACACCTGCGCAAGACTCTCTTTAGGTTTTGCAAGCATGCATCAAAAGTATTACCAAATACAGTCAAGTCATTCATATAAACTTCCATACATTCCTCGATCATATCAGCAAACATACTCATCATGCAACGCTGAAAAGTAGCAGGAGCATTACACAATCCAAATGGCATTCTACGGAAAGCATAAGTACCAAAAGGACATATAAAAGTAGTTTTTTCCTGATCCTCTAAAGCAATCTCAATCTGATAATTTCCAGAATAACCATCGAGAAAACAATAAAAATGATGTCCAGCTACTCTCTCTAAAATCTGATCCAGAAAAGGCAGTGGAAAATGATCCTTACGGGTGGCAGCATTCAATTTTCTATAATCTATGCACATACGCCATCCTGTCACCAATTTAGTGGGGACAAAGTCTCCACTTTCATTTTTAACAACGGTGACACCAGATTTTTTAGGCACAACCTGTGTAGGGCTCACCCATTTGCTATCAGCAATGGGGTAGATAATCCCTGCATCTAATAATTTAAACACTTCAGTTTTGACTACCTCTTTGATTGTAGGGTTCAACCTACGCTGAGGATCCCTGCGAGGTACAGCCCCTTGTTCAAGATTAATCATATGAGAACATATCAAGGGACTAATACCTTTCAAATCTGCTATACTCCATCCAATAGCTAATTTATGCTCATTTAAAACGCTAAGTAATTGCTCACCTTGATCTGCAGTTAATGCTGAAGAAATAATAACTGGGTATGTATCACCTGGACCAAGATAGGCGTGCTTTAAACCTTGAGGAAGCGGCTTCAGGTCTAGTTTGGGCGGCTCTACTGATGATGGTGTTGGTGGTTGTCCTCTTTCTGGCAGTTCTTCAAACTTTGGATTCCATGGCCCTGCAAAAGAACAATGTTCCAAATTATTACACATACCATCCACATCAATATTGACATCCAAATCTAATTCAAGAGAATTAATTTCAGTGGTAGCAAACTCTTCTTCAGTGAGCAAATCAATCTGGTAAGTCTGCTGGCATTCATCATCCTCATCAAGCTGCTTAGCAACATTAAAAACATTAATTTCTAAAGTCATATTCCCAAAAGTTAACTTCATTAAGCCATTCTTGCAATTAATTATAGCATTAGCAGTAGCAAGAAACGGTCTACCTAAGATAATGGGAATCCTAGAATCAGCAGTTACTATAGCCTGAGTATCCAAGACTAAGAAATCAACAGGATAATAAAATTTATCTATTTGAACAAGCACATCCTCTACTACTCCTCGTGGAGTCTTCGTGGATCTATCTGCCAATTGCAAAATCACAGATGTTGACTTAATCTGTCCTAAACCAAGTTGCAAGTAAACAGAATATGGCATTAAATTGACACTTGCACCAAGATCTAATAAAGCTTGTCCTACTTCATGCTCTCCAATGAAACAAGACACAGTAGGACAGCCAGGATCCTTATATTTAGGAGGAATCCTGTGCTAAAGCAGTGCACTAACCTGCTCTGTTAAAAATGCAGTTTTCTTTACATGATGTCGTCTCTTCATAGTGCATAAATCTTTAATCACTTTAGCATATGTAGGAATTTGCTTAATAACATGCAAAAGAGGAAGGTTTACCTTAACCTGCCGAAGATGCTCCAAAATCTCGCTGTTGGGCTCCATAGTAAATTTAGTGGATTTCAATGCATGAGGGAAAGGGACACGTACCTGAAAGTCACCTGGTGTAGGGCCATCTGGATGATCGGTCTCTACATGGTCCTCCTCAATTCGGTCCTCTTCTTCAATAGCAATAGGAGATTCGGTGGCCTCTTTGGAAGGGCTTTTTGTTGTTTTCCCGCTTCTTGTAGTTACGACATTCATCTCCTTCACATTATTTTGCTCAGCACTAGATACCTGCGTTTGTTGAGGTTGAGCTGGGAACTTCCCTCGTTCATGCACGCTCAAAGAGTTTATCAGCTTCGTGATCTGGCTCTTGATCTCTTGAATATCCTCCTTCCTTTCCTTAGATTCCTGCATAATCATAGATTTCAGTTCCTGTAAATTATCATTAAATGTAGGCCTAGGAAAACCAGATGTATTATAAGGAGGGTTAGAAAAAGGCTTATTAGGTGGCGGTTGATGATGCTCGTTGCTCTGTGGAGCTTTCGACTTCCAGCTGAAGTTCGGATGCTCTCGCCATCCTGGATTATACGTCTCTGAATAGGGAGTGTACGGCCTCCTGAATCCGCCTACAGCGTTGCGATGCTCGTCGTACCCACCCCTCATCTCAGCATAGGTGGGGCAATCTTCAGTCTGGTGGTCCACACCTTTGCAGATCGCACACGGCCCAGCCGGCCTTGTAGGTTCATTATATGGAGAGGTCCGGGCTGCCATCATATCTTTGGTCTTTAATAGCTCCAGCTCCCTTGTTAGACTCTCCACTTTAGCCTTGAGTGCATCCTCCTCCCGCAGCTGATAAATTCCTCCACCTGGTTGCTGCGGTGGTGGTCTGGCCCTGTTTGTACTTTCTGTTGCACTCGGTCCAGTCCATGTATGAGCTTTCTCAGCAAGCTCAGTCAAGTATTCAATTGCTGCATCAGGATCTTTTTGTAAAAATTCACCATTACACATCATTTCAACGAATTGACGTTCTCTAACAGTTAAACCATCATAAAAATAACTAACAAGACGCCAACTTTCATATCCATGATGGGAACATAAATTCAACATATCTTTAAATCGTTCCCACACCTGATACAAAGTTTCACTATCCTTCTGTGTGAAAGTCGCAATATGTCTTTTAAGTGCGTTGGTTTTTTGTTGTGGGAAATACTTGGTGAGAAATATCGGTGTCATTTCAGCCCAAGATCTTATAGATTGTGGCCTCAAGGAATATAACCAACTCTTTGCTCTATCCTTCAGTGAGAAGGGAAAGAACTTAAGTCGGATCATATCTAGTGCACCTGGTTGGCCATGGAAGGTCGCTACTACTTCCTCAAACTCCCTAATATGCACATATGGATTTTCATTTTCCAACCCATGAAAGGTAGGAAGCAACTGAATCATGCCAGGTTTAAAGTCAACATGTGCAACATTAGGTGGAAACATGATGCATGAAGGTGTAGCAGTGCGTGTTGGATGCAAATATTCTTGCAAACTCCTAGGAGCTTGTTGTTCCTCGTGCTCAGCCATAATGACAGTATGATGTGAAGTTTGTGACTGTGCGTCAAAGAGATCAGCAATATATGTCTCACTATCAGAAGTTTCAGAATCACCCTCGGGGCGTCTAGCAAATCTGCCTAGTTCGTCTCTATACCGAGGCATACACCAGCAAACACGCAATTCAAAAGATGCGAACCAACTAAAGAAAATAAGCAAAAACAATAATTGAAACTAAACTTACTAACTAAAACCGAATAAAAGAAAACAATCCTAATAGAGAAGAAAAATCAAATCTGCAATAAAAAAAAATAAAAAAAAACAAAAGAAACTGAACGAAGTTACCGCTTTCGGTGTCTACAATCACTGTAATCTGATTCTGGCGCTTTTCTGAACCGTCTCCCCGGCAACGGCGCCAATTTTTGATGTCGCTCAAATGTGTCACGCACAGTGGTCGCGGTGCAGTACAGCATAAGAGAGGTCGAATCCCACAGAGAGACAAGCAGAAAGGATCCAGAAATACAGATAATAATATATTGAAGACAATCAAGAAAGCTAACTAAATTAAATTAGATCAAAGGATTAATGATAATGTAAGGTTAACTAAAGATATCAGGCTTTTGATAAGGCTAGGCTTCAGGAATCACTTCACTCGGACTTAGGTTCTTCTCTTCTCAATGGTTCATATAATACTCAGTTAAGGGATTCACATCCCAATTGCCTTAACCGGAAGATATAGAATTATGAATCTGATAAAATATAAATGTCTCTTCCTATGATTGGTTCTTCCTTTTTATAGTTCTAACTTCATCCAACGAAACCTAAGAATACACGATACCGGCTGTCACTACAGGCAACGCGCGGCAAAAGTTCATCGGGACAAAGCCCTAACTCTATCTAACTGGATCTCTAAGAATACACAATACCAACTCTCACAATCGGCAATGCATAGCAAAGATTTCACGGGATAGAGCCCCAACCTTGTCTTACCAGATCCCTAAGAATACACAATACCAGCTGTCACTACGGGCAATGCATAGCAAAGGTCTCACAAGACTCGATAGGAGAATCAAAGGAGATAACTATGGGATCACAATATCATAAAAGAAGCATGACTAGATTTATAATAATGTTTAACCACAAAGCAATCTGTGAAGATCCAATACATAAGAAGAGTTTAACAATAAAGATTAAAAACTATGAACCACTGTTGGAGAAGAAGCCACAGTCCTCGCTAGATCATCCGTTCGCCATGCCCGCGGATTACTCGGCCATGGATGGAGATGTCTTCATCTTCTTCCTTTGGAAAACGTCCAGAAAGAGCCTCCAAAAACGTCCAAGAAGTCCCCCTCAAACCCTAGAAAGAGTCCTATTTATAGCCCCAAAGTCTCTCCATCAACGGATTTGATTTAAACCGTTGATTTAATTCACTGGGAACGTCCGATCGATCCTTCTCGGGGTGCTGGATCAATCGGATGCGTTAAAATCTTCAACTTCTAACTTCGCCCGTGTCCGATCGATCGGACTAAGGGAGTTGGATCGATCGATTTTGTAAAAATCCTCCGTCTCTGGCTATTCCCGAGTCCTATTGATGGATGGATCGATCGAACTGTGTTCCTCTAAAAAGCATACGTTCTGTCACTCTTTAATTCCCAAGTCCGATCGATTGAATTATGAGTGTTGGATCGATCGGTTGAGTAAAAATCCGCTGTTTTTGGCTTTTTTCGAGTCCGATCGATCAGACCATTGGTGTCGGATCGATCGGACCCCATAGGAGGGATGGATGGATCGATCGGACCATGTTCAGCCAAAAAACACATGTTCTGTCACGATTCTGCGTGGTCCGATCGATCGGCGGATCGCTCGGACTTCCAGCTTATTTTCCTTTCTGCCATTCAGACTGCGCCATCGGTACTGAAATTGCCGTAACTTCCTCTAGGAAACTCGGAATCACGAACTGTAAAATTCTCCAGAATCTAAACTTCAAGAGCTTTCCAACCATATGTGGTACATCATCTGGTTCTTCATGAGCAGGTACAGATTAATTTTTGAAGTTGAGCCATATACTCTTTTCAGCTTCTTTTAGCTCCAATTTCCTGCATTTTCCAAACAACCATGTGAAGCAACATATAGATATAAAAATAGTAATAAAGATACTGATTAATGATAATAATCTAGCAATTGAGATGGTTATAAGGTTGTTCAGAGTGCACTTTCATGCACTCATCAATGCTCGCAAAGATCTATGGAGGGTTTGGCCGGCAGCTTGGTCGCACGTGCTGCCAAGAACGATGGAGGAGCCGCTGGGACTGATGGAGAAGGGGTGATGCCTAGATCGTTGGAGGAGCCGCCGGGAGAAGGGGTGATGGGTAGCCGCCGGAAAAAGGGGTGATGCCCTAGATTGGTGGAGTAGCCGACTGGGGGTGATGGGTGAAACCCTTGTTGGAGTAGGCGGCAGAGGAGGTGTACTGAAGGTTTGGTCGTCGGGAGGATGGGTGATTGCCTAGATTGGGTGGAGGAGCCCGGAGGAGGGGTGATGCCTTAGATTGGGTGGAGGAGCCGCCGGGAGAAGGGGTGATGGGTAAAGCATTGAAGCCCTCGATGGAGTAGTGGGGTGGGTTAACGTGTCCTAGATCAATGGAGAGATCGATGGAAGGGATGTTGGGTGGCCGCCGAGAGAAGGGGTGATGCCCTAGATCAGTGGAGTAGCTGGCCGGGGGTTGATGGGTGAAGCCCTCGATGGAGTGGAGTAGCTGGCCGGGGGTGATGGGTGAAGCCCTTGATGGAGTGGAGTAGCCGGCGGGGGAGGAGCACTGATGTTTTGGCCGCCGGGACGAGGGGCGATGCCCTAGATCGGGTGGAGGAGCCTTCGAGAGGAGGGGTGACCGGGTGTAGGAGCCGCCGGGAGAAGGGGTGATGGGTGAAGCACTGAAGCCGTCAATTGAGTATCGGGGTGGGTTAAGACTCAGTGGGATTTCAAAATCTGGATTGCCACGTGTCGGCAATCCAGGTATGCCACCTAAGGTTGGCTATCAGCCAACTAAAAGCAAGCTTGGCTATATATCATGACTTGTCTTCAAATGTTGGTGGTGGGTGAGCAAAAAGGAGATCAACGAGGTGCCAATGGGTGACATGTAAGTGATCAATGTTAGCGACAAATGGATACATGGAGAGACAAGGCAGCGGTCAGCTACGACAGATAGACTATTGGGGTTATTCTCAGCAAATTGCTACTCCCACCCCCCGACACCCCCATTATCCCCTTATAATGTTTTATTATACCCCTCCCCTTCGAGTTTCTTTTTTTTTTCTTTTTAGTTTTGTTTAATTTTTATTTAGTTGTTTTTTCTTTTATTAGTTTTGTTTTCTTTTTTATTCAGTTTTGTTTATTATTTCTTGGGGAAAGCGACTGGGTGTCACACACCGACCCAAAAAACCCATCCGGGCCGGGACTTCAATGACCTAAAACTGTTCACTTTCCATTCTGACACATTTCTATAATAATAAACACAACTAATTTGAACAATTCTATAAGAGGGGCAACATAGTAATTTCTAATAAACTATTATCTATAACAGTTCCAAATTAACATCAAAGTAAATAAGATTACATAATTATACAAACCTCGGAGTTATACAATTTACTCCTCGAATACAAATTTATAAACATCTAATTCTCAAAGAGGGAAATTATACATTTAATACATCTATCAAAAATAATTTATAACAAAAGGAACTGCTCAAGCTGCCAACATCTCAGAATCCTCGAGAGCCTCATGAAGTCACTGCTCCACCAAAATCCTATCCAGCTGGTACTACGGAAGAAGAGCTGTGTTACGAGCGGTCTACTCGTGATCCTCTCGTAATGGGTCTCTACTGCTCCAATCGATCAGAATCGGCCTGATCGGACTTGATTTGAGTCCAATGGGCTGAAGCTGGATCGAATCTGGTTCAGATCTGGCTCAGATTGGGGTAGGACTCGACTGGGTCAAGTCTAGATTGGTTGATTGGCTCTTGGAATTGAATCTGGCTCGGATTGGGTTTAATGGCTTGGCTGAACCGGCTAGGAGTGGGTTAAGTGGCTGAGCCAAATCAGAGTGGGCTGAGTCTGAATCAACTGGCTGGCTGAACCAAGTTAGAGTTGGCTGAGCCAACTTGGTTGGGCTGAACCGGAGTTGATCCAAGGGCTGTGGTTCGCCGGAGTAGATCGCCGGCGTAGGGACGGCGGCGGCGGTCGGGATACTTCCAAGAAGGTTCGTGGATTGATGGGGAATAGATCTACCGGCTCGGATCGGTCGATAGATGGCTAGATCAACGGGATCTTGGAGGTGGCCGGCGGTGGGTTTAGAGGAGATCGACGTCGGGGACGACGGCGGGCTTCGGGAGTGGCTTAGGAAGGTTGGGATCGGGACTAAGGAGGTCGGCTATGGGTTTAGAGTGGGTTGGAGGTAAGATAGGGGTCGGAAGTGGGGTTGACGGCGATGGGGACGAAGCCGGGTTGTTGGGTTGCCGTGGGGATCACCAGAGAAGATGGAGTGGGGCGACGGAAAAGTGATGGCCGGGGTCGTGGTGGCTCGGGAAAGAGAATGGAGGTCTTGGATGGCGACGGGGCTGGCCGGAGAGGAGGTAGGGAAGGATGCCGGCGGTGGAGCTTAGGGTTTGGCACGGGAGAGAAGAGGGAGGAAGGAGATGCTGACGTGGCAGGTGACTGGGAGAGAGGGCTGACGTGGCGCTGACGTGGAGGAGAGAGAAAGTGACGGGAGAGAGAGAAACACTGGTGGAGGCGGTTCCGGCTGCGGAGAAGATGACCGACGGGGAAGAAGATGGATCTATGGTGGATTTCGGGTGGAATCTACTTTACTTCTACTCCTATGATATTCTACTCCTATGATAATTTATCAACTACTCTTAATCATTCATCTCATCATTCATCATTCATCATCATGCATCATCATAACCTAATACAAACTACTAAGGTCCTTTTATAGAGACCTTGACAGAGTCCTAATCCACTAGAAAACCCCCTTGCTTGATTAGCAAGTAATAAGGTTTCTGACTCAACTCAACTTCCTAACTCAAAGGGACTCTTAATTAATTCCTAACAATCAACTAGGACTCAATAAAAGACTAATGATAAATACTAATTAAATACTCTAGTTTGAACTAGGGAAGTCCAAGTCAAACTAGGAAAGAGGTTGAACCAGCTTGGTTCCTCTTCTGGGTTCGGGTCCAGTTGGTCGAGTCGGATCGACTCGTATCAAGCTGACGCCTGCACCTAAAAACACAGCCCGGGTAGGAGTGAGCGATAAGCTCAGTAGGGTTCTACTCTACGTCACACACAAAGGGAGGAAACAACAACAGTGTCGTTTCTCCGCCTAAGTCAAAAGGATGCCAAGGGGCTCCATAACCCCATTGATTCTCAAGGGATCCAACCTCTCTCAACTGACTACGCTGGGACTGGCACCACCACGGTGGGAGGAACAGAAACCAGAACTGAGGTGGAAACACACAGCAGGAAACCACTGCCTAGAGACACACGTCTGGGACATCGACAACGATCCTTAGCACTTGGCCTTGGAGAATCGACATGACCTCTAAACCTCAATGACAAATGGTAACCAACTAGATATTAACCTCGATAAATAAGGATTCCTGCAATATAGTCACACCCTATATCTTGGCACCCATCCTCGGTCCTAGAGCTAGATCCGAGCTACCCGAGCCCTCAGATCGGCGATCAACCCATCGCTCACGCCTAGCCTGAAATGCCTCTAATGCATACAGTACATGAACCTATACATGCATCTATCCTAGATGTCATTAGATGCCACATCAACATCAGAGTCCACAGGTTAAGCTAATAGTATAATAAATAATCCAACTTGATTTTTTAACAACAATCAACAACGCCGTTATACAATAGCCTTTGGAGCGGCGTTGGCACACAACGGGCTAAGGTTGCAATGTTATCCAACGGGTAACATTTCTAACCATACAATGAGTGTTCAAGATTCAAATAGTTCAATAAAGCATTCCCGGGAGTTATCACTCCCCCGGTTAACTATGAAGCAAAAGAGGGCTATGTACAAGTGATTATGAGAATTGTACGATAATAAAAACTCAGGTCTCGTGGGAACGAGATTTCAGATTTCATTGTGACAAAAGTTTGAATTACATCAGTGGGTGATTGTGGGAACAACACTGTTGGGTTTCAATTTTATCACACATAGTTATTTGTGATTGAAATTTTCCCGTCATTTACATCCCCAAAGGGAAGACCCTTGATTTCAGATTCTGGACTTAAAGCCCCGTTAAATTAATATTAAAATAAAAACCAAGACAAAGGAAAAAAAGAAAGAAGTAGGAAGGATATTGGGTGGAGGCGAAGCCTCCAACCCTCACCTTTGTTACCATTACGGATCTACTTCTGTCTTCCTCCTTGGATTCTTTGGAATTGTAGGATCTCTAAGTTGATGAAGCTTTAACTTTTGTGTCTCCGACGTCTTTGCTTCTGGCTTCGTTATCTGGGCTCTTCAAGCTTTGGCTTTCAGCATTTCTCTCTCTTGGTATGCCTTTGGGACTCCAGCAGCATGTCTGCTTCTCTGGATCTCCAAGAGCTGATCTCCGCCGACAAAAAAATCCTCTCTTCTTCTTTTCACACTCTCTCTTTATAGGCGAGGGATGGGAACTCTGGCGGGCACATTGAAATTCGAAAGTAGCCTACCATATCTGAGAGCTGAGAGAATCGTGCCTAGGTGTTGGGGTGTTAGGAGTTTGTTTAAGAGTGTTAAGGGGTTAGGGGTTTGTTCCCAGGGTGTTAGGAAGTTGAGGGGTTTGTTCCCAGGGTGTTAGGAAGTTGAGGGATTTGTTCCCAGGGTGTTAATGGGTTAGGGATTTGTTCTCAGGGTGTTAGGAAGTTGAGGGGTTTGTTTCCAGGGTGTTAAGAAGTTGAGGGGATGAGGTTTGGGAGATCAGATCTGGGTGTTTATTCCCAAGATCGTATCGTAAGTTGTTCCCAGGACATCATATATGGGAGTTGAAGAGATATTCTCTATTTTGAATTTGAACTCCGTATTTGGGAGTTACGTCGTTTATTCCCAGGAGAGGGGGGTTGGAAATATCTCCATTTGAATTTTGTGCTTTCTGTTCAAATTTCGAACATTTTCTGAATGTTTGTTTGGATTTCAAGTATTTGTTTGAATTCCAAATATTTATCCAAAATTTGTATATTTACCCAAATTTTGAATGTTTCTTTGAATTTTGAATATCTATTCAAATTTTGAATATTTCATATCATATTGGAAAATTTACTAAAATATCCCCAGCTGGGGCGGAGTGTAAATTACCAAAATATCCTTTGGTCGGATGTATCTTAGACCGAAATGCCCTTTTGGCCTTGTTGTACATGTAATGTCCGTGTGTATTTTGGACGGATATACCCCTAAGGTGGATGGGACCTTGAAGGGCTGATATATATTAGTTTTCATGTTCATTTTGAGTCATTACCCCCTGGAGGTTGAAAATGACCAAAATGCCATTTTGAAGAAAAGATGGTTTTAGACTTGCATGTTTATATAGGAGGCCATCAAAACCATCTAAGGACCACTGAAAGAGTTGTAGAATGTCTGAATATGTCTATTTCATCGGAATTTCCAAAATACCCCTGGGTGACAATTATGAAAGTACCCTTTGCTCTCCTGGCACCCAGGAGAGCGTGTGTAAAGTACTTTAAATATGTTTTGAATTTAATTGGGCATGTTTGAATGTTTTCAAGCCTTTGCAAAAGCTCTAAGGCATGAGCATACATGACAAGGGCAATTTCGTAAATATTATGAATTTAAGCTTTAATTAAAATCGGTGTCAACATATGCCCCCTCGAGTCCTGCGTGAGAAACTTGTATGATTTGATCACGCTGGACTCAAAGAGTTTGACGTGTTTGGCTAATATGATGTCATGTGATGTAAGGGTTGTAGGATTCTTATTTAGTTTTTTTTTTACGCTAGAGTCCTATTTAGTTTTGGACTCTATGTTGATTGGTTTCAGCCATAAATTCCGAAAATTGGAAGAATTAGAGTTTTAGTAGGACTCATGTATGCTCATCCTACGTTACTCTTTCTTCTTTTTTTTAGCCAATTAAATAATTCCGAAAATTAGAAGAATTCTCATCCTACGTGACCAATTTTGGGTGCTCCGAAGGAACAAGTGAACTATGACTCTAGTAATTTGTACTATGAGTCCTATTAGTTTGGACATCTTTCGTATTTGAAGATATCCAAACCAAGTTAGAATAGGATTGTTTCCTACTCAAATTCTTGTTTTTTTTTTTAGTTCAAATTGGATTTGAATTGCCACAAGATATCCTCTCAGTCAAAAGTGGGAGTTCATGTAGGAGTTCAAGTATATCACATGAACCCCATCCAAGGCAGCCTATATATATACCTTTGAAGTTCTTTTGACCGGATCACTTTTTTTTAAAGCTTTGGAGAGAGAGTATTGGCTGCACGTAGGAGGGAGATTTTGAAGCTCTCTGAGGTTTTTTTTTCTTTTGATCTCCTCTCTGTTGTCTAGAATTTTGTGACATGGCTGCTTCTTTTTTTTTGTTATTCTTTAATTTGCATCCATGTTATCATCTTCCATTTGTTTGTTTAGTCTCCCTTATTCCCATATTTCTTTTCCGTACCATCCGTACCTCTTGTTTGAGGTTGTATCACGGCAATACCCGGTTGTACATCACGACGCTGACAACTTGTAGGGGGTCAATAAAAATATGTCTTGCGAACGAAGATGGCGCAGCTTGCTCCGCTATCCGACGCAGCATTACCGATCCCACGGCGATTGCTCAACCGTGTTGTTCTGATCCGGTATTCTTTTCTATGATATGATAAAAAAACATGAGAACTCTTCATGGAAATCCTTTGATGTGTATGAATGGAAAATCCATCGGACTACAATGTGGATAGAAGCACTGTATATGGTTGTGACGGCAAGCCTGAGCACATAAAAGTTCTAGTTTATTTTAGTCCCGCCATCTTTTTTTTTGTGAGATTTGTGCTTTTCTAGGGACCATGGTTTCTTTCTTCTCCATCCGTCCTTAGAGGCATGGCCTTGGCATGATCTCTTCGATTGGCCCGACGATGTTGCGGCGAGGCGATAGCAGCAATCGGTGAATAGCTGCGACGTGCGTCCAGGCAGCGGCACAATGGAGTAGCCGTCAGAACAGAGCACTCGGCAAGCAGAGCGGGCAACAACCATGGCGCGACGACGATCTCGGCGATGAGTTTCTTGGTTGCCGGAAGGTTCTTGGGCAAGTTTTATTGCAGCTGGGTGAAAAGCTTTCTTCCTCCTTGAGCCCACGCTTGGAGGTGTGGGCTGGGACTCGGCGCCGAAGGGTGGTAGATGTGCATCCAGGCAGCGAGGGCTTGATGCTTTGGTGGCCTTCTCAACGGAGAGTATGGCCCGGTCGAGGGAACTCTGCGGCGATCTCGACGGGAAGGGCGCAAGACGCGTGATGGAACTTCACCGGCAGGAGGAAGACGTCTTGCTGAGAGGGAGCTCGCAGGTTGGCTTGTCAAGGAGAAGCGAAGGTCCCTTGGAGTCCACAGAGATCGATACCAATCTTCGCAGTCGAAGTGGAGAAGCAGAGGCGTCGGGCTGGACTAAATCTTGCCGGGGATGAAGGACTTTGAGGTGGTGCTTGCCGATGTGGATGGGCTTGGACTGGATTTCGTCAGGAAGGAGATCCAATGGTTCTCTTTAGCAGGGGAGAGCAAGGCGGAACGAAGAAAAGAAGGAAGAAGAAGGGGTGGTGGCGTGATAGCCCTAGGCCTCCTTCGCTGCCTCCCTTCCTTCTCCTTTATTCCTCTTTTTTTTTCTTTCTTTTATGTCTTTTGTTGTTTACCCTTTTTGGAGTCTTGTGATTTGTTTTTTTTCCCAAGGTTTCCTTTATCGAGGGAACTTCTTCTTCTTTAGTTTCTTTTTTTGTGGAATTTCCTCGCTTTTCTCCTTTTTTTCAACACTTTGAGAGAATTTTTTTTTGAGAAAATTCTTTCGTTTGCTAATTTTTTTTTTGCAATTATTACTCACTTGCTTGCCTTTTTTTAATATATATACAGGATGTCTTCTTCTTCCACAAGTGGTGTTGAAGCTTGCACTGCTTTGACCAATTTGGCTCGCTCAGATCTTTACACAATCAATGATGGAGTGGACGAGTACTACACCATGTCTTGCAATATTACTGAAGGAAAGATTCACCAAGGGAAAGAATTCAAGTGCCTTAACTATCACAGCTTTCCTGGCAAGTTCATCTGTCCGGTGTCGCAAGGTCCAAATTCTCTGCCCCTTTCTTGTCTTGGGAAACACATGGTTTACAAAGGTCTTGACTGGGCCGAGTATCGGCACCCATCCTATGGACTCATATCTGGGTACAACGAATGGGGTGTTGAAGTTGTAAATAAGGACGAAGAGCTCTTTGAGGGGCTAAGGCTTTATGGGGCCATCTATTGCTCCCTTGGTTACTATACCATTGGCGAGCAACTCTTTCGTGGCTTGATGGAGTGGTGGAATCCAGATACTAACACTTTTATATTCCATCACGGGGAGATGACTGTGACGCTTCATGATGTTTTTGTCATTAGCGGTCTTCCTATCATGGGCCTGATGTATGATGAGCGGCTTCCTGATGAGAGAGACCTCCATCCCACTGAGGGGACCCACAAGGATATCCCTCCTTACCCTCCAAATGCTCATCGCCTCATGGCTATATGGAAAGAACTTGCCGGCAGTAAGGGTAAGGTATCCTTTGAAGATTGGACCCGGTGCTTCTATCATGGTCTCCTTAAATATAGCTCTCCAGAAGATTATATGCATAAGAGTTGCTGTCTTCGGACGAAGTCTCCTCTATACAGTGAAGGCTTCGACCCCTTCGAAGCGTTCGGTGAAGAACTTTACACTTCGGCTTTCCTTTCGATTTGGTTGTGCCGTTAGGTCATTCCGAACTCGGAGTTTTGGCATTCGCCCTGAAGTTTTCATACCGGCGTGTTTGATGGTTGAGGGATGCTTTTTTGCTTTAGCTCCAGCATCTCTGTGTGCTTTGTACAGAGGTATGAGAGTGATGTGTGTACACCCTGCCGGACTGGGTTTCACAAGCGTCCATTGGGGCATTCATATTTTAATGGGCTGGGCGCACCGCTACATTTGGGGTCTTTATGAGAAGGGCATCCTTCGGTGTTGGGATCTTCCTTCGATTGACTTTAATAGAGAAGAAATTACTGATTTGAAGCATTTAATGTTCCGTGGGCCTCAGAAACTTCTAACTGCACAAGCAAGGGATAAGTTGAATATGAAGGACAATTTCTATCTCCAACCACGTGCTCTTCAAGGGCGACCTACACATGATGAGTGGCATTCAATAAAAGATCGTCTCCCACGGGATGTCCGAAACTGCATCACTTCTGTCCATCGAGGCGTCCTTCCATTGAGAATAATTTCTGAAGACTTGAAGATGTATGCTGAGCCATATAACCCTCATCAGGTAAGTTGTCAGTTCGTCTTTGATCAAGGCATTCCTTTGAAAGGTCCTCAACATCTTGTGGAGGAACATCGTCCTGGAGTGATGCTCGTCCATTGGGACTATCTCAACAGGAAGGACAGCCGAAAGACGTTTATGTATCCTTCAAGAGAAAGAAATAGGAGGATTTGTACCTCTTATAGGAGATGGTGGATGAAGAACACAGAAAAGTTTTTTGAAGAAGTAGTGGACATGTTAAGTGATGGAACGCGTCAGAGTTCACTGTCATTGGAGGAACAAAGGTCCCTTTCTTATGACCATGGTCCACAGAAAGAGGTGTGGGAGGATATGCGCCCAGCCTCGTCTGAGGAGATACTCATCAAGCTTGCCAAGCTTGATGAGGGCGATAGCAATTTCATGAATCGTCTTGAGGAGAGTTTGAGGTCGTAGTGGAAAGACTTTGATGAGCATGGTGGTCTTGAGAGACCGTGTCTGAAGATGCCTGTTATTACGCCCATAGGAGTACAAGAGGTTTGCCCCCATTGCTCCTTCGCAGTCTTCTTTCAATTTTACCCATACTCTTTATATTTGACGAATACTTAGTTTTTTTTTTTTTGTAGAGTATTGATGATAAACCTCGAACGACTTCCCCTCCTACTGAGAGACAGCATGGAAAGCGATAACTTTCACTGGCAGAAAATTTGCCATCTCCAACGCCCTCAGGGAACAAATCAAGGACACAACTTGCGGGGGAAACTTCTGAAGGACTTGACGTACAGGAAGTTGGTCGAGCTCCAAGTATGCCAAAGACTTGCAATGCTATTATGGAGACCATCTCAAGTGTCAAGAGTAATCCTTCTGTTCGACGCTCTTTGGAGTTTCCATCAAAAGAGATGACAATGATAGAGGCTCTTGTTGATATCGACCAAGTAGGACACGATGTGGAGCTATTTGAATCAGAAATCTAGGCTGTTAGTCCTTCTACACAAGCCACAAACTCTGATGTGGAGTTATTACCACCTATTGAGACCGAGAGTGTTCCTAAGCAGACCATGATTGCTAAAACGGAGCAAGTACCAGCTGTTGAGTCAGAGCGGCTTCCTGAAGAGACGGTGACTCCTGGCAAGCATAGGACCAGCGCTCCTTCTATCGAACCTTCTCATTTTCATGAGAAGGTGGCTAGGATCTATAGGGTTATGGAGAAGCAGTTATTGACGGTCTCCTTGTCAGAGTTGATCAGCTACCAAGCTTGGGTCTACATGTTTCAAGTTTATTGGGAATACTACCCAATTATGACTCTCATTCATCCCTCCTTAGAGAAACTTTACAGTCTCTTCATTCACAAGCCTCTCAATATCAGGAGCTTCTTGAAAAGGAAGAGTTAGCCAACAATTACAAAGTGGATTTGGGGACTTTGCACAAGGCTTGGAAATGGCTAAGTTGAAGCTGGAGGAAATATTAGATTGTCACCATGTTGTACTTGAAGATAGGCGACGTCATGAGGCGGCGCTAAAGGCTCTTAATGAGAAGGAAATCGCCTTGAACAGAGACGAAGAAGAATGGACAACGTCACTTAAGGCAATGCAGGAAGGCCATGACGAGGCATCCTCCTCTTTGGAGAGTCTTCAGGCAACAAGAAAAGCGACTGACATTCGAGCTCAAATGGAGAGTGCTTATGAGATCTTGAGGCACTGGGGATCACTTCCATCTACTTAGTTTCTTTTGTTTTAGGTAGGCAATATATTTATTTTTTGGTCAATTCATGGAGTGTAGGAGCTTTATATCCTCTTGTAGTTTGTTTTTTTTTTGCTTTCACTTGTAGTTTATGCTCATGTATTTGAGACTTAGTGCTTTCACATAAGTATATTAGACTTGATTTCAATAAATGCTTTACTTGCACTTGTTTTATTCATCAGACTTAGAATACATGTACTTATCAGTTAGGCTCGTGAAGCTTCGAGCAATATGTGTTTAGAACTTGTGCTCATGGAGCTTTCAAGTACTTTGCTTTCAGTTTATACTCGTTAAGATTGGAGTATTATTTCTTTCAGTTTAGGCTCGTGAAGCTTGGAGCATTGTAGTGAAATATGATCTTTTGTGTTTTGCCGACAGTTTATACTCGTATGGCTTGGAGTATCATTGCTTTCAGTTTAGACTCGTGAAGCTTGGAGCATTATGTGTTTAGAACTTGTGCTCAAGAAGCTTTCAAGTACTTTACTTTCAGTTTATACTCGTAAATATTGGAGTATTATTGCTTTCAGTTTAGGCTCGTGAAGCTTGGAGCATTGTAGTGAAATTTGATCTTTTGTGTTTTGCCGACAGTTTATACTCGTATGGCTTGGAGTATGATTGCTTTCAGTTTAGACTCGTGAAGTTTGGAGCAATATGTGTTTAGAACTCAGGTATAATAGCTGATGAGAATGCAAAATGTCATATTTTTATCCCTCAATGCCTAGTCTTATGTGCTTATTTTGTTCCTAATTATACTCATCACTCTTATATTTTGGTTTAGGATGCAATTAGAGACCTTAATTGCGAAACGAAGCCAAATGGACAATTCTGGACAGTTTTGACAACAGTTCGTAATTTGAGCATCACTTTTCCATTCAAGCTTTGATTGGGATGCTTCAATATGCTATAGAAAGGCAAGGAAGATATCTACAAATTTCATATTTTGAGTTTTGAGATATTCTGGTTGATTGCATCAAGGAAATCGAAGCCAGAAGGTTCGAAGAAGATTACAAAGAAGATGGGTCAGTTTCAAAGATTAATTTGTACCTACTCGGAAAGAACCAGATGAAGTCCTATATATGATTGGAAAGCTCCAGAAGTCTAGTTTCGTGATTTGGAGCTTCCTAGAGAAAATTATAGTGCCTTTACTAGCACCAGCGCATGGCAGAATAGAAGAAGAAATATATAGAAAATAAAAGATCGATCTTATTTCCATAAAAGATCGATCCTTTATGCACCCAGAGATGAAAAAGACCCACGGTCAACCGTCGTATCGACCGTCAGCCTCTGTCAAAAATATACCTTCTCAGGGTTTATGCGAAGATCGACCGTGAGCGTAAACATGAAATTTGGATAACGAGATCGACCTTCTTTACACAAGAGATTGATCTTAGTTGGGGCACATCCACAATTTGGGAAGAAAATATCGATCTTCTCCTATATAAAGATCGATCTTTGTTAACCGACTTTGCAGAATAAATGGCTCAGATCTAATCCGAGGATGGGAAACTTATGGGCTATAAATAGGATTCTTTTTAGGGATTGAAGGGGGCGAATTCTAGAGATTTTGGCTGTTACTTTCTATTTCTTATATATTTCTAGGGTTCTTCTTTCTTCTTGGCTAGATTGTTCTTGATGGTCTTGCGTGGCTAAATCTTAATTCTTGGTCAAGAAAACTGAAACCTCGGAATCCTTGAACTGTGAGATGTAATCTATTTTTATTGTTCAATACATATTTGAGTATTGGATGTTGTTCTGTGATTATGATTATGATTACCTTGTTTAATTGCTAGGAGGCCTACTAGTTCATTATTCATCGCAATCTAGAGCTAGGTTGGATATCAAATCCGTAATTGTTTGATCCCTCTAATCTGCGAAGCAACTAGGGTTTAATGATTTACTCAGAGATTATTAGATCTTAGGAAGAACGTTCGACTAAATTAAATGCAACCGCTTGTGCTTGTGTTATTTCGCTTCATCGATCTCCCTATTCTTAAGGCTGCTACTAGATTAAATCTACAACGCTTGTCTTAGGTTGTTTAGTAGTTAGGGTTGATTGGATCACTTGTTTCTAATTAACTATGAACGAGGAGAGATTCGAATTTAATTCGAACGGTGAATATTCAAGGTGTGGATTGATATATACTTGCATCAATGATCAGTTATAAAGATTCTGATGGTGGATGTTGACTTAAACCAAGGTTTTTCCTCTTGATTTAAATCTATTTCTTCAATTTAGATTATTTCTTATTTGTTTTCGTTATATTCAAAACCCCCATCCTTCTTCACATAGCACAAAACTTAGGCTAGATACTCCTCCTGGGATCGACACGTACTCGCACTACTATATTTATTTTAAAGAGTATTGGTTTTATTTTTGGTTACTTGCGACAGCACATCAAATTTTGGCGTCGTTGCTAGGGACTGATTATAGTTGAATTTCATGCTTATTGTGATCTTTATTTTGAAAAAAAAACATTCACTTCGTTTATTTGCTCTTTAGCGTAGAATTTTTATTTATCTTCATTACTCTAGACCTTTTCTTGATTTGTTTTTCTCGGTTCACCGGAGTCTTCTTGATTGTTTATGAGTATAGCTCGATCTTTTAATCAAGGTGATTTGCAGTACGATCAAGAGATAGAAAGAACTTTGCGCAGGTTAAGGAGGGAAGCTCGGACAAACTATGAGGAGAACGATTTGGATCTTGATTTCCCATTTGCTAGAGATTCTGGATTAGAAGAGGAAGAAGTCATGGCCGGAAATCAAACTTTGAAAGAGCTTGCCGCCCCTGATTTGAATCAACAACCTTTATGCATTACATTCCCTACTTTGGATGTTGCTACTACTTTTGAATTGAAATCTGGATTAATACATCTTTTACCCACTTTTCATGGTCTTGCAGGTGAAGATCCTCAAAAGCATTTAAAAGAGCTTCATGTTCTATGCATAAGTATGAAACCCACGAGGGTGAATGAAGATCAAATTAAGTTAAGAGCCTTCCAGTTTTCGTTGAAGGATTCGGCTAATGATTGGCTTTATTATCTACCCTCCGGGAGTATTACCACTTGGAATGAGATGAAAAGGGTGTTTTTGGAGAAATATTTTCCAGCTTCAAGAGTGGCAAACATTAGAAAAGAAATATGTGGTGTAAGGCAGTGTAACGGAGAATCCCTACACGAGTATTGCGAACGTTTCAAGAAACTTTGTGCAAGTTGTCCCCATCATCAAATTAGTGAGCAACTTCTTATTCAGTATTTCTATGAGGGCCTTCTACCCACGGAAAGGAACATGATTGATGCCACTAGCGGAGGAGCTTTGGTGGATAAAACTCCTGACGCCGCGAGGAAGTTGATTGCAAATATGGCAGCTAATTCTCAACAATTTAGCACTAGGCTTGATTCTTATTCAAAATATGTTAATGAGGTAAATATTTCATCCCTTGAACAACAGATTGCGAGTCTAACTTCTCTTGTTCGTCAAATGGATGTAGGTAATATACAAACAGTGAATGCTTGTGGAATTTGTTCGGTGGTGGGACATCCAACCGATATGTGCCCAACTCTTCAAGAGGAACCCATTGAACAAGTGATTGCAGCTAGTAGTTTCCCTGGACAACCGCAAATAAAGTATGATTTTTACTCGAACACATATAATCCTGGATGGAGGGATCACCCCAATTTCAGCTATGGGAATCCGCAAGTAAATCAGTCCGTGACTCAAAACCAACCAAGTGCCCAGCAATATCAACAATATAGGCAGCCATACCCTCCAAGACAACAACCGATTCCAACTTCTAATTCTGGTATGTCTTTAGAAGATATTGTTAAATCTCTTGCCACTAATACATTGCAATTTCAACAGGAAACGAGGGCTAGTATTCAAGGTTTGGACCACCAGATGGGCCAGATGGCAACCACAATTAGCAAGCTAGAAGCGCAAAGTTCCGGGAAATTACCCTCTCAAACGGTAATAAATCCAAGAGAAAATGCAAGTGCAATCATTTTGAGAAGTGGTAAACAAGTTGAGATTCCAGTAAAGGAAGCCTCTGCATTGTCGGAGCAAGAAAAAGAGAAAAACATTGTTACAGACAAGGACACCCCTAATGACGATGATGTACCTAAGCGTAAGTTTACACCTCTTTCTGATTATAAACCAATACCTCCTTTTCCTCAGACTTTAGAAGGATCTAAAAGAGATGAGCAGAATAAGGATGTATATGAGACTTTTCGCCGATGCGAGGTAAATATTTCACTTTTAGATGCTATTAAACAAGTACCTCGTTATGCTAAATTCTTGAAAGAATTGTGTACAAATAAGAGAAAACAGAAACTTAAAGGATGTGAAAAGGTGAGGGTAGGGGGGAATGTTTCTGCAGTAATTCAAAGAAAAATCCCTGGGAAGTGTAAAGATCCAGGTATGTTTACTATCCCCTGTACAATTGGTAATACTAAATTTGAAAGGGACATGATAGATTTAGGAGCTTCTATCACTGTCATGCCATATTCTATATATACTTCTTTAAAATTTGGACCTTTGAATGAAACTGGTGTTGTGATTCAATTGGCTGACAGATCTAATGCCTATCCTAAAGGTGTAGTTGAGGATATTCTTGTGCAAGTTAATGATTTAGTTTTCCCTGGCGATTTCTATGAGCTTGACATGGAGAATGGTGATCACGTTACTCCTATTTTGCTGGGGAGACCTTTCTTAAAGACATCCAAGACTAAGATAGATGTTCATAGTGGCACACTTACCATGAAATTTGATGGTGAAACTGTTAAGTTTAATATTTATAATGCCATGAAATTTCCTACTGATGATTACCCTGTGTATTCTATTGATGTGATTGATTTTTTATCACAAGAAGTTTTTGAACTTGATGGCAAAGATGAATAGGAAGTTGCCATTAGTAAGTCTCTTGAAAAAAGAAAATGAGGAGCTATCCTTGAGTACTAATTTGCAGGAAATTGTTGCAGCACTGAATGATTTTTCAACACTTCAACAATCAGGTAACGTCTCTTATACTCCATTACCTATGTCTAACGAGGGAATTTTACCTTCTGTTTTGCAAGCACCTATTCCAAATCTGAAACCTCCTCCTAGGCACCTCAAATATGTGTTCCTTGGAGATGAAAGAGTATTACCAGTGATCATCTCCAATAACCTTAGTGCACCACAAGAAGAAAAGCTTGTGCAGGTTCTTAAGAAGCATAAGACAGCTATTGGTTGGACAATTGCAGACATCATGGGAATCAGCCCAAGTACATGCATGCATCGTATCTTGAATGAAGAGGGAGCAAAACCTTCCCGTCAACCACAAAGAAGGTTGAACCCGCCCATGATGGATGTAGTAAAGAAGGAGATCCTCAAACTTCTTGAAGTTGGAGTGATCTATCCTATTTCGGATAGCACTTGGGTTAGCCCAGTTCAGGTAGTTCCTAAAAAGACTGGAATAACGGTGGTGAAAAATCAAAATGATGAGTTAGTTCCCACCCGTGTTCAGAATGGGTGGAGGGTTTGTATAAATTATAGAAAATTAAATGCTATAACCCGCAAGGACCACTATCCTTTACCTTTTATTGATCAGATGCTTGAAAGGTTAGTTGGTCATTCTTATTATTGCTTTCTTGATGGTTATTCAGGTTATTTTCAGATTGCAATTGCCCCTGAAGATCAAGAAAAAACGACGTTCACTTGCCCATTTGGAACTTTTGCATATCGTCGCATACCCTTTGGTCTTTGCAACGCTCCAGCCACTTTCCAAAGGTGTATGGTTAGTATATTTTCAGATTATATTGAACATATCATAGAAGTTTTTATGGATGATTTCACAGTTTACGGAGATGCTTTTGACAATTGTTTACATAACTTTACACTTGTTCTTCAAAGATACATAGAGACTAGCCTTGTGTTAAATTCTCAGAAATGTCATTTCATGGTTGAGCAAGGTATAGTTTTGGGTCATGTAATTTCATCTAAAGGAATTGAGGTAGATAAAGTGAAAGTTGATGCTATTCAATCTTTACCTTATCCCACTACTTTGCGGGAAGTTCGTTCTTTTCTTGGACATGCAGGTTTTTACAGAAGATTTATCAAAAACTTCTCCAAAATAGCACTACCACTATGCTCAAGGAATTGTTAACTTCTACCCCAGTTATCCAGCCCCCTGACTGGAACGTTCCCTTTGAAATAATGTACGACGCAAGTGATTACACAGTGGGCGTTGTCTTCGGTCAAAAGATTGGAAAAGCGTCTCATGCAATTTATTATGCTTCAAAGACTTTGGATGATGCCCAGAGAAATTATACTACTACTGAAAAAGAACTTTTAGTTGTGGTTTTTGCTTTAGAAAGTTTCGATCTTATTTGCTTGGTACTAAAGTCATTGTCTACTCTGATCATGCAGCTCTTCGATATTTAATGACAAAGAAAGAGGTCAAACCGAGGTTAATAAGATGGATACTTCTCTTGAGTGAGTTTAATTTGGAGATAAAAGAAAAGGAGGGACATAAAATCGGGTTGCAAATCATTTGAGTCGATTAGTGCATGTGGAGGATGAACTTCATCTGCAGGAAATATTCCCCGACGAGTAAATGTTCTCCTCAAATGTGCCATTACCTTGGTACGCGAATATTATTAATTATTTGGTTACTAATATGTTACGTCTTGATTTGTCTCGGGCTCAAAGAGATAAGATCAAAAGTGATGCTAAATACTATGTGTGGGATGACCCATATTTATGGAAGCATTGTGCAGATCAAGTAATAAGAAGGTGCGTTCCTGAAAATAAAATTATTCCTATACTCACTTTTTGTCATTCTTATGCTTGTAGAGGTCACTTTAAAGCCAAGAGAATGGCAAGAAAAGTGCTAGACTATGGTTTCTATTGACCCTCTTTATTTTGAAATTCATATTTTCTTTGTAAGTCATGCGAAAATTGTCAAAAGACATGTAATGTATCCCAAAGAAATGAGATGCCACAAACCCCCATATTATTTTGTGGAATTTTCAATGCTTGGGGCACGACATCGATTTCATGGGTCCGTTCCCTGCATCTTTTGGTTATGTTTATATTCTACTTACTGTGGATTATGTCTCAAAGTGGGTAGAAGCTAAAGCTATCAGAACTGATGATTCTAAAGTTGTTGCAGATTTTATCAAGTCTAACATATTATTCAGGTTTGGAATTCCAAGAGCTCTAATAAGTGATCGACACACTCATTTTTGTAATCGGACAGTGGAGGCTTTACTAAGGAAGTACCATGTGACCCACAAGGTCTCAACCGCCTATCATCTGCAAACCTGTGGGCAAGCGGAAGTGTCAAATCGAGAAATCAAGACAATCCTTGCAAAGACGGTCAATCCAAATAGAAAAGATTGGAGTTTGTGTTTGGATGATGCTTTGTGGGCGTATAGGACTGCATACAAGACACCCATTGGTATGCCACGTTATTTTCCTTGAGATGGTAGTGACTAATTGAGTAGACAACAGCTGGTGAGATTTTGAGCCTTTAGACTGACACATTCATATCAGTCTCACTATTTTCTTTCATGAGAGATATTCTTCCATGTATTTGTTTCTCTAGAACTTGCATTGATTCTATTTGAGGCCACATTGACACATGCGTACATGAACATGATTAAGGCCATCTTTGTTATAAGCTACGTAAGCCAAATAGGCTACCTTGTAATTAATCTTTTCTTTTGTTGAACCCCTTTAAGCTTTATTGACTTCATTGTAAAACCTCGTTCCAAGCCTTAAACCTGAAAAACAATGCCGATACCCAAGCCATAGGACTAGTGGACCATTGATCATCATTATGATATGTATGGGTGTGCAAGTTTCAAGTGTGGAGGTGTTTGGATTCGTTGTATGGCTATGATTGGTGAATTGGAGTATGTTTTCATACTCAATTCGTGAGTATGTTGTTTCTAAAAAAAAAAAGAGAAATGAAAAGAAGAAAAAAAAGTGAAAGAGGAAACTATTTCTCATGTTACAAAGAATGTTTATGAATTCTCCTAATACTCCAAGAAAGGGGTATGTTTATATATGATTTCTACAAAAGTGGAAGTTTTTGCAAAAGATTGTTCCCTGCTGCAATTATAAAAATAAAGTATTCTTTTGAACAATCTCTTTATCAATGCAGAAATGTTACATAGTTTGTGTATTTTGTTGCCAAATTGAAGAAGTTGTTGAATGGAATGATTTGCAATACATGTCTTATTGATGCATTTTTGCTCCATTAGTTCAGTTGGCTTTTGAGCTACATTCCCAAATATTTCTCACCTTGACCCTAAACCCCGTTACAACCCTTGAAAGTCCTTATGATCTGTGTTATGCATGTGATATTAGTGATGGAGAATGAGAAGATATGCAAACTTATGATAGATCGTTTTCATTGGAATGAATTTGAGTGAAACACATACCCTTCAAACACATGAGAGTTGAGTGTTAATTTCCGTAAGGGTTTACTTAGTTGGTTTGCTCCATATTCAAATGACAATGCTTACCGATTGATTTTAAGATGTTCAGAAATCTTTATTCATTATATGTTATGAGTTTTGAAGAGCTTGGTTGTTCTTTGTTGATGGCGTTGCAACCTTGATTTTTTTAAGTGAGTTGCATTTTAGTTTTGCCTGACGACGAGCAAAGGTTAAGTGCAGGGGAATTTGATGAGAATGTAAAATATCATATTTTTATCACTCAATGCCTAGTCTTCTGTGCTTATTTTGTACCTAATTATACTCATTACTCTTACATTTTGGTTTAGGATGCAATTGGAGACCTTAATTGCGAAACGAAACCAAAAGGACAATTCTGGATAGTTTTGACTACAGTTCGTAATCTGAGCATAACGTTTCCATCCAAGCTCTGATTAGGATTCTTCAAGATGCTATGGAAAGGCAAGGATGATATCTACAACTTTTATGTTTTGAGTTTTGAGAGATTCTGGTTGATTGCATCAAGGAAATCGAAGCCAGAAGGTACGAAGAAGATTACAAAGAAGATGGGTCCGTTTCAAAGATTAATCTGTACCTACTCGGGCAGAACCAGATAAAGTGCTATATATGATTGGAAAGTTCAAGAAGTCTATTTTCTGAAGCATTTTACGATTTCTGATTTGGAGCTTCCAAGAGAAAGTTACATTGCCTTTACTACCACCAGCGCAGGGCAGAATAGAAGAAGAAATATGCAGAAAATACAAAGATCGATCTTATGCACCCAGAGATGAAAAAGACCCACGGTCGACAGCCGCATCGACCGTCAGCCTCTGTAAAAAATATACCTTCTCAGGGTCGATGCGAAGATCGACCGCGAGCGTAAACATGAAATTTGGATAAAGAGATCGATCTTCTTTACACAAGAGATCGATCTTAGTCGGGGCACATCCACAATTTGGGAAGAAAAGATCGATCTTCTCCTATATAAAGATCGATCATTGTTAACGGACTTTGCATAATAAAGGGCTTAGATCTAATCCGAGGATGGGAAACTTATGGGCTATAAATAGGATTCCTTTTTGGGAATGAGGGGGGCGAATTCTAGAGGTTTTGGCTGCTACTTTCTATTTCTTTTATATTTCTAGGGTTCTTCTTTCTTCTTGGCTAGATTGTTCTTGATGGTCTTGCGTGGCTAAATCTTAATTCTTGGTCAAGGAAACTGAAGCCTCGGAATCCTTGAACTGTGAGATCTAATCTATTTTTATTGTTCAATTCATATTTTAGTATTGGATGTTGTTCTGTGATTATGATTATCATTACCTTGTTTAATTGCTAGGAGGCCTACTAGTTCATTATTCATTGCAATCTACAGCTAGGTTGGATATCAAATTCGTAATTGTTTGATCCCTCTAATCTGCGAAGCAACTAGGGTTTAATGATTTACTCAGAGATTATTAGATCTTAGGAAGAACGTTCGACTAAATTAAATGCAACCGCTTGTGCTTGTGTTGTTTAGCTTCATCGATCTCCCTATTCTTAAGGCTGCTACTAGATTAAATCTACAGCGCCTGTCTTAGGTTGTTTAGTAGTTAGGGTTGATTGGATCACTAGTTTCTAATTAACTATGAACGAGGAGAGATTCGAATTTAATTCGAACGGTGAATATTCAAGGAGTGGATTGATATATACTTGCATCAATGATCAGTTATAAAGATTCTGATGGTGGATGTTGACTTAGACCAAGGTTTGTTCTCTTGATTTAAATCCATTTCTTCAATTTAAATTATTTCTTATTTGTTTTCGTTATATTCAAAACCCCTATCCTTGTTCACATAGCACAAAAATTAGGCTAGATACTCCTCGTGGGATCGACTCGTACTCGCACTACTACATTTATTTTAAAGAGTATTGGTTTTATTTTTGGTTGCTTGCGACAGCACATCAATAGCGCTTTAAGAATTTACCGTTCACATGAGGCGGAGTATATTCGTTGTAAAGTAAACATTTTCCTCAGCACTCATGGTTGGAGGATGTGAGGATTTATTTACATCCAAGAATGTAACTGATGCTACAAGTATGGAAAGTAATTACAATACAATATAATCAGATCCTATGCTATAGATGTACAATATTTGAATATTTAAATTGCTATCTTAAGATCTTGGCATATCGGCACATATGATATCATCCCCCCTCAAGCTAACTGTGGAGGCTGGTGAAACGGTAAGCTTGTTTCGAAAAAGAGTGAAGTTATGCTTGGCTACACCTTTGGTGAACACATCTGCACTTTGAAGTTCAGAGGGCACAAACTGAAGTTGCAGGACTCCGTTAGCTACTAATTCTCGAATGTAATGATAGTCAATGTCGATGTGTTTGGATCGAGACTTAGTGACAGGATTAGAAGCCATAAATATGGCACTCTTATTATCACATAGAATGCGATGAGTCTGTCGCGAGGGAATATAGAGATCTCGTAGAAGTTGGGCCATCCAAGTCATCTCTGTAGCTGCAAGTGCTAAGGCTCGATATTCAGCTTCAGTACTAGAGCGAGCCACACTTGTTTGCTTGCTTCTTTGCACTTCAGGAGACCAGATTAGATCCTAGATAAATAGCATAACCAGATGTGGAGCGACGAGTGTCCGGACATCCCGCCCAATCAGCATCTGAATAGCCCAAAAGATGATGAGAAGATGAAGAATTCAGATGTAGACCATAATCATAAGTACCCTTGACATAGCGAAGGATACGTTTGAGGGCCCGAAAGTGATCTTGAGTAGGGGCCTTCATGAATTGGTAGGTCATGTTGACACTATGAGACAAATCGGGTCGCGTAATGGTCAAGTATTGTAAAGCACCTGCAAGGGATCGATATTTGGTTGGATCTTCAAAGGAACTGCCATTGGCTACTAAATGTTCTCCAACAATAGAAGGAGTGGCAATTGGAGCACACTCAGACATAGTAGCACGTTCAAGGATGTCATTTGCATACTTTGCTTGACTAAGAAAAAGCCCTTGACTAGTGCAATGGACTTCAATTCCTACGAAGTAGTGCAACTCACCCAAGTCCGTCATTGAGAATTCATGGCCAAGTTGAGATATAAGAGAGTGAAGCAGAGATGTATTACTTCCTGTTAAGATCATATCATCGATGTACAGGAGAAGATAAATAGTACTAGCTTTTGAACTGTGAACAAAAAGTGAGGGATCAGATGGACTAGATCGAAAACCCAGCTGTAACAAGTATGAACTAAACCGATAAAACCATGCTCGAGGTGCTTGTTTTAGGCCATATAACGCCTTCTTAAGATGACACACAAAATCTGGTCTGTTGGGGTCGACATAGCCGGGAGGTTGTTCCATAAACACCTCTTCATTGAGATCACCATGCAAGAATGCATTTTTTACATCAAGTTGGCGAAGAGGCCAACCCGAAGTGACTGCAATAGAAAGAATAATTCGAATAGTGGCAGGACGAATAACAGGACTAAAAGTCTTTGAAAAATCAAGACCTTCTTCTTAAGTATATCCTTTTGCCACAAGACACTCCTTATAACGGTCAACAAAGCCATCAAATTTGAGCTTTGTTTTGAACACCCATCGACAGCCCACAACATTATGCTTGGTTGGACAAGGAACAAGAGTCCATGTATGGTTTTGATTCAAAGACCAAATCTCATCATCCATAGCTGCTAACCATTCTGGATGCTTTGCAGCTGTCAAGAACCTCCTCGGCTCTTTAATAGTCATAAGAGCTTGAAATAACCGAGTAGAAGGTAACTCTGTCATAAGAGCTGTCAAGAACCTCCTCGGCTCTTTAATAGTCATAAGAGCTTGAAATAACCGAGTAGAAGGTAACTCTGTCATATCATGATACGGACGAGACTTCTTAATCCCATCCTATGCTCTAGTAAGCATTGGATGAGTGTTGGTAGTAGTCGAAGGAGATGGATTTGATGAGGAAGGGGTGGATTCGATAACAGATCCAGATTGCCCAATAGACGAAGCAGCAGTAGACGCATCCAATGGATAGAGAACAGTGTCAGAACAAGGTGCACAAGGTGACACGACCTTAAACAATGGCTTGGAGGTGTCCTTGACGGAGCTTGTACCATTGGTTAACAAAGGAGCTGAAAGGGATGGATCAGAGAAGGAAACTAATTCAGCATCATAGTTGAACAAATCAGAAATATTTTCTGCAATAGGAAAAATAGTCTCATAAAAGAGGACATGTCTTGTGATAAAAATCCTCTGTGTGGTACGCTCTAAACACCGAAATCCTTTGTGAAGAGAGCTATAACCAATGAAAACACATGAAGAGGAACGAGGATTAAGCTTATGAGAGGAATAATCACATAGGTATGGAAAATATAGACATCCAAACGTACATAACTAAGAGAAAGATGGTACCTTATCCTAGAGCAGCTCATAAGGACTTTGGTCTTCAAGAGTAGGTGTTGGGAGCCGATTGATGAGATAACTAGTTGTCGAAAAAGCATCAACCCAAAGGAATAAAGGAGCATGAGAGTGAAAGAGTAAGGTAAGGTCTATATCTTTGACATGTCGATGCTTTCGTTCAGCAGTACCATTTTGATTTGGGGTATATGGACAAGAGAGACGCTGTAAAACTCCACATGAGGACAAATGACGTTGAAAGCGTCCACTAGTAAATTCAGTTCCCCCATCACATTGGAAGCTTTTGATTTTGGAAGAAAACTGATTTTCTATGAGCTTTTGGAATTGCAAAAACACTTCATAGAAATTAGATTTCAACTTTAATGGATAAAACCACGTAAAATGACTAAAGTCATCAATAAAAATGACATAATATCGATAGCCCAAGGAAGAAATAACTAGGGAGGGTCCCCATAAATCACAATGAATCAATTCCAAAGGAGACAAGCTTCGATTATTATTATCACTTGCAGCAAAAGGTAAACGATGACTCTTGCCTAAGCGGCAACCAACACAAAGTTTAGAATCATGATCAGTGAGAGTGTCCGAAAGGACAATACAACCATGTTTGTTTAAAGAAGAAACCAGACGAAATGAGGGATGACCAAGACGTGCATGCCAAATATGAGACGTAGCATGCAGGCCATTATTAGCAATGTTGGCAATCAAGGCAGAATGACGTCGATCCAGACAATATAAGCCATTGTCACATCGACTCGATCGGTGCCCAACACCACTCTCGTCGACAGATCCTGTATGGTAAAGCCAGAAGATGTAAACGCTACAGAGCAGTGGTTATCCCTAGTTAATTTACTGATTGATAGCAAATTTTTAGTGAGATTAGGGACAACTAAGACATTGTAAAGGGAGAAAGATTGGGATGGTAAAAGTGAAGTGATGGAACCAGTATGAGCAATCGACAAAGAATGTCCACTACCAACCACCACTCGATCAGTACCAGTATATGGGGACGATTGGTCAAGTGCAGCAACATCATTTGTCATATGTGAGGTGGCTCCGGAATCAGTATACCACTCAGTTGTATCATGAGAAACCTGTGAGGAGACAATAGTAAAAGCCTCGGCAAGGTTAGCTTGGTGATGCTTCTTCTTATACCTGTTCCAACACTTAGTATGTGATTGTGGAGCACCACCGAATCGAGGAGCAGCACTGTTATTGCCAGGAATGCCTCTATGTTGCTTCCCTCAATAGCTAAGATTAGAACCATGAGAATAGGAACCACGTTGAGCAGTGAAAGCTGCAGGATGAGGACCTGAGTGACCTTCCAACGAGCGAAACCAAATGTCTTGACTCTGAGCTCTGGAAACAACATCAGCAAAAGTGGGAAGAGATGTTTCAGACATCACCATGGTAGAGAATGTGGAGAAATCAGTCCCAAGGCCTCGTAGGAACCAATGAATCTTGTCGGTAGGATCCAAGGGACGACCAATTGAAGATAATTGATCACAACCAGTCTTGAAAAGATGAGCATAATCCACAACTATTCGGGTTCCCTTGAGTAAGGCCTGCAGATCATCCTTGATTTGAATCTCCCGTGCCTTAGACTTGTTAGCAAAGGCAGCCTCTAACGCTAACCAAGCCTCACGGGAAGTGGTGTATCCCAAGACTTCGCCCATGGCCTCCTCTGTCAACACGGAGTAGATCAAACTTAGCAACATTTGATCTACAATATATCACGACAAGTTCGCAGGATTGTTCACCTCTACTCCAGTAGTCGAACGAACCTTCTCCGATGGCGCAGAAACAGAGCCATCAATATACTTGAGGAGGCCTTGACTAGACAACAGAGGTAGAAATTGACTCTTCCAGAGGAGATAATTGGAGGAGTTGAGTTTAATGGTGAGCATATGCACCATAGTATTCAGCGGAAGTGGGTTGGAAGAGTCGGCCATTGGATCGAGAGGAAAAAAAAATGACGTTGAGTCACTTAGGCTCTTGATACCATGTAAAGTAAACGTTTTCCTCAGCACTCATGGCTGGAGGATGTGAGGATTTATTTACATCCAAGAATGTAACTGATGCTACAAGTATGGAAAGTAATTACAATACAATATAATCAGATCCTAAACTATAGTTGTTCAATATTTGAATACTTAAATTGCTATCTTAAGATCTTGACATATCGGCACATATGCTATCATTCGCCATCTGTTACAACGATCTTATAAGCCTCATTGGAGTAAACCTCTTGGACTATAAAAGGCCCCTCTCATTTAAGATTGAATTTTCCTTGAGTTCTTCTTGTGATAACCATAGGTCAAACCACAACAAGGATGAGGTCTCCAACTTTGAACAAGTGACGCTTCACTTTTTTCTCAAATGCTCTGGATATCCTCGCTTGATACATCTCCAGGTTCTGTTGGGCTTACAAGCGTTTTTTCTTCCAAGTTATCGAGTTCTTCGAATCTCAAATTGGCTGCTTGGCATTCTGTCAGATCTTCTTGCAGAGCTACTCTGAGAGAAGGGATCTGCACTTCAAGGGGAAGGACAGCTTCACCTCTGAAGACAAGAGAGTAGGGGGTGGCCCATGTTGGAGTTCTTACTGTGGTGTGATATGCCCATAAGTTCTCCATGAGCTTTTCATGCCATTCTTTTTTATTTTTGTGGACTACTTTCTTCAAGAGTTTGCAGAGGATTTTCTTGAAGGCCTCTGCTTGTCCATTGGTTGCGGCATTATATGCCGAAGAGAAATAGTGTTTAATTTTATACGTAGCACAAAATTTCTCTATATTTTTATTTTTAAAGGGTATGCCATTGTCCGAGACAAGCCTTGCTGGAATCCCGAACCGGTATACAATGTGTGTTTTAATGAAATGTACCACAGCGTCAGCCTTCACGTCCTTCAGAGGGATGGCTTCTGCCCATTTGGAGAACTAGTTTGCCACAGCCAAGATGTAACTGTGTCCCTTTGGTGAAGGGGGCTGAACAGAACTCACTATCTCCATTCCCCAGGCTTCAAAGGGCCAAGAGATACTTGTAGGATGAAGCGGCTCTGGAGACACATGTATGAAGTCCGCGTGGATCCGGCACACATGACACTTTTTGGCATAATCGATAAAGTCACACACCATGGAAGGCCAATAATACCCTAAGTGTTTCAACTGATGATATAACTTTGGCCCGAATTGGTGTGCTCCACAAATACCCGAATGCACTTCTTCGAGGGCAGATGTTGCTTCATCATCATAATGGCATCATAGTAAGAGTCCATCAAAGGTCCTTAGGTACAGTGTGTCATTGATGCATGTGTATTTTGTCACTCTCCTTCTTAACTTTAGTATTTCTTGGGCATTGGAAGGAAGGAATCCAGACATGAGATAGTCTAGGAAAGGAGTTGTCCAGTCTCCTATTTGAACTTCGGATGTCGAGATGGCGTTGATAAGCACTGGTAGTTGTTCGCTAGGAATCTCTTGAAGGAGAGGGGGAAGGACTCATCTTTCCTCTACCCTGACTTCTAGTGCCTCTGTAGGTGAGAGAGGCATGGCTGCAGCGAGACTAGCCAATACATCCGCCTTTTGGTTTTGAGACCGTCGAACATGCTGAACTTTTAACTCCTTAAAGGAGCTAATAAGCTCTTTGGCTTTTTGAAAGTATGATATTGGTTCTTCTTTCTTGACAGCGTATGTGCCAAGAAGTTGGTTTATGATGAGTTGAGAGTCGCCGTATATGGTAAGCGGGTCTATTCCCATCTCAGAGGCTATCTCCAAGCCGATTATGAGAGCTTCATACTCCGCCGCATTGTTAGATGAGGCAGACGTTAATGTGAAGGAGTAGGGAATTAAAGCTTGTTCTGGCGTGACAAAAACCAGTCCTGCCCCCGCTCCTAAGCGTCAACAAGCTCCGTCAAAGTACATCTCCCAAGAGGGTTGAATATCAGCTATAAAAACTTCTTCATCTGGGAAGTCATCTTTTAGAACTTCATCATCTGGGATGGGATACACCGTGAGAAAGTCTACCAACGCTTGCCCTTTGGTTGCTTTCTGTGGAATATAAGTTATGTCAAACTAGGATAACAGCATAGCCAATTTTGTCAGCCGTCCAGACAAAGTTAATTTTTTAGTATATACCGCAAAGGGTCAGCTTTGGATATGAGTTGCACAGAGTGCTCGAGAAGATAATGACGGAGCTTCTGGGTGGCGAACACCAAAGAGAGACAATTTTTCCATCTTTGAGTAGTTGTACTCATCTCCGACGAGAGTTCTACTAAGGTAGTAGAGAGCTCTTTCTTTACCTTCATTATCATGTTGTGCTAGCAAGACGCCTAATGATCCGGGCAGAGCTGCCGTGTATAGGATTAAGGGTTTTCCTTTGATAGGAGACGCAAGTAATGGAGGATTGATGAGGTACTCTTTTATACTCTGGAAGGCGTTGTGGCAAGTTTTGTCCCATTCAAAGGGAACACCCTTTTTCATGAGATGGGAGAACGGCTTGCAGCAGCCCGCCAAGTTGGAGATGAACCTTCTTATGTATGCCAACCGGCCTTGAAGGCCTTTCAACTCATGGAGGTTCCGAGGGAGAGGCATTTCCAGGATGGCCTTGATTTTAGAGGGGTCGACCTCAATTTCTCGTTTGTGGACTATGAAACCGAGGAGTTTTCCCGATGCAACGCCAAACGCACATTTCATGGGATTCATTTTCAAATTATATTGTCTTAGTCTATGAAAGACTTTGGTTAACTGTATGAGATGGTCTTGTCTGGGCTTCGTCTTCACTACTAGATCATCAGCGTAGCACTCCACGATGTCATGGAGGAGGTCGTTGAAGATAACTGTCATAGCTCTCTAGTAGGTAGCCCCGGCATTTTTCAAACTGAAAGGCATCACTGTGTAGCAAAAGATGCCTTTTGGGGTGTGAAAGGCTGTAAGCTCTTCATCTTCAGGCGCCATCTAAATTTGGTTGTAGCCTGAGTACCCATCCATGAATGAGAGGATCTCATGCCCGGTCGTTGCGTCCACGATGAGCTCAGATATGGGCAATGGGAAGTCATCTTTTGGACAGGCTTTGTTTAGATCTCTGAAATCTATGCAAAGTCTAAGTTGCTCTTTTTTTTCTTTACAGGTACAATATTTGGTAGCCACTTGGGATATTGGACCTCTCAAATAAAATTTACCATGATAAGCATGTCTACTTCCGCAATGATCTTTGGGATCAACTCTGGTCGGAAGCGTCTCTGAGCTTGCTTGACTGGGCGGATGTCTTCCTCTATAGAGAGGCGATGTGTAGCCACATTGAGATCTAAGCCCCACATCTCCTTATAGTTCCAAGCAAACACATCTCTATTTTGATGAAGAAACGCAACATACTGCTCCTTTTCTTATGTCGTCATGTGAGCGCGGATGAAAGTAGGGAGGGGGTCATCTTTCGTCCCGAGATTTATTTCTTCAAGCTCTTCAAAGGTTGCTTGACCTCCGTCTTCAAGTTGAGGAGGCGCCTCTTGAAGACCGATGAATTCCGTAGAAGTCATGCATACTTGATATCCAAGTCGTGTTTTGTGAAAAAAAAAGTCTTCGCCATACCATATGGCCGCCTTTTGTTCCTCTAAGAGAAGATCTTCAAAGGGTTGCTTTTGTCCACGGCCTCCGCACAAGCCTTCACCGGAGTTGATATTGTATCCCATCTGAGATATCATATATAATGTCTTCTGGTCATAGAAGGGTATTGGTAAAGATGAAGTTGTATCGGCTGACATGACTGGGGAGGATTGTACAAACTTGATGGGTTGAAAGGTTTTGTGTCGATGGACCTTCTTTTCTGGCAGGTGAGGGTTTCACATATGAAGGGAGAATTTTTGGAAGAGGCACAGGAAACTCTTGAAGAATATATCTAGAAAATTTCTCTTCAATGACTTTGAATATGGGGTCCCCTGCTTCCCTTTGGCTACTTGGGATATAGCAATATATTTTCTTCTTTTTGGAAGGTTTCTTTCCTCGTTGAACATATGCAATAAACTTTTCTGTGAAGCCCATGTCTGCAGGAGGTGTAGCAATAGATGGGTCAAAGTAGAACTTAGCATCTGCAAAGAATGCTTGCCCTGGTGTGTAAGGTTTTGTGTCGGCGAACACTCTTTTGACGTCGCCTTCAGGTGTTTGGTACTTGAAACATTGGTGAAGTGTAGAAAGAATGACTTTATACTGAAGGAGCCAAGGCCTCCCTAACAAAGCATTGTAAGAGGTGCGAGCATCGATAACATAGAAAACGACGCTCATGGCTAAGTCTTGTAATTTTAAGACTAAGCGTATGGAGCCTAACACTTGTTGACCATCCTGGTTGAAGCCTTGTGCTACAATGTTACTGGATGTTAAGTCTATAGTATCGTACCCTAATTTGTGGAGTGTTTTGAGTGGTAAAAGGTTAATGGCAGATCCACAGTCTAGCATTACGTGTAATGTGGGTACTTCATCGATATCACCAGTTACTAATAATGGTCTATTATGGGGTTTTGTACCAAGCAATAGATCATCATCAGGGAATTCTATATTAAGGCTTTCGACTTCGGGCATTTCCGCTTGAGGAATTTCCGCTCGATAGTCATCGGGAAAGGACAAGACAGTAATAAGAGATTTGTGAAGATCAAAGGAAAGACACAAGGCATCATACACGCTAAGCAATGCTGGTACTTTCTTTAAATGAGCAATTACATTGTATTTAACTGACTCATTTGAGTTTACATTTTGCACTGCTTGCAGCACTTGTTCCCTCGTCCTTGAAGGTGGAGGTTGGGAAACCTGAAGTCGACGTCCAGAACGAGTGATAATCTCATGAACTTCAACTTTCTCTTCTTCAAGGAAGTAGAGTGATTCGTCATCTTCAAAGACTCCTATCGTGAAGCAGGGATAGTTGTCTCAAGCGACATTGGTTTTCAGAATATGTGGTTTTCGAGTTTGGAGGTCTGTGGAGACTCGGTGGACAAAGCCCTCTATCTCCTCTCGAGCCATCACCTTTTTTAAGACTTTATATCTTGGGGATCTTTGTCTCTTTGGCTTGGGCTGTCAATCTTGAGGGAGTGGAGGGCTCGGAGGATTGAGTCCGGATGCTTTGACTTTTTCCTTGGAGGCTCGCCTCTTTATTTGCTTTTTGGTTATATAGGGTCTCCCGAACCGATCGTACCCTGGCTTGTCGTCAGATAATGAATCCTCATCATCGGTGTCAGGAGAGTACAAATCTTCCAATGTAGACCAAAGGCATACTTCAACATGTTCCAAGACGGGTACTGGGTATTCTTCGGTAGGAACGTATGGAGGAAGATGCGTATATTTGCCCTTATCCTTGTGAGAAGATGCTGAAGGAGCGTAGCCCCAACCTTCATGTGATGGTGTTGAAGGTGTGTACTCCATGCTTTCATATGGGGGAGTTGAAGGAGTGTACTCTTCATATGGCGAGTCTGGCTCCAAGGAAGGGGACAGTAGTAGTGATCATATTTGTCAACTCTACCTTCTTTCCCTGTTGAATTTTCTTCAAGAGTCCATCATCGATGACCCCATCATCAATAAGTTTCTGAATTTTGTCCTTGAGGATGAAACAATCTTCAAGAGCATGTCCCACCATCCTGTGATAGTGACAGTACAATGGTTTGTTGACTTTGTTCACCTCTTGAGGACGTCGTGGCTCCGGGAGTTCTATGAGTTCGAGGTCCTTCAAGCCCTTAAAAATATCTGGAATCTCTTCTCGAGGGAAAGAGTACTCTTTCTCTATTCTTTCTTTGAGTGTTATTATCTTCTTTTGTCCCTTGGGACATACAATCCTCTTGGCATAGGATTTTGGGTTGTAGACGTCTGCATCACCGCTTTTCCTTTAGAAGGAGAAGCATTGTCTTTCTTAACACTGTCAGACGTTCTGTCTACCATGTGAGTCTTTCAAGCCACGTGAAGTAAATAGTTCTCAATGTCAGTTGCCTTAGAAGCTAACTCCTCGAAGGTAAGTAGGCGGATGCCTTGTAGGTAGACCGTCATCTCCGGACGTAAGTTGTTCGTACACATACGTACGGCTTCTGCTTCGGTGATGGATTACGAACAATGGATACTCATATTTCTCCATCTGTTTATGAAGTTCGCAGCTTTCTCGTGAGAGTTTTGCTCTGTTTGGGTGAGTTCTGTGATTCCCACGTTCCTTTGAGTGCTATAAAATCTCTGGAGGAAAGCTTCTTGCATCTGCTCCCAAGAGGTGATCGATTCGGGCGAGAGCTTTCTATACCAAGTAAAGGCAGGACCAGAAAGTGTCTGTACAAACTGATGAAGTAATAAGACGCCGTTGTAAGCTATGTCTTGACAGGTTGTAAGGAAGTAAGCAATATGCTCATGAGGGGATCCACTTCCATTAAACTTGGCAAATTGAGGTTGCATGTAGTTTACTTGAAATGGGACTAAGTCAATCTCGGTCGGGTAAGGCTTCATATATCCCGGCCTCATAGCGTATTGGTTCTGCATCTGGAACGCTCTTATGCCTTCGGAAATCATCCTTTGTACCGTATTCAAAGGCACCATATTTGGTTGTTGTTGATGGCCATGATGAGGTTGTTGTTAATGACCATGAGGAGGCGGTTGTTGGTGACCATAAGGAGGCGGCTGATCATGGCCATGCAGAGGTGGGGAAGTGTTCTCAACATATGAAGCAGTAGGGATTTGGGCTTTCAACTTGGCTATCTCTGCATCCTTCAGTTGCAGAGCATTCCTCAACTGTTCAAGTTCTTCTCCTGCTGAGGCAGTAAGAACTTGGTAACGCTCCGGGGAAGCCGATCTATCTCTTGGAAACTTAGGCAAGGGAGGGAATTCTTCCTCAAATGATGGCTCAAGAGCGATGTCTTTGCTATCTAAGGAGCGCATCATACTTCTAGTGTGGGGTCGGTTTCTTCTCTTGGCAGGAACATTTGAAGAGGTGTGACTTGATGAAGTCTCATCATCTTGGATCCCGACCGGCATTACCACGAAGACGTTGAAGGAGTTCTGGAGAAGGATTTCCTCTCTGACTTGTCTTCTTGGTGCAAGGGTTTTAGCCAAACGAACCTTTTGAGAAGCACTTTGGCATGCAGAAGGAGCACATATGTCGACAGAAGCTCCAACTTGTGTCATTTCCTTCGTTTGAGAAGGAAAACATATTAGTACACATGGACTTTAAATACCGGATCCAAAGATGAGGGGTAGAGTGTGTCCCACCAAGCGTGCCAGATTTTGTACGACAATAAAAACTCAGGTCTCGCGGGAACGAGATTTTAGATTTCATTGTGACAAAAGTTTGAATTACATCAGTGGGTGATTGTGGGAACAACACTGTTGGGTTTCAATTTCATCAGACATAGTTATTTGTGATTGAAATTTTCCCGTCATTTACATCCCCAAAGGGAAGACCCTTGATTTCAGATCCAGGACTTAAAGCCCCGTTACATTAATATTAAAATAAAAAAAATGACAAAGAAAAAAAAGAAAGAAGTAGGAAGGATATTGGGTGGAGGCGAAGCCTCCGACCCTCACCTTTGTTACCAATACGGATCTACTTCTGTCTTCCTCCTTGGATTCTTTAGAATTGTAGGATCTTCAAGTTGATGAAACTTTAACTTTTGTGTCTCCGACAGCTTTGCTTCTGGCTTCTTTATCTGGGCTCTTCAAGCTTTGGCTTTCAGCATTTCTCTCTTTTGGTATGCCTTCGGGACTCCAGCAGCGTTTTTGCTTCTCTGGATCTCCAAGAGTTGATCTCCGCCAACAAAAAAATCCTCTGTTCTTCTTTTCACCCTCTCTCTTTATAGGTGAGGGATGGGAACTCTGGAGGGCACTTTGAAATTTGAAAGTGGCCTACCGTATCTGAGAGCTGAGAGAATCGTGCATGGGTCTTGGGTTGCTAGGAGTTTGTTTAAGAGTGTTAAGGGGTTAGGGGTTGGTTCCCAGGGTGTTAGGAAGTTAAGGGATTTGTTCCCATGGTGTTAATGGGTTAGGAATTTGCTCTCAGGGTGTTAGGAAGTTGAAGGGTTTGTTTCCAGTGTGTTAAGAAGTTGACGGGTTGAGATTTGGGAGATCAGATCTGGGTGTTTGTTCCCAAAATCGTATCGTAAATTGTTCCCTGGAGATCATATATGGGAGTTGGAGTGATATTCTCTATTTTGAATTTAAACTCCATATCTGGGAGTTACGTCGTTTATTCCCAGGAGAGGGGAGTTGGAAATATCTCCATTTGAATTTTCAACTTTATGTTCAAATTTCGAACATTTGTCCGAATATTTGTTTGGATTTCAAGTATTTGCTTGAATTCCAAATATTTATCCAAAATTTGTATATTTACCCAAATTTTGAATGTTTGTTTGAATTTTGAATATTTGTTCAAATTTTGAATATTTCATATCATATTTTGGAAAATTTACTAAAATATCCCCAGCTGGGGTGGAGTGTAAATTACCAAAATATCCTTTGGTCGTATGTATCTTGGACCGAAATGCCCTTTTGGCCTTGTTGTTCATGTAATGTCCGTGTGTATTTTGGACGGATGTACCCCTAAGGTGGATGGGACCTTGAAGGGCTGATATGTGTCAGTTTGCATATTCATTTTGAGTCATTACCCCCTGGAGGTTGAAAATGACCAAAATACCCTTTTGAAGAAAAGATGGTTTTAGATTTGCATGTTTATATAGGAGGCCATCAAAACCATCTAAAGACCACAGAAAGAGTTGTAGAATGTCTGAATATGTCTATTTCATCGAAATTCCTAAAATACCCCTGGTGTGACAATTACAAAAGTACCCTTTGCTCTCCTGGCACCCAGGAGAGCGTGTGTAGAGTACTTTAAATATGTTTTGAATTTAATTGGGCATGTTTGAATGCTTTCAAGCCTTTGCAAAAGCTCTAAGACATGAGCATACGTGAAAAGGGCAATTCCGTAAATATTAAACCCTAAATATTACGAATTTAAGCATTAGTTAAAATCGGTGTCAACAATACATAGCACGCTTGAAATTAGTAAATTTCGATAAATCAACCCAAAATACGAAACAGCATAATCTGAAAGATAAATCCGTCAAAATCTTAATTAAAATATCATCTTAGTCCTTATTCGTCATTGGGAAAAAGACACACAAGAAATTCGGGTTAAAAGGAAATAAAAACCGTTGAAATCGGAATCAAATTTTGCAAACTGCGCATAAGCGATCGATCTTCTTTCCCAGTAAGATCGATCTTCCCTCTGCATGTCCTCTGCCTAAGGACAAGAGATCGATCTTCTATCGAAGAAGAGAGATCTTCCCCTAAACTCTTCTTTGTCACAGTTTACAAAACAATTCACTATAAATCATAAAAAAAAATCAGAAATTTATGAAATCAATGACAGTTGAAAGAAGACTCGATGATCTACAATTTCTATCTTGAAAGTTTCATGATATGATGTACATAGAACCCAAAAATCGAGTGTGAACATGACTATTCAGCTAAAAACGAAAAACTTCGTTACTAGCACAGAAGAGATCGATCTTCTACCCAAGAAGATCGATATTTCATACGACAGTAAGTCCTATCTAAGCAGATCAATCTTCTCTCTCAAAAAAATTGATCTTCTCTTTGCACGCCCCTTGTCAACCAGAAAAGACTGATCTTCTCTCATGAGAACATCGATCCTTCATCCGACGGAAGACATATTCAAGCTAAAAGATCGATCTTCTCTCAAGGAAGATCGATCCTTCAATTGCGGTTACCATTCACATGAATAGTAATGAAAATCCAATATCTTGGATTCGATCTTTTAAAACAAGTCCAATTCAAATCAAACTTCACAAAGAAGATCAATCCTTCAACGGCGATTTCCATTCACATGAATAGTATGAAAATCCAATTCAAATTTCAAATAGTAATATTTCAAAATCTCAAAATTCAAATCATAGAATTTTCAAATCGTAAAAATTTCAAATTTCAAATAATAAAATTTTCAAAATTTCAAATTTGGTAGCTAATATATTATTCTCACTGAATTTGTTCAAGCCGTGGGCACTAGAGATGTATTGGATGTACTCTATGCCTTTGGGAATTGTCATCGCATCAAGGTATAACCTTGTACTACATATATTTGGTGAATGGGAGTTGTTTTACTCACTTGCAATTAAGGACTCCTCCAGTTTCAAACCAAGAGCGTCAAGAAATAGCTATTACCCATGCTGGCAATCACTTCGTGCAAGTTTTTTTACACCCTAACTACCCTGTACCGCCCATTCCAAAGTGATGGTGTCAACATTCATCGTACGAAGTTAAAGGATGGGCCGCTCGTTATATGACACGTGTTCATTTGTAGTAAGACGTAATAGGTACAACACCAAGCGTGTCAGGATAAGGATTTGGAGGCAATATTGATTAGAATTTATATTTTTATATATTTTTGTATCTCTTTTTCGTGTATTGTTACATGTACTCTTCCCTGAATATGGCTAAATCAATATTGGCTTAGAAGACTTTTCACAAAACACAATGTATTTTTACTGTTAGTATTTTTGTTATTTTCATATATATACTTTTCTTTTGATTCATATTGCATGTATCATTATGTTGTTTATGCACAATGGTTTGTATGGGTTTGGATGATTTATATCACTGTATGGTCTTATCTTTTTTTGAGAAATTAAGCCGAAGCTAGAGCCCTAAGGCTTACAGGGAACCAGACACCCTTACATGGGCCGCTCGAGCTAACTCGTCAGCCCTAACATTCCATTCTCTAGGTATGTAAACTAACAAAAAGTTAACAAAATCTCCTAATTGCCACCAAAGATCCATTAGCGTCCTCCGGCAATCATCATTGATAGGCATACGCCCGTATGGTCTTATCTACTATGTATAAAACATGATAATTATAAGTCTACCATCTTACTTTATTCGACGTGACAGGATGATTCTATGTGGAGGGAGTTAGTGTGAGAATGAGAAAAAGAGTAGTGGGTTGGTTACCTATGCATACCAGGTGGCATGGGAGCCCATCACCGTTGCAACCACACCACCACCACCATTGTATTGACCCCCGTCATCTTTTGCACCGCCGCCTCCACCACCATCACCACAACCACCACCAACGCCACCTATTAGTTTGAGAATATGTGAAGAAAAGGACATGGGTATTTTAGGACTTGAAATTGTGGTGTACCTGGTATAAACTGTGTATTTAGAATTGCCCTATTTAAAACTGAAAAAGAAACAACCCGCGAGGCCAGTTGCCAAACTGTCCTCTAATGGTTAAATAATATGTTCAGACTAGAAAGCCGTTTGCGCGTTAGCAATCCGATCCAAAACGAACCATGCCCAAAGGCTCTCACTAGCTTCAGGGCCGAACCAATCAATTTTGGACCCTTAGACAAATAAATTAAATGAGGCCAAGTATTTACTAATCACAAATAATAAGAAAATTAAATTAATTAAATATGATTAGCTTATTTAAAAATCATCCTTCTAGTCTTTTGAGTTGCGAAAGTATTGATTAAATTTCTATATTCAAGTTTAGCTAATATATCTTTTTCAATAGATAATATAGCTAATCCATTTAATCTTTGTTGTGACATGGTTGATCGCAAGTAAAATTTTATAAGTTTCAATTTTGAAAAGCTTCTTTCTGCATAAGCAACCGTTACATGTATTGTCAACAATATTCTATATGCGATAGAGATATTCGGAAAACAATCTAGTCTTTTGATATAGTTCAGGATTTGAATTGGATTGTTATTTTCTAATGACAACTTCTTTCAAAAGCTTTAGTTCGTGATATAAATCCAAGCCATCAATAGTAAAGTCATAAATTAACTAAAGGACAAAATTTATGGACACATGTCCACATCAAGTCCCAAGAATTTTTTTGCGAACCAGACATGCATTTTCAAAATTCCAAGTGGGGTAGCTGAGTGGCCATTTAATGGAGCATAACATCTATCTTTATATTAATTAGAAAGTTCATTTTTATTCTTTGGGGCCTAACGATTAGATTAGAAACCTAATAAAACATGAATTCAATAACTTGACTTTTTTAATACATATACATACCCTAACTTCTTAATTAACGTATAATTTGGGGGGCCGTTTCAAGTGAGGCCCTAGGCAGCAGCCTAAGCTACCTAGGGGTTGGGCCGGCCCTAACAATCTTAACGATGGTTGGGCTAACTGGAAGTAGCCTTCCAGGTATCATTATGTTGTTTATGCACGATAGTTTGTATGGGTTTGTATGATTCTACTATGTATAAAGCATGATGATTATAAGTCAACCATCTTACTTTATCCCACGTGACAGGATGGTTCTATGGGGAGGAAGTTAGTGTGAGAATGAGAAAGAGAGGGGAGCAGTGGGTTGGTTACCAATGCGTTAACTACATGTTAGACACATGCTAAATGCAACATTAATATGGTTTGTAATCATGGATTGTGTGCCATGTGAGTTCTGGCATTGTGCAGTTGTACATGTTAGACACATGCTGCTAAACGCACACACTATCAACTTGACAGATATCAACTAGCTGATAATGGCACAATGCGTAAGTACCTACCAAAATTAACCAGTTGGGGGCTCAAAACTAAAACCTCTTAACCAGAGATGCTTATCGTTAGCAATACATTAGCGTTTACAACGTCTAATATGCATTTTGCTTATATTAGCAAGATAATGGCAATAAAACTACAAACTCTCAGTAGCAAGTGTAAAAAGATAATTGTTCTGTTTACCAAGGCAATATGTTGATCCAATCGCAATTCTCCTCCTTCCCGGAGGGAACCAACTGCTGAATAGGGATGTCTTAATCCCTGGCAATTTCTCTGGGTTTGTTCACAAGTTATCCATTAATATACAACAAATTTCGTACTACAGGGAGTCTGGTCCTGCTTGACTTTCAAATATCACCAGTTCCTTCCAGATTCATCGTTCAAACACTTCCACTCCAGGAAAAAGCTTTGGAAGGGTAAAACAAATACAAGAAAGCTGATTCCTCAAGCTTATGCATGCAGAAAACAGCCACTGGTCCAGCACCACTAGCAACTTGTTTCATCACTCTCTCCCGCTTGCTGAATGCCAGCACATATTTGACACAATCTACTTGGATCTTCAGATAAACTCAGCTGTTGCCTGGGAATTTAGCATCATAATCCTGGGGAAGCTGAAGATGAGGAGTGTTAGTCTCAGGGCAAAACTAACAGCTGTAATCACGACACAGGAAAATCCAGACAGCATTACCATGAATGTTGCAGTTATCATCTTTCCTGCAAACCACCTCCCATGCAGAGCACGTTGTGCATTAACCGCAGATGTTACGTTGTCCAAACGCAAATAAACGAAGCCAGAGGTATTTCTGGTTCATACATGAGGGGGAAAAAATTGAGAATTTCTATCTCACATGAACACTCAAAGTAGCAATATTGAGACAAAAGAAAAACAAGGATAATTTTCTTTCATGCTATTGTAAAACTATGAACTTCGAATTCTTTCCTTTCCAATATTTGAGCAGAGGACCTTGCCCATGTTTCCTCGAGCAAGTCCAATAATTACTTCATTACCTCCCATATGGGTACATACTTTTTAGATGAAACAGATTTCAGCATTTCAGCTTATTGTTACTGAGATTAATTTTCAAAACACTTGTCTTCGTCATACAAACTCAGAAAAATCACAAAATTGCACAAGTAATGGGTTGTATAAGCTTCAAATGTTTAACCATTTTAGCTTAGCAGTAACATATACTACCAAAGCAGAGATACTAATCAATGTTTTCAGGCTATACACTCTAACACATATACCTATGTGCATTTTCATGGCAAAATAGGTTATAGTCTCATCAAAAAATGTTTTGCAGGACTAGAATACTCAAATAATAGAGTCTTGCATTCAAGAGTAGCGTTATCATAACAGGGGATAAAACCAAGTAGCATTAGTCCCTCACTTGTCCACAAAGATGTGTTTCACTGTGCCAAACTTTGAGCATTCCTCTTGGACATCTTCTTTAATGTCCAACTCAAAACCTGGTTCAGTCTGGAAAAATTCAAGTTTCTTTCTTTAGCAATACCAATTTGCAACATACTTTACAACGACCATCGTCTAATGTCAGAATGGAGTAAAAAGGAAACTAAGTGAGACAAACCTCCATTTTTGGATCAAACATATTCTTCAGCAGCAAGCATTCAGTAGGAGTGCCAATTGTTTCAACTGTAAGTGTGATTGCAGGAACAGCTGGAAGCCCTGATGGTAAACCTACAAGTGGTGGTACCGAGGATGGCATAAGAGGAGCAACCAAAGGCGAGACGCCAAGACCTGGTGCTGACATTACAGTGAAGGCCGCAGAGCTGACTGCGGGAGCAGCAAGTGCACTGGCAACAATGGAAAAAAAAAATATCGATACAATTAAAATTGCCAAGATCAATAGCTATTATAAGAGCAAAAGCATACCAACCAGGGAAAAAAATATTACACCTGGTAGCAGTGCCACTGCGATCCAACTTCTGCATTAAGATGGCTCTCGAGCGAGAATTTAGTGCCTGCAAAACATAAACCAACCAATAAACAGATACAGCATAATGAAGCAATAGCAAAAGCATTGCAATTCATGCAATCATTCAATCTATAATGAAAAAGGTCATATGAAAGTACAATAGTAGTATCCAAATGCTGAAGGCCAAGAAAAAATGGTTGCATGCTATGTTATCCCAACATACTTCAGATACAAAAATACAGTCTACGAAACACAAAGATGCTTACCAAGCCTCCGCCCTCGTCATCATCAAAATCACCAGCATTAGCCCCGACATCTTGCATCCCAACTTGGTCGGTTACAGCTGAAACCTAATGCAGACAAATTTTGTACAATGAAACGTTAGAAATAAGTGTCGCACTTTCCTCATATTTGCTGTTAAAGAATGCTTGCACACGAATAAAAGGCAACCTTGATGGTCTTGCCAGCAATATCTATTTGCCCATTTAAACTTTGAGCAGCTCGTGCATCTTCCAAGCGTGCAAACTATGAAAGTAAGTTGAGACAGATAAGCATACAACTATAAAGAAAACATCAAGAGAAATTGACCAAGCCTCACTTGGACAAAACCATAGCCTTTACAGCGTCCAGTTTCCAGATCAAGGGGCAACTGAACCAACTCCACTGTACCAAATGGTTCAAAAACCTGTACAATACAATTCAGCCAATCACGTTGTCAGTCGCCTCAAAGGTTAAGATTGAGGCCAATGTAAAGTTAATGATTCTCTTCTTAGTTCTTTTCATATATGATAACTTAACTTCCAAATTACCAAATAGAAAATAAAGTTGAACACATAAAGGCTGACTATTTCATCCTAGTGGGTTGAATGGAAGTAGCATATAAGAGAGCACTACCATCTAAACTATGTTCAAGGAGGCAGCACCTTGTGATAATAATTCTCATATCAGGAATCAAACCCCAATACAACTGTGGGTTTGTTCCTATATGAGTCGGGGACCAAGATAATATACTAGACTCAAATCAAATAGGAAAACAAGAACCCAGACTCAAACCAAACCATATGTAAGACTAAAAAAATGAAGATTTCATTGCAAGGACTGAAGAAAAGATCATCGAGCCCCTTAGTTTCACTGAAAAAAAGATTACATTGCAAGGACTCAAACCAACCCACATGTAAAACAAAAAATGAAAATAGTGAATGAAAACATGAAAATATTTTCCAAACAAAACACCCCCTTAGTTTCCTAATCTCTTGATGCAATCATTACTCATTTTCTATGTTGGGCAAGTTGACAAGTTCGACATTAAACAATGGTTCTGGCATCTCTTTTTAAACTTGCCCAATAAGTTTCATCGCTCAACTTCCTCAATATTCTTGTCTCGCCCAAAATGACTGGAAGCACCTCCTGCATGCACTTCACACAAAAAAAAATTCTTATTGAGGTTCTAGAAATGCATATGGTAGTTTTGAACAAGTACCCATGTCAATGAGAAAAATTATCTCTCGGTGATCCTTCTCAATCATTAAGGGGCCATATAAGTTTCTCCAAAGTCAGGACAAGACTTATATTCTTGCTCGATTCTGACAAAGCCAATGATCTTGATACTCATAGTGGAGAGCAAGCTATTTAATGACTCAACACATCTGTTGTTGTACTCACAACTCATTACCTGAGGTTAAGGATTAAGCATAATCAACCTAGCGAGCATGTCAGGGGTTTAAATTCTTTTGGGAGTTGAGAAAGAAAAGAACTTAGGATCAAGGGTGCCGATACACACAAACTAAGTCTGTAAAACACACCCAATTGGCATCTTACATCGCCTTTTTGCTGGGTAGCTGGTGTAAACTCATCGGTTTCCCGATAACATCAAAACATAACCAGCCACCTACCGTGCCTTAGTTGGTCCCTCTCAAGCCGCCACCCCAACTCCCTTGCCCCTCCCATGCCGCAATTCCCAACCCCCTCGACGCCAGCCCCCCTTCAAAATGCCTGGCCACTACGAAGCCAGCTCCCCTCCCACGAAGCCGGACCGCCTCATGACGCAGGGACCCCACGACACGACTCTAGACCACCTCATGATGCCAGCCCCTAGTCGTCGGACCTCGACGACGCCAGAACCCCTCACAACACGGGCCCTGCTTCGATGATGCCGGACCCTCAATTAGGCTAGGTTTGCACTTCATCATTTTCTATGCTATTTCTTTAGCTCCCAGTGGAAACCTCCATTGATCCTCCCTTTCCTTGATCCTCCAAGGGGGCGTTTGGCGGACGTGGGATCCGGCGAATCGGCGGGATCGCCGGATGCGCGGATTCCGGATCCCACGGATCCGGCCGTTTGGAGCTCAAGTGGATCCCGATTTCGTCCGCTCTTCTCGAGCGGATGCCGATTTGGGATCCGCGAGAGCGGATTCCGCGGATCCCATCCCGCGGATCCTGACGAGCCAAACGCCCCCCAAAGAGACTACATCTCTTCTCCTCTGCACATCAATTTCTCAGCTATTTTGGTGATTCAAGAATAATTTCTCAGCTATTCCTCACCAATTCCTCAATGCAGCAATTGGCAAAAGTAGTCGAGGGAAAGATTTGCTTCATACCTTATTGTCCTCCATTCGATATATGTGAGCATATTTTATCTCCTCCAAAAAGAATCTGTGAAACATACTATTCTCCAAAACATTCTAGAAGAAACCAAGACTCATTTATCAGTACCATGGACAACCTGGCTTCTCAGGCTTACCTAACATTGGAATCTATGGTTGGAGAAAATCTAGATCTCTGAATTTGGAAAGGTGGTATTTACACCAAGTTAGTGTAGAGGTTCTGGCTTCGAATATTTTAGAAAAGTGCATCTTTCATATAGTGCTTCAGAATTTTCAAAAGTAAAAGAGGACCACAAATGGAAATTGCTTTGAATCTTTGACAGCAGTTTCTGAGCTTTTATATGTTAGGGCACTGCATCAAGCAACTATAGTAGTAGGATGCAAACATTTAAAAGCTTGTTTTATGGCTTTATTGGTGATGGTTATGGGTAAAAGAGTTGCAATTCAACTTACTTGTCTGATATTGGGTTAGAATTTTATTAAGAAGTATTTGCAACGTGTATGTTGGTCTTGTGTTTGGCTTTTGAGCGAAATTGAGTTCAGATTGCCTTACAACCAGAGTAAAACAAGTAAACGACTGGTATGTAAACGATTGTAAGCAAGATCAGCTAAATTAGTTTGGTTGTCATTAGGTGAGTGGAGCTCGTTTACAGATTGGTTCTGCTACAAGCTCGCAGGATTTATGACCAACCAAACTTAGTGAGAAAAAGAACAAAATGAAAATTTTATTTAAATTTGCACATCCCCCATCTTTATTTTATTAGAAAACAATGACTCTGGTTGTGATTCTATTTTGATTCGACCCAATAAGACATAACCACTTGTCATTTTAAGTTCAAAGCTTTAGATCCTATTTAAACCTGATTGGTATGAAAAATTCATCTAAATCCAACCCAAAGTGTCTCGAGTGCCCCGATTAGGGTAATTATGTTATTTATGCTTGGATGAGGTTAAGGTAGCCAGGACTAGCTAATTTATAAAAAACGGAAGTCCCAATGAACAAAATAAATGTATTGTTTGTGATATAAACAAATACAGGAAGGCACCGATCAAATAACAATGAAGAAAATGAGTATCCACAACTTATGCTTAACGCAGGAGGCTATTTGCAACAAACCTCAACTTAAATTCCCCAATCAAGGGCAATTCCATAATTAACTTATGTGAAATCTAGTTTCGAAATGAATTTATGTAGTGCCTAATGCCGAGGATGACCCAAATAAACGCATTATTTTCAATAAGCACACGCATTAATGGAATTTGCATCCCAACCTCTCCATTTTAGATTTATGTTGCAGATAACCCTAGGTTACTACCCTAGGTACTTGCATCCCATTATAGATTTATGTTGACATATCTATTAATCAAATTCAATTTTGAAAATGCCATCATTACAAATAGTAAGCTGCCTTATGAATAGATTGCATAATCCCTTGCGTTTACATATCTTTGCATATTGGCTTATGACAATTATCCGCTTACAATCACCTCTAAAATGTGATATTTATCCAAATATTTGAAATCTCACTTTAATCTTTTTTCTGGACCCTTTAAAATATTCATAGAATAATATTTTCCCAAATAGATGCGATCAGGTTTTCATCAGAAGCAGGAAGTTAAATACATGCTCTTTTAAGTTAATCAGGTCCGATCCAATTTGAATGGAACAATCAGGGGCAACTATGTGATTTATATTCTGGACTGTTTAGGTTAAAAGAGCCGGACCCAATCTAATTTATCACAAAAGGTAGACCATAAATAAGAAAAGGGTAGATATGCAACATAAACTAATGAGAGATGGATAGTAATCAAATACCCATGAGATACGGGGGTACCCACAATTTAAGCATAATGCAGGGCCTATGTGCGAAAAACGTCGCTTAAGCATTCCAATCAAAGGAAATTCAATCATTTACAATTAGATTGGACTAAATTAGCTAGCGCCAGGTTGATCTTTTCCAACAGATTTCCACAGTGACTAGTGGCAGGGGGTATTTGCAATTCAAACTAATAATGAGACGGGTACCAATAAGGGATAGGTATTTGTGATATAAGATGCGGGGCTATTCAAAGATGTGGAGCTGACCACAAGTCTTGCTAACCTTCGGTTCATTTTTATTTTGAGCTCAACATTTTGGCTCATGTGCAGCTCTCGTTCTCCTAACAAGTGAGTTTATCTCGAGCCAAATTTTGTGACAAACACAAGTTGTTTCTGACTAGCAAGCTGGACTGACAGCCCTACTGAACCATCAATAAAATTTAAGAGGACATCAATCCGAGGTCAAACTCACAAGAACATTAAAAATAATAAAATGGATTACTGTAAGCTGAAGGGAAGGAATGTCACCAAACATCAATTACTAAATCTCGCAAAAATCCCATTCCAAACCAGCATGCTACAAAAATGGAAATCAAAATAACAGAGAAACGCATCTCATACCAACGAAAAGAAAGCACACTTAACCAAAATTTGATCAGACAAATTATTAAGGTAAAAGAGAATATGATGCTGCAATATATTTCGCAAGACGCTGAAAATGAATCACACATTTGTAGTTGATGATGCTACATACCTGACGAAGTTGTTCCTCAGTCATATTGTAATGAAGATTGCCAACATATAACCTCCTAGCCCCACCTGAAGAAGCACCAATAGCGCTTCCCGCACCACCAGCAGTTGTAGTTGATTGAACTAAGTTCTTCTCTGCCTCAGAGGGCTTGACCATTACTGGTTGGCCAAGAAGTGGTTGACCAGAGAGCGCAATTGCCATCGGAACTGACATCGCATCGTAAAACTCAATGTATCTGCAAACGCTACTAAATTGATTACTACTTTTACTAGTACAAGTTGCTTCCCATTAATGACAACTTTCACTGCAAGTTTTCCCTGCAAAAAGATGTCTATAGACTCTATACAAGTGCATTAACATACTAGAAACAGAGATTTATACTTCTAGACGTCTAGTCAACTATTTCATTTCTTTCTCCAAAAGATAAATTAAGCGGCTCTACAAAAACAAATTCTCAGTGTCAGCTATCAAAAATTGAGTAATGAAAAAACATTCACCTAATTTATTAAAGGGATAATTACTTTTGAATCCCCAAAACTTCTTAAATTACAAATGTACCCCTACATTCTTTAGGCTCACGTATGTAACTTGAAAACATTGAAAAAATAATAAACATACCCCTCCGTTGAAGTCTGTCTATCCATCTAACTTAACTACGGTATAAATCTAATCATGTGGAGAAAGTTTACTTAATTAACCATATAAAATTACTTAATTACAAATGTACCCCTATATAAGTGACTTTTGCCATGATGCCGTTAACAACGTTAGGAATATTCCCTATTTATTTGCCGAGAAATAACTCAGGAGCATGGTTAATGGTACATACGTGAGGCCAAAGATTGTAGGGGTGCATTTGTAATTTTAGAAGTTTTGGAGGATTCAAAAGTAATTATCCCTTTATTAAATCACTAATAAAAAAACCTAATAACCTGTGTAGATTACAACCAACTACTCAAATTCTAGAACTTGGAAGACAAGCAGCTCCTCCAAATAATGGGTTTAAGACGTTAGGGCACGGGGTGGGCCCCATCTCGCTCAGACTTCAAGGCCCGGAACAAAGCTAAGAGGATAAAATGAGACCAACAGCGACCATATAACTTAATAAAGCATTATTCTCTTGCTTTTGTAATGGTCATATATCACTGACAGTTTAATGATAATGGACAAAATCTGCGCATACAAGCAGAAGCGCATTTTGTGCTTAGTGGTCAAAACTCTGCCTTTTCCCTAAATAGTTATGCTTCCACCACCGAAAACATGTCATAATTAGACTATCTACCTTTTTATGCCGATGTGTACATAAGTGCATAGCTCACTGTCAGCTTGCGAACAATACAATGAACTTCCCTAGGATCTATTTTGCATTAGAAAATAAGGTCAGTAACACAGTGTTAACGCAAATTTTACACAGTCGTGGTGTTAACAACATCAAATAATAAATAACAAATTCTTTTTTCTATAAAGCTACATACATGATTCACCTGTCAAACATCACTTTGGCAACATTTAGACTAATTAATAATAGTTGCAAACAAGGAAAAAAGCCAAAAACGGGTTTTTGACCAAAATTATCGCTTGGGCCATATTCCAAGGATTGCAATGTCGATCCTCTGTGTCAAAGGTAGATACGAGGTGACAGGAACTGAGGCGATGAAGGTGAGAGAGAGAAGAGGAGGATAGAAGGAGAGGTACCATCGCTGTCCAGTAGAGGAGCCCTGCACCTGAGAAACCGCAACGGGATTGTGAACCACCACATGCACCGAGGATGGGAGGAGAGGATCAACAGCTTGGGAATAGGTATTAGGGTTTATATAAGATTCATAACGAGTTTCAGGTGAATCATGTAATACTGAAACCCGAAATCTTAAGTTTTATCTCATTTACCCACTTTATAATGGAATCCCATGAAACCCGCACCCAAAACCCGTTATACACGTGCTAGAGCCAGTCCTTGTTATCGAGCTGACTCGAGTCAGCTCGACATTTATCGATCAGCAACTTGGTTGCTACCAAACAAGAATCCTTGATATTGCCGCACTGCTATCTAATTACCACAAAACTATCATAGGTTGAAAGATGAGCAACTCAAGCAAATTTCAAGTTACACCACGAGTACCTAACAATAGTGCTGCAATCACAGCCAAGAGAAAACTAATCTTAGAATACCGAAATGAGGGAAGAAAGAAAACACACAGAGAGGTAAATTATCAATTAAGGAGACTTAGCTTTTCTTTATATAGTGGCATTGCTTAGAGCGAGTACCATATTAGAACAAGGTTCAAGCAACTAGAAAGCATCCCCTATATTTTATCTAGCTTTAAAGAGTGTACAAGAAGAGAGCTCCTTGAAAAGTAACTACCACTATTTGCTTGTCAGTCACATTATAAATGAATCTAAAACACCTCTTCAAAAGCATTTTCATGTTAGGCTGTTAATTTCCACACCTTAAAAATCTTGATCAAATCCAGCATTCAATAAGTGCATTAGCTAGGCAAGTATAGGGATTGGCGAACTGACGCATGAAGGCTAGTCATAACTAACAAAAATGAGAACATGAGAATTAATAGCCCATGTTGTAGGTCCAAGCATCAGTTCTTCCTTGTATAACTGCATCAATAAAGGGTGGAATGTTCTAGAAGTAAATTGAGATCAGAATTGCATAGTGAATAAACATCTTAGATTGAAGACACAGCACTCCAATGCATCATGTACAGATAAAATTGTGCCTCTACACGAATAAATTGCGTTGAATTGTTAACAGGCACTGAATTCATGGAGATAGAAGAAGCTATACCCAACTCCCTTCGAGCGTCTGGAGTTCCGATCCATTATCAGACGAACATCCCGCACCTAAGTAGAACGTAATGGTGTTAGCGAAAGGTTAAAATGACAGCCAATGTCCAAATTATCAAAGATTTAACTTACAAAACGATGATCTCCAGACATAGATACTTTACAGGTAATAATATTGCACCATGAAGGCATCCTATATTGCCTGTCACGATTTCAATACACAGATGAATCCACGAATATGTCCTTTAATAAGATTAAATGACAAACACACACAAGAAACGACGATATCATACAACGTAAAAACATCTGACGCATGATTTAATTGAACCACCTTTTCATGTCTAGAAACAAAAACATATATTAGAAATAAAGTAATGCAATATTCTTGTGCAGTTTTGTAGGCCAAACAAACATCAAAATTGATCTTCATGAGATGATATCCAACATTAGCACATTAATGTTGACCAAGGAATATAGTGTAGGAGTCTTCAGAGCATTTTAACAAGCTCTAAACAAATTTCTTTCTAAATCAAGATAAAGATATACTTCAACATCACATGGTGTGTGAACACCTCTAGAGCTTATGTAGCAAGCTAATCACATTCAATGCCAATGTACAGAACAGTTTAGACTTATAGCATAGTGCCTACGTGAATGAGTCATGTCGACAAATCGTAAATACATATGTGAATACAAGTATAGTATAGGCATGTTTTAGTAGTAAAAGTTGGTTTTTCTTCCATCCACTAATTTATGCATCGGATGATACTATCTATGCCACACGGAAAGGATTTCCTTGCCGGTGATACGCATCGTGCCGGTCTCCACCGGAACCAGTATGTACCGCCGGCACGGCCGTTGACGGACCGGTACGCCCAGTGCCAGCAAGCTGGAGAGGAGAGAAAGAGAGGAGCTATGGAGGAGAAAAGGGGAGGAGGAGAAGAGGGGGTAGGGAGGAGGGGAGGATGAGAAGAGGGGAGGAGAAGCCGATCGTCGATCATTGGCGATCGGGAGGATAAGGGGGGCTATCATGCAAAAAAGGATTAGGTTAGAAACTTACTAATAATGTTAACGGGTTAACAGGTGGTGGCTAACAAGTTTTGGGTTACGGATTTTTTTAACACTATCCTTACAAGAGAAAGAAAGGGGAAAAACCTAAATGTAACCCTAATCGCAGCCGCCGTCGATTTCTTCTCCCCTCAATCGGCCTTCAATCTTCACCACGACGGCGATGGCTCCGGTGATGACGACAGCGACATCGATCCTCCTCTTCTCCCCACTTCTCCTCCTCTCCTCTCTTCTTCTTCTTCCATATTACCCTCTTCTCCCCACTTCTCCTCTCCTCCCACCTCCTCCCCTCTTCTCCTCTTCTTTTGCATTTTTTGCCGGTACATACCGGCTGAAACCGGCATGAACCATGGAGTACCGGCTGAAACTGTAGAGTTCTGGCCGGCACACCCCTGTTCACCCCCAAAGCGGCACCGAGGGGTTTTTCATGCCAAGGAGCCACCGGCCGATACGCATAGTACCGGCCTGTAAAGCAATCCTTGCCACACGATACATCCCGTTCCCATCAAGGACTTCCATTTTACTGACATGTCCCATGCCGGTTGAAAAGTATCGTCATACCTCTTCAAGATTAAACACAAAAGGTCGTAGATAAGAGAGGGCCAATCAAGACTCAGTTTCAACCGACCAGCCCTTTTCAAAGTAATGGGTCAACTGTTCTCAGACCGGCTCTGGACCAAGTCGATAAAAACCAGCTGAAACGGTACATCTCGTCCGACACAGCATTCTTTGGCTCTGATCAAGAATCACATGAGTGGTAAACAGCAAGGATTCCTTTGCCGATCAATAACCAGGTTACCGACGGGCAAAAGTTGAGCCAGTGGGAGACCTGCTAGAGCATTTGCTGCTCGGCACCTGCTAGAGCCGATCACCTCAGCTGGTTGCTGAGCGGCTCATTATATTTCAATGGTTAGTAACGGGTCCATTAATGGGTTCACTCATAATTAATGCTTTTAAGTTAAGTTTTTGATGGGTTTCGGGTCATCAAGGTCATCAGGTGTGAAACCTGTTAGATCATGTAAACCAAACGATCCCTGACTCTCTCTTATGATCTCGGTCTCCATCTCACGCCTCCATCTTCTCTCTAAAACCCTAATCTACAGATTGCATGCCCCATCTCCCTCCAATGGCTGCTGCCCTCACTGGAGGGCTAATCCATGCTCATCACCATCTTTGGAATCCTCTCTCTTTCTCACATGTATATATATATCTCTTCCTCACCTTACTGTGCCGCCGACACATCGGGCCAGCACCACCGGTGCCGGATATGCCCATGGCACGGCAATCCTTGGTAAACAGCCCTTATCGAGACGCGCAAATAGTATCGGTGGGTTTCAATAAGTTTCAGCAGAAACAACGACATTTGGGCTGACTAGTTTCGACCCAAAAGAATCTTATTTTCTATTTTGTCCTTTGTAAAACTGTTATTGTCTCTGTTCTTCAAAAGGAAAAACAAAAATTCAACAGTCAACCCAGCACATTCTGGCAGAACCTAACTTAGAAGAACGAAACTAAACCAATAAACTGCAACGGAACTTACTCAACCTAACTTAAAAAATAAATTAACTCAACCAACTCAACTGGTATTGTGTTTGTTCTTTAAAAGTTAAAACAAAAAGTAGACTGTCTCAACCCAGCACATTATGGCACAACCTAACTTAGAAAGAACCAAACTAGACCAATCAACTGCAACAAAACTTACACAACCCAACTTAGAAAATAAATTCACTGAATTACTCCCCACCCCTCTTCTAGCCTTTTCCCACATGGAGCTACTAGGGTTCCGGTCTTTGGATTCAGCACGACGGTTGTGGCCTGCAGTGATGATCCAGAATCCAATGGCAGTGAATCAAGAACTTCTCTCTGATTAAACGTGTCGATAACTTGTAAGTACTTAAATCTTAATATGTGCTCTTTATTCTCCTCTCATTTTTTCACTTCTGTATGGAAAAGCTTTTCAAAGAAAAGGAGATTGTTGGAAACCTACCAAAACCTTTACATCCCATCCAAACCCATCAAAGCCCTACAAAAACCAACCAAACCCAAGTCGAAACACACTCGAAAACCTCTCCACCCATGGCTTCATGCCAACGTACATACCGTGCCAAACAAGTGCCGAAGAATATGCAACACTCGGAGTTAAATCCAAGCTTTTACCCAAATGATGTGCACTTAAGGCTACAACATTTAAAAAATGGCCTAATTAAAACCAAAATCAGGGTTGTACTCATATCCACATGCGATAAGCATGGATATACATAGATGATAATGTCTCTCATTTTCGTTTTGAATTCTAGCTGTTCCAATAAGTCCATAAAACTGACATATTCAGAAGTGTTCGTATGCATAGTCTGCATGTAATAGAAATTACATTTTGCAAGGGGTCTATCCAAACTCGTAAAATTCAATGGTCTCAAGTTAAAAGATCCCCTAGATCCTATATTTCTTAGCCAAAAACAACAACATCAAAAGTTCTTTTGGGAGGTTAAAAGGTAAAGGTGGGTCATTAATTGGAAGCTTCAGAGGCAAAGCAAAATAGAAAGTAGTCCCACACTAAAGAAAATACTAATAACACCAAATACTTTTAGCTTGATATGCACTAAAATAATAGTTGACTTAGCAACTAAGGCACTGAGGCCAGATGAACTTCAGGTTGACTCTAATAGTCACGCCTCCAATCCAACTAAAACTTGTTTCTCTATGGACCAACAGTCCAGCATGGTCCCGCTGCATATTGATAGAGGGTCAACCAATCTCTGATCTTGTATGTTGCTCGCATCAAGTTCAAGACCTACAAGCAAATGAAGGGCTCTTCCCCTATCAAACCAACCTCTGAACTTGGGTTGCTTGCATCAAGTTCAAACATACCAATGAGCAAAGGGCTTACGAGTTATGTCCTATCATGAATCAATGTGAGAACAACTATATGGTGCATTTCCCCAACCACAAGCCTCTCTATAGTTGCTTGTTTGTTGAAGAATAAGAGGGGCTTATTCTTAAACAAGCCCCACCTAATTCCCAAATTAGAACCAAACACCTTTTTTGCTAGAGGAAAAGGAATGAGGATAAACTTGCAATCATCACAGAATTTATCCTCAATCCCTTATCCTAGATAAGAGGTGGAATAAGCAATAAGCTCCTTATCATTCCTATTCATCCTCACATTCCAATAAAAGAATCATATTAGTTTCTTCTTTTCCTACCATGTCATCAACATATAATATTTCATCCTTATTCAAACGCTTTATCTTCCACCTCTCCAACCAAACACCAAAACTAGAATAAGCATAACTTTTCAATTGATTCTAGTATCATAATACCAGTTTTTTTTACTTCTTTAGTAACCAAAAAGGCCTCTAAGATGTTCAGCAAACTTCCTTATCCTTTTTCTATCCTTTTACACGTCTTAAACAATACATAGGGTCAGGATAAACGAAAACCATATGTGCGTCATCTTATCCTCGTATTGCAAACAAACTCTCAGGGAAACTTATACGAGAAAGTATTCACCTTATTTGCAACATATGTTCTTTTTATGAGCATAGTAGTGATTTTGACCCCAAGACCAAACCAAATAAGCAGCCATGTTAGTGAATTACATTCAAACCATAGATACGAGATCAGGTTCAACTCCAAACTTAATTAGAGGAAAACTATTCATGTTCCCTGAAGGTCAGTGATATACACAATTATCTTCAAGCCATAGGACCAAAGTACAAATGAACTCATATACGGCAGGGAGCCACATTAAAAAGCAATAGAAGATATATAGCCATAGCAAGAGCTAAGGCGTAACAGATCCAAAAAATTGCGGTCTTTGTCTGGTTTATGGGTTTAAATCAGGATTTTCATGCTCCATACCCCAACAACGTTACAGGTTTATACATTGCATGACACTCTTCCCTCAAGCAGTAAAGCCTATCTCAAGCCGAGGAAGGAGAAACTCTGATTAAAGTTGTCTTTAAATTGCCCATAATTCTCCCCAACAATCCCTCACAGACAAAAAGAAAAGAAAAGGGCAAGGTTCATCCACCTATGTTCTTAAGTCATTAAAAAAAATTAAAAAAAACCTGTATGGTGACAATTAGCAATTTATTTAACCACATTGCAAGTTGCTAAACAAACTTGAAACACTAACCTTTCCTGCTCGTGAAAAGAATTCATACACGTGTCTCTCATCTGCTTTCAGACCAATCTGCAATATGTAAGAGGACACATTAAAGTAATCTGTTCTCTTCAAACAATGAAATAATTATTGAATGGAGCTAGCAAAGCATATAAAATGTAAGAAGGACGTAGACAGACCTGGTAAGCAAATACAGTTCTCTGATCCCGTTCTGGGTCAACCTCAGCTTCAACGCCTTCTTTCTTTTCTTTATAGCGCCTGCATGAAATATAAATATGCCCTAATTCTGGATTTTATGACAAATATAAAGCAAATAACAGCTGACTCCCTAATAAGTAGGAGATTTTTAACTGAGTATGATGACAAGAAGAAAGTGATGCAACAAATCACTTAAATGTCGTACTAGCATGTAAAATGTCATGATATAAAAAAGAAGTTGATGTGGCAACAACATTCTTTCTCCCACACAAGTACAAACCAAATCCATGTCAGGCTGCCGGGAACTACAAGAAATTAAAACTAGGTACCTAAAATATAGAAGCCATAGGCAATCTCAGCAAAACGAAAAGCAAGAAATATTGCATTCAACTAACAAATAACATTACAGACAGGGGACAGATGATTAATGAGACATTAACAATATACTCCAGCTATGTAAATTCAATTGTCTGGCAAGAGAAAAGGCACAAAAGGACTAAGCACAGAAAAGTTGCTGTACCAAACAATACCATAAAAGATAAGGAAAAACAATATTACGTAATAAGTTGCAGAATAACTGTATAGTAACACATATACTACCACCTTTTTGGAATAACTGACATGAAAAATGAATTCAATTAAGCAACAAAAAAATATGAAAAAAAAATGTTGCCAAGAAAATGCAGAATTGTATAGCACACATAGACGTTACCTTTTCTTCTAGACACTTACGGATGTTGACATAATACAAAAGGCAATGACCAGTCATTGACAGCATACAAGGCAATTAAATCTGCTGATTAGTTAACGCAAGGTTTAACAATGATGTATATGAAGCCATAAGCACTACTTTAACTCAAGAACATCATTTTGGTCACAAAACAATGTGATGGCTAGTAATGGACATAAATACAACCATAGAGGACAGAATAACTCAATAATAACTAAGAAAGATCCAAGAAGAACAAGAAACCCTTGCTTATACCTAGTGAAAAGTATATAACTCAACAGGGAAAGTAAATACATGAGGATAGCATTATATGCACAAGGATCTTCGCCAAGAAAACATGCTTCCATAACTCATAATTCCATGGCAGCATTTAACTAGGATCAGAATATACAAAAGGAGGAGGATAACATGGACCCATAGTCATTCAAAGATCCTTCAAAATGGCAACTTCTAAGGAATACTAACCAAATGGCCCGTATTACAGATAAGTGGGACTAAATAACTCAATGACCTATGCATCTGAGGAAGGTGTTCGAAAGATCCTAACCAAGAGGTGCAAATAGCACACAATACAGCCAATTTCATGTGAACGAAAATCAACAACAAAACCTCCAAGGTTAACATCCGTAAGTGTCTAGAAGAACATAATAGACCATTCAAGGAACGTGCAAAAGATGATTTTATGAATTCCTCATGCTCATTAGAGATGAAATATCCTTCACTGACAAATTCCAAGAATCCCATCACCAGCAGGTCTGCAACACAACAAATAAAATTCAGCAATTTGTTCCAAGATGGAAGACAACCAAAAAAACACTTAGTGTATCACCACCGATCATCAAACCTCCAAGGTTAACATCCTCGTCCTCGAACTAAGATTTTCACATTCTAGAAAAGAAAAAAATAAGACCCTTGACCTGAGTTCGTAAGTCAATATCAGTTGCCACAATGACCATCTGACGATTGCTCTAATAAATCTGCGAGTTCCCAAAATCTATTATTCAATATTTGGTAAATATAGGAGCCAACTATAAAGCACAAGTTAAATAAAATCTAATCGTGGGCAGCACCAGAAAGGGCAATTTCCATGAGTACCAACATAAGTAATGCTCTAAGCACGAAAGTGAGGGCTAAAAGGAAGGGCAAAGTGCTAAACGGAATCCTTAAATCTTCAGAAGCAGTCTACAATTTTATAAGGCAAAAAGGACGAAATACTTTGCAATGTAGCAGTAACAGCAACTTAGATTGGCTCCTGGAGAAAGAAGCCAAGAAAAGAAAAGACTTGAGGCTGGAGTAGTTGTTGTCAATATTAAAGGTTAAAGATTATCCATGAAAAAGCAATCTGCAGTACAAGAAAGCACCAAACTGCATCACAACAATCAAAATGTGCTAATCTTGCAGTGACTCCCTGTTGGAGCCGATGAACATGGTCAATGTTGCGGAAGCAGAGCTTAAGGCTCTACATAGAGCTCTTGAGGTGAGCAGACCGCTAGGAGTGAAAAACTTAATTTTAGAGTCTGATTGCCGAGATGTCGTTCATCAACTCAAAGGGAGGAGACATTGGCTACATCACCTGTAGTGCCAATCACAAAGGATTTGTAGGGAAGCTGCACATATGGGATAAGCTGTCATTCTCTTGAGATGACAATAGAATTGCGGATATGGTGTATGTATTGGAAGAAATGGTGTTTTTTGGTCTAGGCAATCGGGGAGAAAACCCCCACCCCCAAACCCCTCGCCCTCTCCCCTCTCTCCCTCCAATTTGATCTGAGAATGTTTATATAAGGGGTTCTTTTCTCTTCTTGTATTTAGCCTAGGGGTTCATCTTATCAAAAAAATAAAACTAAAAAAAGAGTGCTAATTACAAACCATGTTGTATGTAACATGTAAATAGCTACCGACTTACATGAACACTTGTTCAGTGAAGAGTGTCGATATTACCAAAGAAATTAAGCCTTTGTCAGTTTCACACAGCATAGGGCCAGAAACGCATGCATCATTTTAGCCAAATTGGTTGTAAGCTTGAGAGCCATGGCAAACAAAGCGTATAGCCTACATCTCTCCTTTCTCAAACTGGCACTAGTATCGGGTTCATGGTACGGATGATAATGCACCAACACTAAGCCCACTTACATATAGCACAAAATATTGTTTTAACTGCGCCTCCCATCTTTGGACCATAATTTAGCTTAAATAGCTAAAGCAATGGACAATCTCATGTCAACTGTCGAAGAATTAAAACCAGCCATCTTTTTGAATGAAGCGATCAAGCATAATGGGAAGAGAAGGTACTTACAAAAGACACTTATGCAGAGTACACATATATATAGTTAAGATGCTAACTACAAGTTATAACAGATACTACTACATCAAGAGCTATCTTATTCTTTTCCTCTCATACGCTAAGAGCCATTTGCTTGTCAGATAAGGCTGGTTTCTCTACGAATAAGACCCTCATACTAAAAATGCAACCAAAATGCTATTTATCCAACTTTCATAGAAAACTTGGACGGCAATCTTGGTCAATGGACAAAGGCAAGGATAAAATTAGGATTACTATTGCACCATCCCCCTCTATAAGGTTTATCTGGATTCCCTAGCTTAGTTAGCAAATTATTTTCCGATATATTTCCATATAATGATTGCCTTCATATCAATCGAGAAATTACTCATGCCATTATAAGATAACTAGATCATCTTTATTGTTATACCAAGCACTGCACAAATCTAAACCAATGGCATTCATTACAAGACATATTAAACGGCTCGGATTTTCTCCTCATAATTAAGTACTTTGTTATGTCATATTTAATCAACATACAATTAAGTTATGTGTACAATGTAACTTGTCACAACTAACAACCACTCTTCCCTATAATAAGGCAATGGTTTGGGATAACAACGAAAAAAATGAATGAAATGCCTATGCTTTAACCATAGAAAACAATAGCTCGGAGATGACTAGCATGGAGAAAGAAGCTGATCATTATGCTCAAGAGGGACCATGCAAAGTTCGACTGTGTCATTTGGAGTGTTTATTCCCTTTGCATATTCTAATAAAATACTATCCTTTCTCAATTAGAAGACTACTGGATTTAACACTCAAACTTCACACTCCATGTTTTTACCAGACTGTGTTCCGCAAAGCTTAATTCACCTTGATTATCTTCAGGATCAGTGTGTTCATGTGATATCCAGAAGAAGGTTATGATGACCAATTATATCCATAGACAAAAGTATGAAAAACATTCGAACAAGTTGCCTGCATTATTCAGTCTCCAGCTAGATTGAGAAGGGGAGTTCACAGTACACATCTTTACACTTGGCATAACATGCTATTGTAAGATTATCTTAAGTAGAAAATGAACGCATTTTAACAGGTTCAGTCACCGACTAGATTAATGCAAACACAAGCTTCAAGGATCTTATATAGAGAGCAGTTCAGCGCCCCATATATATTCTCCACAATGGAAAGGGTCATGGCTATGAACTGTCTCCATCAAGTATTTCCAAATCTTCGTGATCAGCTCAGAATTCATGAACTGTCTGGAAAATCAAAACCCTTAGTATTCCCTGGTATGTGACCAATGACTATATGTAGCTAAAGAGATCCAATACCACTTTTGGGCTTCTATTAGCGAATATATAAATCGAGAATAGCATACAAGATAAAAGAGAGCGCTATGCATCACAAAACCATTTGACCTTTTTACAAAAGGAAAAAAGAGAGAGAATAGGCACCTGGCATCACGGTTTCTGAATTCCGTCTCCCTCTCCCTAGGCTTAAACTCCCTCTCCTTGCTTTCCATATGAACTTGTTTTTCCTCCTCGTAGTGCCTCTCCGACCGGCTCCTGCTCCGCCGGGGCCTCTCCCTCTCCCGCTGTGTCTCCCGCTCCCTCTCCTTCCCATTCCTCTCCCAATTACGATCACGGTCCCGGTCCTCCCTGCTGCTCCTGTGCCTGCCCTTGTCCCTCTCCCCATCCCTCTCCCGATCCCTATCCCTCTCCCGCCGATCAGGAGAGGTGGGATGGCGTGAAGAGTGCCGATCTCGATCTCGATCCCTGTCACCATCCCGGGTGCCGTCGCCCTCCCGGGTGCCGTCGCCCTCCGACCTCCCTCTCTTCGAGCGGCGGTCAGAGTCAAGATTTGAATCGTCTCTGCCGTTTTTGGAGGCTTTGCCCTTGTCCGGGCCATTCCTTGCACGTCCAGTGCCGTTGGCCACCTCGTTCCCCTGCGTCGAGGGCTCTGGGTTCTCCACCGTCTTCTCGAGGTACTCGTACTCGTCGAAGTCCATCGAAAAGAAGAGTATTGCAACCCTAAGCTCGAGAGTAGGAGGAAAGAAGCTGCCACACACTGCGTTAAAATCCACCGACCCGGGGGAGCGGGAAGGGTTAGTAGATGGGGGGGGGCCGTTGGACCCACCAACCATTAGGCAACAGCATCATATGGAGGGCGATTCTAAACAGTGCGGCAATTCGGGTCGGACCGCGAACCGACCCGAGCCGAAATAGACGGATTTGGATTTGATGTTATCGGGTTCGACCCGTTTATGACCCGCGAATAAATGGGTCGGATCGGGTCGACCCGCGGGTTAGACGGGCGGGTCAACCCGTTTAACCCGTTTAACCCGTTTAACTTTAATGTCACTTAAACTTTTAGGACTAATTTGATTGTGATCTCATCTCATCAAGGAAAATTAAAACAAGTTGTAAATTTATTGTTTAGGTTGGATGGTTTAGATGTAATTAAAACAAGTTGTAATTTTATTACTTACTAATTTTATTAATTAGTTGATAATTTGGTGTTGATTCTTGTTAAACGGGTCAGATTGTTGTTAAACGGGTCGACTCGACCCGACCCGTTTATAAATGGGTCGGGTTCGGGTTGATAAACCTGACCCGTTTAATAAACAAATCGGGTTCGGGTTTGGCCTTTGGGTCGAGATATCGGTGCTCGACCCGACCCGAACTCGACCCATGAACCCGAATTGCCACCCCTAATTCTGAGAGGTGTTTGGTTGGTGGAATCACCTGATGCATGGGATCGTAGGATACATGTGATGCATGCATCGGGCAGTAGATGCACCTGTTTGGTTGTCTTTTGAATCATTCGATGTATTCTGAATATGTATAACTTTATTGCATCATTAGGTGAACATTATATGAATAATATATATATAACATTATATGAATAATATATATATATATATTATTCATATAATGTTATATATATATTATTCATATAATGTTCACCTAATGATGCAATAAAGTTAAATTTTAATGATACCAGGAAGGCGGAAGGGGGGAGATATTGGTTAGATATCAATATCTAAAAGACTGACACCTAATTTTAATGTTAACATAACTTTATTGAATATATTTTAATATATATAATATATATTATTCATATAATGTTATATATATATATTATTCATATAATGTTCATATAATGATGCAATAAAGTTAAATTTTAATGATACCAGGAAGGCGGAAGGGGGGAGATATTGGTTAGATATCAATATCTAAAAGACTGGCACCTAATTTTAATGTTTACATAACTTTATTGAATATATTTTAATATATATAATATATATTATTCATATAATGTTATATATATATTATTCATATAATGTTCACATAATGATACAATAAAGTTAAATTTTAATGATACCAGGAAGGCGGAAGGGGGGAGATATTGGTTAGATATCAATATCTAAAAGACTGGCACTCGATACCAACGATCTAGAGAACTAGATCGAAAGATACACAAAATCATTTCCATATCCATGGAATTTCTACTTCTGCAAAGAAGTATAGAGGGCGCATTCCCTCGAGAATCTCATTTTCCATTTTTAGATGAAGGATTGGATGGGTAGATGCCTATTTTTCATAAAGGGCGGCAATTGGTTCTGGCAATATATCCAGTTCGGCACCATACTTATACCACCAGTCATAAAATCCATGCCGGAATATCCTTATAAAGGACCTCAGGACATAACTTGATAAACCATGTGTACTTCAGATTCTCATTTTCACATAAGAATGAGAGATAGAATGTGTCCTTATAGTCCCAATAATTGAAATTATAGGTTTCCTTTTCAATTTTGAAAGGGAGTGGCCTGTGGGTACTAAATCCCAATTATTTGGATGTCAAAATATTTTTGATGGTGCACTTACTAAAAGTAAGTGGCTTTCTGTCATCAGAATTCTTGTAGAAATGTTCGAAATGAACTTCTCTTTGTAATAAAAGAGATTCAATCTATTTTCTCGGTTTATATACTGAAATAGGATAATGAAGATTGTCCAAATATTTCTGTCTTAATTTTTCGGGATTATCAAAATAACACATATCCTCATGTTTAATATGAACAATCACCTCATAAGCTGGTTTTGTGATCATTATAGGATCATTGTCCTTTGTCACTTCAGCAAAAGATTCTTTTAGTTCTGAGGTATTACCTCCAGTGACATTTTTACTCCATATATCTTGTGTCTCAGTATTTCTCACAACATTTGTGTAGGAAGTATTACTTCCTCTGCGAATTGTTCGCCAATTATTTCCAGAAGTTTATGACGTCAAGGCATTCGGAGTATTACCCCTACCTCTTCCTCTCCCCCCCTTTGGGAGGAGTCCTTCCGGCACATAGGAACCCTGCAAAAACTCACGGGTGAGAAAATCGGGTAAAATATTATGTTTACTCTTAATAAATTCAATGGTAAAATCAAAGACAGCTAATTCAGTTTGACATCGAGCAAAAATTTGCTTAGATATTAAAATTTTGACATTTTTTTCGATGACACTTTTGGCAAAGCGAAAATCAATTCGAAGAAGGAATGGTTGATTAATGATATCATCCTGAAATTTATAAAGGCATTTAATAATTGATAGCATTTCTTTCTTAATAGTGAAATAATTGAATTGAGTAGGATTCCATTTGCCGGACGTATAACGTGCCAACTCTTCTTTACTAGAGTCAGAGCATTTTTGCTTCAAGATTCCACCGTAGCCAATATTACTGGCATCGGTTTCAATAATTTTCTTACAGTCTGGATTAGTCATGTCACACCCCGACCCAGAAAACCCATCCGAGCCGAGGCGTGAGGGGAAACCTACACTATTCATCTCCAGCTGGCGCGATACAAAGCGGAATTATAGATAAACTTAAACAAATTATATTCCATAGGTGAAACAGTAATTCAATTCATATATTCATCGAGTTGTACTATTCAACATTTGATACAAAATTCTCCAAGGAAAGATATTATACAAATAGTCCCAAGAGTCCTCAAATATGTACATAATTTACAAGATCTATCAAAAGTACAACAGTCGTCCTCCAGTAACCTCAAGCACCTCTGGATGTAGTCGCACCGCCAAAAGCTGATCCCGCCGGCTCTACTGAAGAAGAACTTGCGCCTGCACCTGCAAACGCAGCCCGGGTAGGAATGAGCGATAAGCTCAGTAGGGTTCTACTCTACGGCACACAGAAGGGAGGAAAACAACAATAGTGTCGTTTCTCCGCCTAAGTCTAAAGGATGCCACGGGTCCCATAACCCTATCGATGTCCCAAGGCCTCCTGTCATGAAACCTCTATCCTGAACATGTTACCAGTAGGCCAAGGAATAGTAACATGCAGGATCACCCTTACCCAAGCAGGAACACCATGCCTTGGGGAACCTCGTCGGAAACGCATCGACAACCATCCTTAGCACTTGGCCTTGGAGAACCGACACGACCTCTAAACCTCAAACATTGATCAGAGTCAAGTATCGCAAATCCTCAATAACAAGAGATTCAGATTATACAATCACACCCTAATCCTGACTACCCAGCCACGGTCCTAAGGCTAGATCCGAGCTACCCGAGAGCCTCGGATCGGCGACCCAAACCATCGCTCGCCTAACCTCAAATGCCTCTAATGCACACAATGCATGAGCCTAGGCAAACATCTATCCTAGATGCCTCTACATGCCACAACATCAGTTATAGGTTCAACAGATATACAATAGCCCTCGGCACTCGCCGGCAAGAGGCTAAGGTTCCACAATTCCACATTAGCTAGCACTCATAGCTAGCTAATGGCTAAGCAACCCAATATAGCATTCAACTACTTATCAAACCAAGTATTAAATGCAAATCCATCCATAAATCCATCAAAGGGGCAACGACCAATTCAATTCTCAATCTCAATAGAAATCCCTCGAAAATCCCATGAAAACGACGTGCATGCTTCCTAACATGATTGGGTATCTATCATGGATGAAAACCAATCAAAAGAAACCAATAAACACAGCTCAGTGGCCCACGGTCGATGCGACGGTCAATCCGACGGTCGACCGTGAGGCCACGGTCGATGTCACGGTCGATCCGGCGATCGGCCGTGAGGCCAAAACAAGGAAAACCCTAAGGGCGACGGTCGATCCACCCATCGACCTTGGGGAGCCCGAAACCAAACAGAGTCTGACGGTCGATCCGACAATCGACCGTGAGGCAAAATCGGAAAAAGGGAGGATCCCGTGGTCGATCCATGCATCGACCGTGGGAGGTCAAAAACCCGACAGAGCCTGACGGACGATGCGACGGTCGATCCGACGGTCGACCGTGAGGCGGGATGGAAAAGAAGAAGGAGCCACGGTCGATCGGGGTATCGACCGTGGGAGCCCAAAAATGCGACAGAGCGCGACGGTCAACCGTCAGGCCTGAAAGCAGCATATTAACGCTTGACGGTCGATCCACAGGTCGACCGTCAGCCCCACGGCACAGTTCCTCAGAACAGTGCCGGAAATCCAATTTCTTGGATTTAAAGGATCAAATCAAGTTGGGAGTTGATGAAACTTTGCAAGCATGTGTAAATAACGATAGGGAAACCAATGGTATGAAGAAATCACATTTTTGACGGTTAAATCTCCTATCTAGGTCAAAACGGGCAAAAACCGACAAAACGACGATAATACGAAAACCAGCCGTTGGAATACGGAAATCACGAGGTAGGAATACTTCAAATCAACTACAATACATGCACAATGAGTTACACAACATTCTAACAAGTATTCCTATAGCGAAAAGGCAATAAACCTATCCTAGGAGAACCCGATCCTAAGATGAAACAGGGCAGCTCCTCCACGCATCTCCCAACTCCGATCGCCGGAATCCGCTCCTCGAGAGCCGCGCCTCCAGGCCCTAGCTCAGCCGCATGAGAGAGAGAGAGAAGAAAGAGAACGGCAGGAGAAGGAAGAGAAGGAAAGAAAGGGAAAGAAGGAGCTTAAATAGAAAGCTGGAATCGATCACAGCCGTCCGATTCGATCTCTCCCGATCAAGCTCCGATCTTCCGATCGGACACACCCTAAAGGTTCTAATCAAACACATACATCAATCAAAGGCCTTGTGCAACGCGGGTGTGAAACTGACCACTAGGGAGCATATTTACCAAAATGCCACTGGGGTCAAAAACAGCGATGCGACCAACCGATCGCATCCCAAGGCCAACCGGGCCAAACCACAAACCCAGACCCCCGACCTAACTCGGTCGGACCAGGTTGGAGGTACGGGTCCTCACAAGCCAGATGTGTACAAGGAAGATTTTGAACTTTAGACTTAATTAGTCTTATTGGACTAGTATGTGCCGCTGTTCAGGGAGAAGAATTCTTCTTTAACCTATTGTAAATAAGAGCCATATCTTTCGCCCAATCTTTATAATAATCGAACACATAATTTAAGGCTCCTAAGAACCTTAGTAATTGATTTGTATCAGTAATGATATCAGGGAATTTAGAAGCAAATTCAATGGTCCGGTCTATAGGAACTATAGTTCCTTTGCCAATATTATGGCCTAAGAATCGGATGTCTGTTTGAAATAGTTTCATTTTTGGGGCAGATATTACTAACCCATTTTTTATGACTAAATGTCAAAAAACATCTAAATGTTTAACATGTTGATCGATATTATCAGAAAATATTAGAATGTTATCTATATAGGACAAAATGAAATTTGTATAAGGAATGAAAATTTCATTCATAATATTCTGGAATTCCGAAGGAGCATTATTCAGACCAAAAGGCATTACATTCCATTCGTAATAACCGAATGGTACTGTAAAGGCCGTTTTATGACGATCCTTTTCGGCAATTTGAATTTGCTAATACCCAGATTTAAGGTCAAATTTGGAGAATATTTTTGCTTTATAGATTCTATTAAGCAAGTCCCTTTTATTAGGGATTGGATATGTCACGCCTTGACCCAGAAAACCCATCCGAATTGAGGAGTGAACAACCTAAACCTGTTAAATCATCAATGGGCGCATAAATTTTTGACAGAGTCTCTTCTATAATTCTGACACAAGGAACCTGTACAATTTCCAACATTCACAATAAATTTAAATACTTGATCATGAGAGCATAAATGTGGATTTGCAACTACTATCGTTATTACAGACCCAATTTGAACACTTAAATAAACATCATTCCACATTAATATCAAATTTAAAGTTATACAACTTGTCCTCAAATGCGAAACATAAGTCTGCAAGAGTTAACGACATCAAATAAATGTAAATACTGAATTGAGCCCTATGATCTGCCAACAACCTCAAAGTCCACTTTGAAGTAGAAGCATCTCCGAGAGTTGATCTGCCTCGGACTACTGAAGTGGAAGGAACGACGCCTGCACCTGCAAAACGCAGCCTGGGTAGGGTGAGCATAAAGCCCAGTAGGGTTCTACTCTACGGCACACTCAAGGAAAGGGAACTGCAAATGTGTCGGGTCTCATTACGGGTCAAGGGGACTCTCTCTACGCCCATGGCCTACTCCAGGGTACAGACACAGGGTTAGTATGTCGCGCCCCAACCCGCGAAAGCCCAACCGGGCCGGGCGACGCAAACCGGAACCTAACTAAATGCGGAAAATAATGGCGAGGGGTTCCCCCAACTTACTGATTTCATTAAACAGTTTATAAGCACCCCTGAATAATACACTAATTTCAAACCTCAAAAGATATAATATAATATTTAAAAACTTCAAAGGGGTTACAACAGTTTATACATCATACTCCCGTAGGAGACTAACTATAACAAAAATGTAGAAATGGATCACCGGTCCTCAAACCCCGCCAGACGCCGCCGCGGCACCAAACACCTGCCTGGTAGGGGCTACTGAAGAAGAGCTGGCGCCTGCACCTGCAAAACGCAGCCCGGGTAGGAGTGAGCATAAAGCTCAGTAGGGTTCTACACTACGTCACACAAAAGGAAGGGGAACGCAAGAGTGTCGCCATCGAGTAAGACCTGGGTGTATACAGGGGTCCCATAACCCCACCGCGTGTCCCTGAGGCCCAGGGGCAGCACTCAGTAGCAGGAACATCACTGGCGACGACAACTGCAGGAACCCGACACTGCAAGGTCAGCACAGTGGGACACCGGCTACACCTCAGCATCTGACTCAAGGCCGACACGACCTCTATAATCACCAAGCAACATGTGTACCAGTCATCTAAGCCTATCATCAAATTCGACTGGACACCACAATTCGAACCGGGTCCTAACTACCTAACCCCGGTCCTAGGGCTAAATCCGAGCTTCCAGCCTCGGGATAGCGATCCACAAATCACCCACGCCCTAACCATACAACTAATGCACAACAAGGAATGCATGCTATGAACATACACAAGCAAGAGAAAAATAGGCATGCAACAGTATGTCAAGGCAGCATACAAGTCCAACAGGATCGTTGCAGCGGTACTACCAACCGCTGCCAGCCGATCCGCAGCGGGTCCCGGCATTACGACGGTACCACGACCGTCAACCGCGGACTCCTGCAACGGGAAGCAACCCCGAAAACTTCGATGAACAGTAAAATATAATATTATATTAAAACACCAATCAAAACCACTAAAAACCTAATCAAGGCTGGCGGTCGATCAACGGATCGACCTTGGAAAAGCTAAGGTTGCCGGTCGATCAACGGATCGACCGTGAGGGGTTATTTTGCTGATTTTCAGGCTCACGGTCGACCATGGAGACCGCGACGGTCGACCGTGGAGTCTGGCGGTTGATCCACGGATCAACCGCGGCACTATTCATGAACAACTCTGCTCTGACACAGTTTCGAAGAAAAATCACCAAAACTCGTAGCAAAATAGGAAAAATATGAAATCAATTGGGTTTGAAAGTAGACTCACAGATCTACAACTCTTATTCTCATAAAAACCCAAGATCATGCACGTACAAGCCGGAAAACTCACCGCAAGCCGGTTGTTCTTCAAGAACAGCAGAAAACCGAAAAATCCGAGAGTAATCATGCATAAATCCTACTAAAATCTCATCCAAAAATTATGAAACTTAAACCAAAGATTATAATAGGCAACATGCATCCAACAACACAATTTCATCAAGATCTAACGCATAGATTTAACGAAACCCATAAAACACTCTCGTAGGTAGAACACCTACCGAACTGCGCTAATCCTCAGCTGATTCCCCGCTAACCAGCTGCTAACCAAGCTCCAACCCACGTCAGTGATCGTCCTCACGTCGCCACGATTCCAACGAGCCTTCAAGCTCCCAAAATGGTGGTCGGAGGAGGGAGAACGGCAACGAAAGAGATGGCTGCCGGGAAGAACAGAGGAAACAGGGCACCGCGGGAAGAAGAAAGAAAGAAGGAAGAGAAGAGAAGGAAGAAGAGGAGGAGAAGAGAAGAGGAAGGTCGGGGAAGGTGGGGAAGGTCGGGGAAGGTGGGGAAAAATCTTCTCCTGACAATGGAGGACGACGGCCGTCCTCGCAAGCTCAACTGCCCAACTGCTCTACAGTACCCGGATCGATCCAAAGCCAAAATGGATCGATCCAAGACAGGCTGGATCGATCCAAAAAAGGTTTGGATCGATCCGAACGGGTCAAAAACCTACCGACTCGTTCACGAGTTCGATCGATCGCTCAAGGGCCGTAAGCTGCCCAAAAGCAAGCTTCAGCGCGCCCGAGCTGGGATCTTCCAATCCCGGGTCCACTAACCATTCTAATCAAACACTAACACAAACAAGGTCAGTGTGTGCACACGCGGGTGTAAAACAAACCAACAATGCGCAATTTACCAAATTGCCCTTGCGGTCCACAACGAGCCACGGGCCCGACCCAAGCGGTCGACCCAGGAATGGAGGGACATGTCCTCACATTCTAACACCCTTAAAGGAAATCTCGTCCCGAGATTCGATAAAGGTAGGGCTCGGAAACAGAAAAACAGTTACACTAGAAGACAGGACAAGAGGAGCCTTGAGAAGAAAACAGATGTGGAAACTCCTACTGCATGCGCGCCTCGCGCTCCCAGGTCATCTCCTCGGTGCCTCTGTGCCTCCACAGTATCTTGACTAAGGGAATCGTCTTGCCCCGCAAGACTTGATCCCTCCGGTCAAGTACTCGAACTGGCTGCTCGACGAACGTCGCGTCTGCCTCAAGCTCGATGTCATCCACCCTGATGACATGAGACGGATCTGGGTGATACTTCCTCAGCATCGACACATGGAACGTCGGATGCACAGCTGACATGTGCTGAGGAAGATCCAGGTGGTAAGCTACCTCGCCGATCCTCTCTAGGATCTCAAACGGCCCGACAAACCTCGGCGCCAACTTACCACCCCTGCCAAACCTGACGGACCCTCTGTACGGCGATGCTCGCAGGAACACCCTATCGCCGACTGCAAACTCTAACGGTCGTCACCTCTGATCTGCGTAACTCTTCTGCCGGCTCTGAGCCGTCAGAAGTCTCTGCCTGATCTGCACTAACCTCTCTGACAATCGCCTGATGAGGTCTGGACTGGTGAGTGAAGCCTCTCCAACCTCTGTCCAGCACACTGGGGAACGACACGGCCTACCGCACAACGTCTCGAAAGGTGCTACTCCAAGACTGGACTTGTAGCTGTTGTTGTAGGCGAACTCCACCAAGGGGGCGTGCTCCTCCCAGCTGCCTCCGGCGTCGAGGACACATGCTCTCAGCATGTCCTCTAAGATCTGGATCGTCCGCTCTGACTGCCCGTCTATCTGCGGATGGAACGCCGTACTGAAAGTCAGGAGTGTGCCAACTGCCTCCTAGAAGTCCCGCCAGAACCTGCTGGTGAACCTGGGGTCACGGTCTGACACGATAGAAACTGGAACTCCGTGTAGTCTGACTACCTCTCTGACGAGTGAACTGCTATGTGGCACACATACTCATCTCATATGTGCTGACCTGACCTCTGCATCTGGTCTCTGGATCTGATCTCTGTATCTGATCTCTGCACCTAATCTATGTATCTGATCTCTGCACCTAACCTCTGTATCTGATCTCTGCATCTAATCTCTGTATCTGATGCCAACCAAGCTGATGACGAAATCCATGATTTATCTCCATGCCTCCTGAATGAGCAGCAATAGGAGAGGAGTGAACCTCACGTAGGATGTCCTTGTGCAACTCTGGATCTGCCACTCCACCTCTGGGGTACTATCAATTGTCTGCTAAAGCCGTCAGGAGACTCTATAGGCTCGATGTCGTCGTCGCTCCACGCCGTCATGGTCCTGGTGCAGACTCTCGGGGTAGGGTTGCCTCGGCCTCCACCTCGTCTGGTCTCTGCCCTCTACCAACTTTGGCTGATCCTCTGCACGGAGGAACCTTCAGGAACACCCTATCAGGAACTGAGAACTCCAAAAATCATCGCCTCTGACCTGAGTAGCTCTCTCGTCTGCTCTGTGCTGATCTCCCTGAGGACTGTATGACGACGTCTGGGATGGTGGATGGTGTCTCAACAACGTCGGTTGGGCAATCGGATGAACGGCACGAACTGCCGTGCTACACCTAGAATGGCACTGCACCCGTCTGGACTGATGGCTGCTGGAAAAGGAAAACTCTAGCAGTGGGACGTACTCTACCTAGCATCCTCCTGCAATCTGGTGATGACGTTCGCCATAGTGTGCTTCCGCTCCCACTCTGACACTGGAACGGGCGGTAATGGGTCTGTCGAATCTGCAACACTGCTACCTAAGCACGACCTGCCATCTGCTGACGCTGTCCAGCCCTCTACCATGTGCTCGGTACCAACCACAACACGGATCTCCACGAGGTCCGGATATATACCCTGGGTCTATATCACTTTGGCCGGGAGAGCTGGGATGCTGCAAACACCAAAGGGGAGGTCATCTGGAATCTGATCCTTGAAATCTGATCCAACTGATTGTCTGTCTCTGATGAGCTGACAAATCCACCAAATCTGCTCTAGCCTCTTTAACCACTGCTGATGGCTAACACCCTTAAAGGCACTGACTCAGTGACTTTAAAGCAAAAGCTCCGGTCTCCTGGTCACTGTGGTCAACGGTCCCGCGGTCTTGGAGATGCCTCTACTGAATCTTGAACACCGTCTTCAACCTCTGCTGTCGCACATCTGTGTCGAGCCCGGAATCAATTGATCTGCCTACCGCTGAGACTGCCCGTCCGTCGAAACCTGCCTCTGAAGGCCAAGACCTCGCGCTGGGAGCCAAATAATGCCGATACACCCTCGGCAGCTGCGATGCAACGCCACATATCGCTGGTGCTCCTCCTCAACGCGCCAGTAAATAGGATGCTGTCGATGAACGCTACTGCAACTGATCAGGGTACGGCCTGAAGATCCTCTACATCAGATCTGTGAAAGTTGCTGGTGCGTTCGTCAGACTAAATGACATCACTGTGAACTCGTACAGTCCGTACCTCGTACGGAAGCCTCCCTCCGGGATGTCACAATCCCGAATCCTCAGTTGGTGTAGTCGATGCGAAGGTCAAACTCTGAAGGGGTCGACGAGTCTCTCAACTGCTAACACATCATAGTTACACTGCAGCGGGCGCATACTTTGTGCTGTAACACTGACTAGCTTCCTGACGCCCATGCATGTATGGAGGGAACCATCCACAATGAGAATCGGAACACACTCTGAGGTAACACACCTGGGCGAACGAAATCCCGAGCTACCGACTCGGCCGACTGAGTCCTCGACTCTCCAAATGCTGCTGGCATCCACATGCAAACTCGCAACGCTCACAACCGCCCAAAGAAATCTCGACCTCGAACTCGGTGTCCCGCGAAGGCGACAACCAGAAAGCTCCTCAAGAAGGACAGCTGCACAAACAACAACAACAACAACAACACGAGGGGAAAGCTGCTCTCCAGAGCACCCTCGAAAACAACGGGGAAGGAGTTCACTACAAGCCGGTGAACAAACCCCAGCTCTCGACAAGCAGAAGGATCACCGAACCGCGATCTTCAACGAGAGCGAAACAGCGCCATTAGATGTGCTCACGACACCTTCCCACGGCCAAAGAAGCACAACCTGGTGCGCAACCAACCGATGAAACCGAGGAAACCGTCGAACCCCAACGTGCACCACACGTGGGCAACGGACACCTAGAGGTTCCCAACCTCTAGGAAACGCCCCGACAAGAGCAACCAACCCAAGCTCTTGTCCCAATTGGTGGCTACTCTCAAGCCACACTCGACTCAGGTCCCAAGCCGGCACGGCTACACGGGGACGAGTCGCAAGGGTGAAAACCCAGAGCCACAAAGGAAAACGCAAGCTGCAAGAAGCTCCGAAAGCTGAAGGTGGCGGCTCTGAAACTAGCTGCTGCTGAAGCTACCAACTCCTACGTCTGCCCCAGGTACCTGCCCCAACTGAGGCACTAGTCCACCGCTCTGGCCCACACCGTGTGTCACGCCCGACGGCTCTGCGGTAAGCGCCCAGCGCCCCTCGCAACCAGCACCGTCGGCGGAAAGACCCACAACGGCTAGCACTCGAGCACCCGGTGGACTACCTCTCAGTATGACGGTCCAGGCTACCTCTCAAAGGACCGGCATGACGCTGCTGCTGCCACGGCTGTCGCTGATGCTGAAACCTCTGCCTCTGCCAATGGCTACCCTGCCGTTCCCCAGAAGCAGGAACGACAACCCCTAAACTCACCACGAGCACCGGCCAACTGCCCGGTGTCAACCCTCAAGTCATCTGTCTCAGTATCCGGAGTACAGTCCAGGGCGTCCCCCGCTGTCGCTCCAGCATACCGAGCCAGGTGATCCAACCAACCTGCGTGCTACCACGCGGTGCGAGTACCAAGAACAGAGGAAGGTACTCCCAACTACACCACCCTCCAAGGGTAGGTGCCAAAGAACAGTACGCGAACTGTTCTCAACACACAACCAACAGTGTCCCTAGTGGCCCCGACAAGCGCCACTACGAATCGCTTCCTGGGAAGGCAAGAAAACAACATCTTCCCAAGCAAGCGATACTCCAGGATGTCCAAAACATCCGGGATCCGGGACACCTCCTTCAATCAGTCCTCTAATGTCGAAGGATCTCCAACATCGTCCCTGGGCCACTACGGGCCCACCTCTCAAGATTCCAAGAGTTTAAAGGCATGTCGTCCTATTTCCTACTCGCTCATCTCCAGCACGGGGGGAGACATTGTCAGGCGAGGGAACGGACGACACCGGTGCGCATGCACATCTCCCCCTAAGACGTCATGACGCAACCGGGAAGCAACAAAACACAGCAGCAAACAGATAGATAAGCATGTCACACGCAATCGCAAACAGACATGCAAGGATGTTCTAGACCTAGAACTATCCCCATCCCACACTCAATCTCAACCGTATCCTGATCCTAACCCTTGGATCTACAACCTATGCTCTGATACCAAGCTGTCGCGCCCCGACCCGCGAAAGCCCAACCGGGCCGGGCGACGCGAACCGGAACCTAACTAAATGTGCAAAATAATGGCGAGGGGTTCCCCCAACTTACTGATTTCATTAAACAGTTCATAAGCACCCCTGAATAATACAATAATTTCAAACCTCAAAAGATATAATATAATATTCAAAAACTTCAAAGGGGTTACAACAGTTTATACATCATACTCCCGTAGGAGACAAACTATAACAAAAATGTAGAAAGGGATCACCGGTCCTCAAACCCCGCCAGACACCGCCGCGGCACCAAACACCTGCCCGGTAGGGGCTACTGAAGCAGAGCTGGCGCCTGCACCTGCAAAACGCAGCCCGGGTAGGAGTAAGCATAAAGCTCAGTAGGGTTCTACACTACGTCACACAGAAGGAAGGGGAACGCAAGAGTGTCGCCATCGAGTAAGACCTGGGTGTATACAGGGGTCCCATAACCCCACCGCGTGTCCCTGAGGCCCAGGGGCAGCACTCAGTAGCAGGAACAGCATTGGCGACGACAACTGCAGGAACCTGACACTGCAAGGTCAGCACAGTGGGACACCGGCTACACCTCAGCATCTGACTCAAGGACGACACGACCTCTATAATCACCAAGCAACATGTGTACCAGTCATCTAAGCCTATCATCAAATTCGACTGGACACCACAATTCGAACCGGGTCCTAACTACCAAACCCGGGTCCTAGGGCTAAATCCGAGCTTCCAGCCTCGAGACGGCGATCCACAAATCACCCACGCCCTAACCATGCAACTAATGCACAACAAGGAATGCATGCTATGAACATACACAAGCAAGAGAAAAATAGGCATGCAACAGTATGTCAAGGCAGCATACAAGTCCAACAGGATCGCTGCAGCGGTACTACCAATCGCTGCCAGTCGATCCGCAGCGGGTCCCGGCATTACGACGGTAACACGACCGTCAACCGCGGACTCCTGCAACGGGAAGCAACCCTGAAAACTTCGATGAACAGTAAAATATAATATTATATTAAAACACCAATCAAAACCACTAAAAATACTAATCAAGGCTGGCGGTCGATCAACACATCGACCTTGGAAAAGCTAAGGTTGATGGTCGATCAACGGATCGACCGTGAGGGGTTATTTTGCTGATTTTCAGGCTCACGATCGACCATGGAGACCGCGACGGTCGACCATGGAGTCTGGCGATTTATCCACGGATCAACCGCGGCACTATTTATGAACAACTCTGCTCTGACACAGTTTCGAAGAAAAATCACCAAAACTCGTAGAAAAATCGGAAAAATATGACATCAATTGGGTTTGAAAGCAGACTCACAGATCTACAACTCTTATTCTCATAAAAACCCAATATCATGCACGTACAAGCCGAAAAACTCGCCGCAAGCCGGCTGTTCTTCAAGAACAGCAGAAAACCGGAAAATCCGAGAGTAATCATGCATAAATCCTACTAAAATCTCATCCAAAAATCATGAAACTTAAACCAGAGATTATAATAGGCAACATGCATCCAATAACACAATTTCATCAAGATCTAACGGCTAGATTTAACGAAACCCATAAAACACTCTCGTAGGTATAACACCTACCGAACTGCGCTAATCCTCGGCTGATTCCCCGCTAACCAGCTGCTAACCAAGCTCCAACCCACGTCAGTGATCGTCCTCACGTCGCCACGATTCCAACGAGCCTTCAAGCTCCCAAAATGGTGGTCGGAGGAGGGAGAACGACAACGAAAGAGATGGCTGCCGGGAAGAACAGAGGAAACAGGGCACCGTGGGAAGAAGAAAGAAAGAAGGAAGAGAAGAGAAGGAAGAAGAGGAGGAGAAGAGAAGGGGAAGGTCGGGGAAGGTGGGGAAAAATCTTCTCCTGACAATGGAGGACGACGGCCGTCCTCGCAAGCTCAACTACCCAACTGCTCTACAGTACTCGGATCGATCCAAAGCCAAAATGGATCGATCCAAGACAGGCTGGATTGATCCAAAAAAGGTTTGGATCGATCCGAACGGGTCAAAAACCCACCGACTCGCTCACGAGTCCGATCGATCGCTCAAGGGCCGCAAGCTGCCCAAAAGCAAGCTTCAGCGCGCCCGAGCTGGGATCTTTCGATCCCGGGTTCACCTAACCATTCTAATCAAACACTAACACAAACAAGGTCAGTGTGTGCACACGCGGGTGTGAAACAAACCAACAATGCGCAATTTACCAAATTGCCCTTGCGGTCCACAACGAGCCACGGGCCCGACCCAGGCGGTCGACCCAGGAATGGAGGGACAGGTCCTCACATGGTAAGTCCTGTACCAACCGCCGCCCCTATTTCCAAGGGTCACAACCCTACCGGCGAAGCAAGGTGGTGAGCACAACGGGCTAGGACATAGTGCAAGTGTATCGCCGCTACCCTGCTGCCTACCACGTCCTCATCCACCATGCACGGGGAAACATAACAACGAAAGTAGGACACAACATGGTGCGTGAGCCCTACAGAACACACCGTTCTGAAACCACGATACGACATCTACACCTCAATATCATAATTCAAATGAGTATATCTAGGTTGCAACCTCGATCAACACAAGATCATAACCACACAATCTCGCCCTAGTCCTCCTACCCACACCTCGGCCCTAAAGCTATGTCGCGCCCCGACCTGCGAAAGCCCAACCGGGCCGGGCGACGTGAACCGGAACCTAACGAACGCGGAAAACAAAGCTGGCGAGGGTTCCCTCTAACCTATTGGTCTCCCTAACAGTTTATCACAAAACACCCTCAATTTAAAAATAATAATTTAATAAGCCTCGAACCATAGATTACAAACCCAAGTGAAATTAATATACATATCCTCGGAGAGGGGAAGATTCAAATACAACATTACTCCCGTAGGAGACTATCTAACATAGGGTAAAAGCAGTAAACGATCACCACCTCTCAAAGTCCACCAGGCGCCGCCGCACCGCCGACCAACTGCCCGGTAGGGGCCACAGAAGAAGAACTGACGCCTGCACCTGCAAAACGCAGCCCGGGTAGGTGTGAGCACTAAGCTCAGTAGGGTTCTACACTACGTCACACAGAAGAAAGAGGGAAACGCAATAGTATCACCCTCAAGCCAGACTCGAGTGTGCTACTAGGGTCCCATAACCCCTCACCGGTGTCTCTAGGCATATCCAACCATGGTCACCCCAACGGACTGGGCCCATCCTGGATACACCTAGTGTCACAGGATTCCAGCTGCGGTCTCCCATCGCGGACCTGGGCCCACACTGATCGCCAATGCTGGTAGGAACAGACACTGCCTAGGCCGGACTAACCCTCCCGGCTCTCCCCAGAGAACAAGACCCGACACCGGTGGCACCCTCAACACCTGGCTCGAGGCTGACACGACCTCTAATCATCATCAAGCAATAGGTGTACCAGTCCTCTAGGCCTATCATCAAATTCGACTGGACACCACAATTCGAACCGGGTCCAAACTACCCAACCCTGGTCCTAGGGCTAAATCCGAGCTTCCAGCCTCGGGACGACGACCCACAGATCACCTACGCCCTAACCAATGCAACTAATGCACAAATCAACAATGCATGCTATGACATACACAAATAGGAGATAGTCATGCAACAGTATGATAAGGCATCATATAAGTCAACCGGATCGCTGCAGCGGTACTACCAACCGCTGCCAGCCGATCCGCAGCGGGTCCCGGCATTACGACGGTACCGCGACCGTCAACCACGGACTCCTGCAACGGGAAGCAACCCCGAAAACGATGATGAACAGTACACAATATAATATTATAATCCGAAATATAATATTATATTCAAAACACCCAAAACCTCTACTTAGAGGCTAATTGATCCCGTCGATCCGACATCCAAACGACGTCGGATTTAAGATCCAACTTAGCCATCAGTAGATCTACATACCAGGATCAACATATCCAAAATCCATAATTATCCAACGGTTGGATTAACGGGAAAACACTAATCAAAACCGTTAATCAAACTAACTTACCAAGTAATTGCTGCAACACAGCCCTCCAGTAATCAATTCATAATAATTCGTAGGAAACTCGAGAAATTATGAAATCAGTTGGGTTAGAGAGTAGATTCAAAGATCTACAACTCTTATGTTCATCACAACCCAAGATCATGTACGTACCGGCCGGAAAACTCGCCGCAAGCCGACTGTTCTTCAAGAACAGCAGAAACCGGAAAATCCAAGATTAATCATGCATAAATCCTACTAAGATCCCAACCAAAGCTTATTAAATTTATAAGAGAAATTCTACTAAGCATGAGGAATCCAACAAGACAAAGATCAACAAGATCCAACGGCTAGATCTAAAGAAAACCCAAAAACAACACATGTAGGTAGAACACCTACCCGAAACGCACTCCTCGGCTGATTCCCTGTGAACTGGTCACCAACACAGCTCCAAACCACTTCAAGGATCTTCCTCTCGTTGCCACGGTTCCAACGTGCCTTGGAACACCCAAAACGGTGGCCGGAGGAGGGAGAACGGTGAAGAAGAAGGGGCTGTCGGAAAACAGGGGAAGAAGACAGAGCCGCGGGAGGAAGAAGAAGAAGGAAGAAGAAAGGAGAAGAAGGAGGAGGAGGAGAGGAAGAAATGGAGGGAAAAGGGGAAGGGAAAAGCCGGGGGAAGAGGGGAAAAGGTGAAGGAGGGGAGGGAAAGTCCTCCCCTTCTGACAGGAGAGAGCGACGGCCAACGGTGGCCGTCCTCTCGAAGCAGAAAAGCCACCGACGCCGAGTCCGATCGATCGCTCCAAGGAGCGATCGATCGCTCGCGAAAGAAAAGCTAGTCCGGATCGATCCAACACCAGGTCGGATCGATCCGAGACTCCGATCGATCGCTACTAGGAGCGATCGATCGCTCAAGGGTCGTAAGCTGCCCAAAAGCAAGCTTCCGCGCGCTCGAGCTGGGATCTTCCGATCCCGGGTCTACCTAACCATTCTAATCAAGCACTAACACAAACAAGGCCAGTGTGTGCACACGCGGGTGTGAAACAAACCAACAATGCACAATTTACCAAATTGCCCTTGCGGTCTACAACGAGCCACATGGGTAGAGGGACAGGTCCTCACAAGCTAGATCCAAGCTACCCGAGTCCTCGGATCGACGATCGAGCCCATCGCCCGCACCTAGCCTCAATGCTTCTAATGCATACAACATGTATGAGCCAATTCAAGCAACTAGACGAAGGTGTCGCTACATGCCAATTTATCGAACAGTGGTCCACTATGCTAATGCAGCAAGATAACGAGTTCAAAGAATAATTAAACATACTCCGCAGCCAACACACATCAAGAAACAATAATCATTCCACCATAGGCACACCTTCGGCCTATTTAATCTAAACATTCCCAAGGGACATCGCTCCCATGGTTAACCCACAAAAGAAATAGAAACGGGCACACTGCCGGCCCTAGGCATATGTATGATACAAGATACAAGAATACATAATTGGCATAATCGAAAGACACTAATCTGACATCCACTTCAAAAGGAGGGAAGCAATTTGGAGGAAACCTAAGATCGAAGCCAGAACCTCCAACTCAATTCTAATAAGCTTTGCTACATATATATATTACGCATATATATATAAGTAAAACATGCTTTGTAGATTAATTGCTAGAAAAGATAACATTGCATAAATAAAACCTAGAACTACACATGCATAAATCTTGGCATAAATCCTTCGAAATTCCTCTAGAATTAGTGTGCATGCTATCTAGCATCCCTACTAATCTTATGCGAGAAGAACGAAGTAGCTAAATCAAAGAAAACCCAAATTTCAGCCAAAATTCCAAGCTTTTATAAAAAGTCCAGTTTAGTCGCAGATTAGGGAATAATTCATCATAAATTATAGGAAAATCTGAAAATTACGAGATCAATGGCAATTGAAAGTAGATTCGAAGATCTACGACCTTCACGATGAAGGCTTCGTGAGATTCCTCACGGAATAACACTAGCTTTGAGAAGAAGCTGGCTGAGTGCTCAAGACAGGGGCCGAAAACCAAAATCCGGGAAGATCTTCGATCAAAGCTTGATCAAAGCATCTCAAGGTGTGATTGAACATTGCTCAGAAGGAATCTAAGCTCAAGGAAACATCACAGAGGAGAGGAATGAACAAAAAATCCGGTTGAAAACCTCTCAAATCAAATCCAAAAGCCGTGATACTCTAATCAGTTAAAGATCTAACACAAACACACACAAATTCGAGACTAAGCACGCCACAATCAAACCCTAGATGGCCTAATCACGGATTAGGGTAGAGATCCCTACACTAAGGGCTTCGTCCGATGAAGAAATCCACTCCTCTCTCCTCTTCTTCCGCTGCGGTCGCCGTCGCCACGTTCCTCGCCGTCGGAGACAAGGATCCCGCAGTCGCGTCTCTCGCCTCTGGTCGCGATCACAGCCGCTGCTCTCTTCCTAGCCGTCGTGATCTCTCCCTCTCCTCAGCCGTCGTGTCATGACCCAGGCAAAGGTCTCGTGAAAGGGAGAGTGAACTGTGAGGGACCGTCCCTCTGACCTGGCTCGACCGCGTGGGTCGAGAGCCGGTTTCCTGTTGGTTTGGTTCCGCGTCGGGCATGATCGGGCGATCGTGTGGCGGTTTGGACCCCGGGGGCATTTTGGTAAATATGCCCTCTGGTGGTCAGTTTCACACCCGCGTTTCACACACTGCCTTGGATTGATGTATGTGTTTGATTAGAATCTCTAGGGTGCGTTCGATCGGAAGATCGGAGCTCGATCAGGAAAGATCGAATCGGACGGCTGAGATAGATCCGGATTTTCTATATAAGCCCTGTCCCTTTCTCTCTCTTTCCTTCTCTTCTCCTGTCGTTTTCTCCCCTTCTCTCTCTCTCCTTCGGCTGAGCTAGGGTTTGGAGACTTGGACTTCGGAGCGCGGATCTTGGCCGCTTGACTAGCGGGACGCGTGGAGGAGCTACCCTACTTGCTCAAGTAGGTGTTTCTACCTCGATCTTAGGATCGGGTTCTCCTAGGATAGGATTATTGTACTTTCGCTGTAGGAATACATGTTAGAATGCTTTGTAGCTCTTTGCACATGTAGTGTAGTTCATCTCCTGTATTCCTACGTTGCGAATTCGGTATTGTAACGGTTGGTTTCAGTATTATCGGCGTTTTGTCGGTTTTTGTCCATTTGGACCGATATAGCAGATTTAACCGTCGAAAACTAGATTTCTTCATTCCATTGGCTTCCCCATTGTTAAATACACTTGCTTGCAAAATCTCATCTAATTCCAACTCGATTTGATCCTTGAAATCCAAGAAAATGGATTTCCGGCACTGTTCTGATGAACTGTGCCTAAGGCTCGACGGTCGATCGGTGCATCGACCTTCAAGTATTGATTTGTGTTTTCTGGGCCTGACGGTCGACCGTCGGATCGACTGTCGCATCGACCGTCGGATCGACTGTCGCATCGACCGTCGGATCGACTGTCGCATCGACCGTCGGGCTCTGTCGGGATTTTAGCCTCCCACGGTCGATGCATAGATCGACCGCGGGATCTTCTCCTTTTCGCCATTTACCTGACTGTCGATTGTCGGATCGACCGTCGCATCGACCGTCGGGCTCTGTTTGGTTTTGGGCTTCTTAGGGTCGATGCATAGATCGACCGTCGCCCTTGGTTTTCTTCGCCTTGGTCTCACGGTCGATCGCCGGATCGACCGTGACATCGTCCGTGGCCTCACGGTCGATCGCCGGATCGACCGTGACATCGTCCGTGGCCTCACGGTCGATCGCCGGATCGACCGTGACATCGTCCGTGGGCCCTTGAACTTGATTTTCTGGCTTTTCTTGGATGGATTTGATTTGTTATTAATATCTAAACATGTTGGGAAGTATGTATGTGGATTTAATGAGGTTTTCAAATGATTTCCATCGGGTTTGAGGATCGATTCGGGTAATTCTCCTTTTTGGGCAAATCTATGGTTTCATTTGCATTTAACACATTGTTGATTGTAGTTAAATGCTTAATTGTTTGCCTAACCATTAGCTAGCTATGAGTGCTAGCTAATGAGGAATTGTGGAACCTTAACCCCTTGCCGGCGAGTGCCGAGGGCTACTGTATATCTGTGGAACTTATAACTGATGATGTGGCATATAGAGACATCTAGGGTAGATGTTTGCCTAGGCTCATGCATTGTGTGCATTAGAGGCATTTGAGGTTAGGCGGGCGATGGTTTGGGTCGCCGATCCGAGGCTCTCGGGTAGCTCGGATCTACCTTTAGGGCCGTGGCTGGGTAGTCAGGTTTAGGGTGTGATGTTGATTTGAATCTCATGTGTTGAGGATTTGCGATAGTTGACTCTGATCAGTGTTTGAGGTTTAGAGGTCGTGTTGTCTTCCAAGGCCAAGTGCTAAGGATGGGTGTCGATGTCCCTGATGTGGTCCCTAGGCAGTGGTTTCCTGCTGGGTAATGGTGATCCTACTGGTTCTTGTCCCTTTTCCTCCCAGCGTGTTGATTGATGTTCCCAGCGTGGTCGATTGAGAAGAGTAGGATCCCTTGGGGAGTCGACAGGGGTTGTGGGACCCCATGGCATCCGTTAGACTTGAGATGGGGGACAACACTGTTGTTGTTTTCCTCCCTTCTGTGTGCCGTAGAGTAGAACTCTACTGAGCTTATCGCTCACTCCTACCCGGGCTGCGTTTGCAGTTGCAGGCGGCAGTTCTTCTTCAGTGGAGCCGGCAGGATCGGCCTTTGGCGGCGCGAGTACATCCAGAGGCGCTTGAGGTTGCTGGAGGATTATCTGTTGTACTTTATATATATATATGTTGTAAACTTTTGAGGACTTTTGAGTTTTATATCATATCTTTACTTTGGAAGTATTAGAATGGAATTTTGTAACTGTACAACTTGATGTTATATAAATTGAATATCTGTTCGCATCTGGAATACAATTGTTTAAATTATCCATCTTTACTGCTTTGTATCGCGCTGATTGAAGATGAATAGTGATAGGAACCCTCACGCGCCGTCCTGGATGGGTTTTCTGGGTCGGGGTGTGACAACTTGGTATCAGAGTAGGTTGTAGGTTCCAGGGATAGGATTAGGCTTGCGGTTAAGGTTTTGAGCGCGGTTTGGGATAGTTCTAGGACTAGAGCATCCCTGTGTGCTTGATCGTGCTCATGTGTGTTATGCTTTTATTTTATTGATTGCTGCTGTGTTTTGGTTTCTTACGGGTGAACACTTGTCGTCTCTGGTAAACGTGCTGTTGCGACAGCAGTGGTCGACTTCCAGAGGTTGAACCCTCCTTGGTTCAGCGGTACTGGAGGCGACCCAGCGGTGGCGGACGACTGGCTGGAGGGAGTCAGTCCCGTCCTTGATACTCTGTTCGTCCAGGATGGCCGGGTTCGGGTCAGACTTACCGCGTTCCAGCTCGACGGGGACGCTTTGGACTGGTGGCTCTCTTTCCAGGCCGCCAGGGACGAGAGTGACCCATCGTGGGCCGTGTTTCGTTCTTCATTTCTTGGCGCGTACTTTCCCCGCAGTGCGCGCTCGGCCCTTGTCTGTGAGTACCAGATCCTTTCTCAGGGTACTTAGTCGGTAGTTCAGTACGCTGCTAGGTTCACCAGACTTGCCAAATTCGCCGGTGCGGTGTCGGCGGACTCTCTTGCCAGAGCTGAGCAGTTCCAGTGGGGGCTTAGGCCCGAGCTCAGGCGGCTGATCGCGGCTCAGCACGCTAGCACGTACGCAGAGGTGCTGGACTGTGCCTTGGCAGTTGAGGCTCAGTTACAGGAGCCAGGGCCCAGGGCAGTCCAGCCTGCGTCGTCTGCGAGCACCAGTGGCGGAGGACAGCCACAGAGAGCAGCTTAGGGCAGAGGAGGTTCGTGGAGGCCACGGCAGAGGTACCCACGACGGCAGCAGCAGTACCAGCGTTACCCACCCTAGTACCAGCAGCAGCCCAGGCAGGGAGGCCAGCCACTTCTTCCGGCTGGGCCTCAGGGGCAGACGTCCGGAGGAGGCCAAAGCCAGCAGCTAGCGCTTGGACCTCCTGTGTGCTTTGAGTGCCGGCAGACAGGGCACTTTCGCCGAGACTATCCGACGTTGAGGGCACAGTTCGCTCGTGGCGAAGCAGGCGGAGGTTGGCGGACACCAGGAGCCGGGAGAGGCAGAGGTAGCGGCGGAGGTCGAGGCGGACCCAGAGGGGGAGTGTATGCACTTCCAGACCGCGAGTACCCAGACTTTGTTCAGCCACCTTTTCAGCCTTACCAATACTCGCCACCCTAGCAGGCTCTAGCACTTCCACCCGCTCCAGTTGACTCTCCTGTTCTCAGAGGTACCTTCCAGCTTTTCAGTTCATTTGTAGATGTTCTGATAGATTCTGGGGTGTCTTATTCCTTTGTAGCTAGCGACTGTGTGGCATCGCTAGGGCTAGAGACTGAGCCACTTGGAGTCACACTGCATTTAGACACACCCGTCGGCGGAGGAGCTCGTGTTGAGCTGATCTGCCGTTCTTGCGAGTTGGAGGTTGGGGGCCTCCGTGTCTTTCTAGACCTTCGGGTGCTAGACATGGTCGGGTTCGACGTGATTCTCGGTATGGATTGGCTGACTTCATACCGAGTCGTCATCGACTGTGGCCGTCGTAGGGTGACTGCTTGGACACCTGACGGCGCTCGTTTTGTTCTGTTGGGGGATCGCCAGTCGGCCGATTCCCTCATGTGTGCTTGTCTTCCCAGGCGCGAGGGCCAGTTGTCAGCTTTACTGGCGCGCCTTTCCTTGTTCGCTGCAGAGGGCAGTCGAGAGAGCAGTTTGCCTGTAGTAGTTTGTGAGTTTGCTGATGTCTTCCCAGACGAGCTAACGGGCCTTCCTCCTTCCAGAGCAGTAGACTTCCAGATAGATCTTGTACCGGGTACCAGGCCGATCTCTCTGCCAGCTTTCAGGATGGCACCAGCAGAGCAGAGGGAGCTGAGGGTCCAGCTGGACGGGTTGATCGGCAGAGGTTTCATCCGTCCAGCACGTCGCCTTGGGCAGCTCCTGTGTTGTTCGCAAAGAAGAAGGACGGTACGCTTCGTCTTTGCATTGATTACAGGAAGCTGAACAGGGTGACGGTGAAGAACAAGTATCCGATGCCGAGGATCGATGACTTGTTCGACCAGCTCCGAGGCTCTTCGGTCTTTTCGAAGATCGATCTCCGTACCGGCTATCACCAGTTACGGATTCGGGATTGCGACATCCCAAAGACGGCTTTCCGTACGAGGTACGGGTTGTACGAGTTCACGGTGATGCCGTTCGGCTTGACGAATGCACCAGCAGCGTTCATGAATCTGATGCAGAAGGTCTTCCGACCGTACTTAGATCAGTTCGTTGTGGTATTCGTCGACGACATCCTAGTCTACTCACGTACCGCGAAGGAGCACGAGCAGCATCTGAGGACAGTGTTGCAGGTGTTGAGGGGGCATAGGCTATATGCCAAAGCCTCCAAATGTGAGTTCTGGCTTTCTGAGATGCAGTTTCTGGGGCACGTGGTGTCAGCGGCAGGTATTTCAGTTGATCCAGCCAAGATCGAGGCAGTGCTACAGTGGCAGAGACCGGCGACAGTGTTCGAGGTCCGCAGCTTCCTCGGCTTGGCGGGTTACTACCGGAGGTTCGTGCGGGACTTCTCTAGGGTTGCAGGGCCGCTGACCAGGTTGACACAGAAGGCGGTCCCATTTGTTTGGGACGAGGCTTGTGAGCAGGCTTTCATCCAGTTGAGGACCAGGCTGACGAGTGCACCGATCCTTATAGTTCCAGAGCAAAGCGTCGGCTACAGTGTCTATTGCGACGCCAATGGGGAGGCTCTAGGCTGTGTGCTTATGCAGGAGGGCCATGTGGTGGCCTACGGTTCCAGGCAGCTGAAGACCCATGAGAGGAACTATCCAGTCCACGATCTCGAGCTTGCAGCGGTTGTCTTCGCTCTGAAGACGTAGCGGCACTACCTCTACGGTGAGCGGTTCTCGGTGTACTCTGATCATAAGAGTTTGAGGCACGTGTTTACCCAGCGTGACCTCAACCTCAGGCAGCGGCGGTGGATGGAGCTTCTAGAGGACTACGACTTCGAGTTGCATTACCACCCTGGTAAGGCCAACGTCGTAGCAGACGCTCTCAGCAGGCAGACCAGAGACAGCAGAGTGACCTTGGCAGTGATGTCAGCTCGGCAGTGGCAGATGCTAGAGACAGTCAATCAGTTTGGGCTTGACTTCGAGGACCGGGCGACAGGTGGTTTCCTGTATGCTGTTCGCAGCATTTCAGTTCTTTTAGCCAGAGTGATCGAGGCACAGGCTGGGGACCCATAGCTCGTGGAGACCCGTGCGGCGGTCGGCACTGAGCACGCGGTTGAGGGCTGGACAGTGTCAGCGAACAGTGGTCTACTCTTCAGAGGCAGAGTTGCAGTTCCAGCGGACCCGGCGTTGCGAGAGGAGATCCTTCACGAGTTCCACCACTCCTGCTTCGCCGTTTACCCCGGGAGCACCAAGATGTACCATGACCTACGCCGGCAGTTCTGGTGGTGCGGGATGAAGAGGTCAGTAGCTGAGTTCGTTTCCAGATGCCTCACCTGTCAGAAGGTGAAGACAGAGCACAGGCGGACCCCAGGTTTGTTGCAGCCACTTCCCGTGCCAGAGTGGAAGTGGGAACATATAGCTATGGATTTCGTCACCGGGCTACCCAGGTCACCGAGGGGAAATGATGCGATTTGGGTCATTGTCGATCGACTGACCAAATCGGCTCATTTCCTCCCCATGAGGACGACAGACCCAGTTGCCAGACTGAGCCAGAGGTACATCGACGAGGTGGTACGACTGCACGGCATCCCAGTGTCGATAGTGTTAGACAGAGATCCCAGATTCATCGGCAGGTTCTGGAGCAGTTTCCAGGACTCCTTGGGGACAGCACTGACGTTCAGCACAGCTTTCCACCCTCAGATAGACGGACAGTCGGAGCGGACTATCCAGATCTTGGAGGACATGCTCAGAGCATGTGTGCTAGACGCTGGAGGTACTTGGGAGCAGCACGTGACTTTGGTGGAGTTTGCCTACAACAACAGTTTTCAGGCCAGTTTGGGTTTTGCACCCTTTGAGGCGTTGTACGGCAGACCGTGTCGCTCACCGGTGTGTTGGACCGAGGTTGAGGAGGCGTCCATTACCGGTCCGGACATCATCAGACAATCGTCAGAGAGGTTGGCTCAGATCAGGCAGAGGCTTCTGACAGCGCAGAGCAGGCAGAAGAGCTACGCAGACCGCAGGCGACGACCCCTGGAGTTCGCAGTTGGCGACAGAGTGCTACTGAAGGTGTCCCCGCGCAGAGGGTCGATCAGGTTTGGTAGCAGGGGCAAGCTAGCTCCGAGATTCACGGGCCCATTTGAGATCGTCAGGCGTGTTGGAGCAGTCGCCTACCAGTTAGCTCTACCTCCGCACATGTCTGCAGTTCACCCCACCTTCCACGTTTCTATGCTGCGGAAGTATATTCCAGATCCTTCTCACGTGATCAGACACGACGACATCGAGGTGGAGGAGGACGCCACTTACATAGAGCAGCCAGTGCAGATCTTGGACAGACGGGATCAGATGCTTAGAGGCAGATCGTTACCGTTGGTCATGGTCAGGTGGAGACACGGCAGTGCAGAGAGTCTGACTTGGGAGCGAGAGGATCGCATGCGTCGGGAGTTTCCCCGACTATTCACCTCTTCAGGTAGTTTCTTGTTGTGGGCGTTGGCGCCCCTAGTTGTAGCCTTGTTTGTGCAGGTAGGCCTAGTTGTTTCTTTTCCCCCGGCTTCAACCTTGAATTTCGGGACGAAATTCTTTTTAAGGTTGTTAGGTTGTGAGGGCCCGTCCCTCTGACCTGGCTCGACCGCGTGGGTCGAGAGCCGGTTTCCTGTTGGTTTGGTTTCGCGTCGGGCACGATCGGGCGATCGTGTGGCGGTTTGGACCCCGGGGGCATTTTGGTAAATATGCCATCTGGTGGTCGGTTTCACACCCGCGTTTCACACATTGCCTTGGATTGATGTATGTGTTTGATTAGAATCTCTAGGATGCGTTCGATCGGAAGATCGGAGCTCGATCGGGAAAGATCGAATCGGACGGCTGAGATAGATCCGGATTTTCTATATAAGCCCTGTCCCTTTCTCTATCTTTCCTTCTCTTCTCCTGTCGTTTTCTCCCCTTCTCTCTCTCTCCTTCGGCTGAGCTAGGGTTTGGAGACTTGGACTTTGGAGCGCGGATCTTGGCCGCTTGACCAGCGGGACGCGTGGAGGAGCTACCTTACTTGCTCAAGTAGGTGTTTCTATCTCGATCTTAGGATCGGGTTCTCCTAGGATAGGATTATTGTACTTTCGCTGTAGGAATACATGTTAGAATGCTTTGTAGCTTTTTGCACATGTAGTGTAGTTCATCTCCTGTATTCCTACGTTGCGAATTCGGTATTGTAACGGTTGGTTTCAGTATTATCGGCGTTTAGTCGGTTTTTGTCCATTTGGACCTAGATAGGAGATTTAACCGTCGAAAACTGAATTTCTTCATTCCATTGGCTTCTCCATTGTTAAATACACTTGCTTGCAAAATCTCATCTAATTCCAACTCGATTTGATCCTTGAAATCCAAGAAAATGGATTTCCGGCACTGTTCTGATGAACTGTGCCTAAGGCTCGACGGTCGATCGGTGCATCGACCGTCAAGTATTGATTTGTGTTTTCTGGGCCTGACGGTCGACCGTCGGATCGACCGTCGCATCGACCGTCGGGCTTTGTCGGGATTTTAGCCTCCCACGGTCGATGCATGGATCGACCGCGGGATCTTCTCCTTTTCGTCATTTACCGTCGCATCGACCGTCGGATCGACCGTCGCATCGACCGTCGGGCTCTGTTTGGTTTTGGGCTTCTTAGGGTCGATGAGTGGATCGACTATCGCCCTTGGTTTTCTTCGCCTTGGTCTCACGGTCGATCGCCGGATCGATCGTGACATCGTCCATGGGCTCTTGAACTTGATTTTCTGGCTTTTCTTGGATGGATTTGATTTGTGATTAATATCTAAACATGTTGGAAAGTATGTATGTGGATTTAATGAGGTTTTCAAATGATTTCCATCGGGTTTGAGGATCGATTCGGGTAATTCTCCTTTTTGGGCAAATCTATGGTTTCATTTGCATTTAACACATTGTTGATTGTAGTTAAATGCTTAATTGTTTGCCTAACCATTAGCTAGCTATGAGTGCTAGCTAATGAGGAATTGTGGAACCTTAGCCCTTGCCGGCGAGTGTCGAGGGCTACTGTATATCTGTGGAACTTATAACTGATGATGTGGCATATAGAGACATCTAGGTTAGATGTTTGCCTAGGCTCATGCATTGTGTGCATTAGAGGCATTTGAGGTTAGGCGGGCGATGGTTTGGGTCGCCGATCCGAGGCTCTCGGGTAGCTCGGATCTACCCTTAGGGCCGTGACTGGGTAGTCAGGTTTAGGGTGTGATGTTGATCTGAATCTCATGTGTTGAGGATTTGCGATAGTTGACTCTGATCAGTGTTTGAGGTTTAGAGGTCGTGTTGTCTTCCAAGGCCAAGTGCTAAGGATGGGTGTCGATGTCCCTGACATGGTCCCCAGGCAGTGGTTTCCTGCTGGGTAATGGTGATTCTACTGGTTCTGGTCCCTTTTCCTCCTAGCGTGTTGGTTGATGTTCCCAGCGTGGTCGGTTGAGAAGAGTAGGATCCCTTGGGGAGTCGACAGGGGTTGTGGGACCCCGTGGCATCCGTTAGACTTGAGCTGGGGGACAACACTGTTGTTGTTTTCCTCCCTTCTGTGTGTCATAGAGTAGAACCTTACTGAGCTTATCGCTCACTCCTACCCGGGCTGCGTTTGCAGTTGCAGGCGGCAGTTCTTCTTCAGTGGAGCCGGCAGGATCGGCCTTTGGCGGCGCGAGTACATCCAGAGGCGCTTGAGGTTGCTGGAGGATTATCTGTTATACTTTTTTGATATATATATGTTGTAAACTTTTGAGGACTTTTGGGTTTTGTATCATATCTTTTACCTTGGAAGTATTAGAATGGAATTTTGTAACTGTACAACTTGATGTTATATAAATTGAATATCTGTTCGCCTCTAGAATACAATTGTTTAAATTATCCGTCTTTTCCGCTTTGTATCGCGCCGATTGAAGATGAATAGTGATAGGAACTCTCACGCCCCGTCCTGGATGGGTTTTCTGGGTCGTGGTGTGACAACTTGGTATCAGAGCAAGCTGTAGGTCTCAGGGATAGGATTAGGCTTGCGGTTAAGGTTTTGAGCGCGGTTTGGGATAGTTCTAGGAGTAGAGCATCCCTGTGTGCTTGATCGTGCTCATGTACCTGCCGGAAGGAACAATCTGGGGAACTCTCGACGTATACGGTCCTCTCGCTCCCAAGTCAGCTCCTCTGTATTGCTATGTCTCCAACGGACCATCACTAACGGTATCGATCTGCCTCTGAGTACCTGGTCCCGCTTGTCCATGATCTGCACCGGCTCCTCTATGTATGTGGCTTCGTCAACCTCAATGTCGTCGACTCTGATCTCATGTGATGGATCTGGAACATACTTCTTCAACATCGACACGTGAAAGGTAGGATGAACAGCGGGCATGTGTGGGGGTAATGCTAGCTGGTAGACGACCTCTCCGACACGCCTCACAATCTCGAAGGGACCCGTGAACCTCAGTGTCAACTTGCCTCTGTTGGCAAATCTAATCGATCCTCTACGCAGAGAAACTTTCAGGAACACTCTGTCACCCACTGCAAACTCTAGTGGTCGTCGCCTCCTATCTACATAACTCTTTTGTCTGCTCTGCGATGTCATGAGTCTTTGTCTGATCTGTGCCAGTCTCTGAAGACTGTCTGATAATGCATGGACCGGTGAGTGAAGCCTCTCCAATCTCTGTCCAGCATACTGGTGAGTGACACGGTCTGCCGTACAATGCTTCGAAGGGTGCGAAACCTAGAATGGCATGATAACTGTTGTTGTAGGCAAACTCCACCAGTCGCCTGATAACATACTTCTTCAACATCGACACGTGAAAGGTAGGATGAATGGCAGGCATGTGTGGGGGTAATGCTAGCTGGTAGGTGACCTCTCCGACACGCCTCAAAATCTCGAAGGGACCCATGAACCTCAGTGTCAACTTGCCTCTATTGCAAAATCTGATCGATCCTCTACGCGGAGAAACTTTCAGGAACACTCTGTCACCCACTGCAAACTCTAGTAGTCGTCGCCTCCTATCTGCATAACTCTTTTGTCTGCTCTGCGCTGTCATGAGCCTTTGTCTGATCTGTGCCAGTCTCTTTGAAGACTGTCTGATAATGCGTGGACCGGTGAGTGAAGCCTCTCCAACCTCTGTCCAGCACACTGGTGAGCGACACGGTCTGCCGTACAATACTTCGAAGGGTGCGAAACCTAGACTGGCATGATAACTGTTGTTGTAGGCAAACTCCACCAGTCGCACATGCTGCTCCCAACTGTCTCCGACATCAAACACACAAGCTCTGAGCATGTCCTCTAGGATCTGAATCGTCCGCTCTGACTGTCCGCCGATCTGAGGGTGGAACGCCGTGTTGAAAGTCAATAAACTGCCCATGGACTCTTGGAAACCTCCCCAAAACCTGCTGGTGAATCTAGGGTCTCGATCTGACACTATGGACACTAGAATGCCATACAGCTTGACAATCTCATCAACATACATCTGACTCAGCCTGGAAACCGAATATGTAGTCCTCATGGGTAGGAAATGTGCCGATTTGGTCAACCGATCAACGATGACCCAAATGGCATCATGTCCTCTAGGTGTCCTCGGCAGCCTTGTAACAAAATCCATCGCTATGTGCTCCCACTTCCAATCTGGTACTGGAAGTGGCTGTAGCAATCCGGGGGTCCGTTTGTGCTCCGCCTTCACCTTCTGACAGGTGAGGCATCTGGAAACGTACTCTACCACCGCTCGCTTCATCCCGTACCACCAAAGCTGTCGGCGAAGATCATGGTACATCTTGGTGCTCTCGGGATGAACTGCAAAGTTGGAATGATGAAACTCACGCAGGATGTCCTCTCTCAAATCTGGGTCCGCTGGAACTGCAATGCCGCCTTTGAAGCACAAACCACCATCTGTCGTCACTGTCCAGCCCTCAATCGCATGCTCAGTCCCGACTATAGCACGGATCTCCACGAGCTCCGGGTCTCTACCCTGTGCCTCTATCACCCTTGCTAGAAGTGCTGGAATGCTGCGTACAATATAGAGAAAGCCGCCTGACACTCCATCCTCAAACTCTAACCCGAACTGGCTAACTGTTTCTATCATCTGCCAGTACCGAGCTGAAACCGCTGCTAACTCTGCTATGTGCTCCCTGGCCTGCCTGCTCAGTGAGTCTGCTTCGACGTTTGCCTTACCAGGATGGTAATGCAACTCGAAGTCGTAGTCCTCCAGCAACTCCATCCATCGGCGCTGTCTGAGAATGAGGTCATGCTAGGTAAATACATGCTTCAAGCTCTTATGATCTAAGTACACCTGGAACCACTCGCCATAAAGATAGTATCGCCACGTCTTCAATGCAAAAACCACTGCTGCTAACTCCAGATCATGGACGGGGTAATTCTTCTCATGGTTCTTCAGCTGCCTAGAACCATAAGCCACAACGTGGCCCTCCTGCATCAGTACACACCCAAGACCCTCTCCGCTAGCATCACAGTACACACTATAGCCGACGCCGCGTTCTGGGACTATCAAAATAAGAGCACTGGTCAATCTAGTCCTCAGCTCTATGAAGGCATGCTCGCAAGCATCATCCCAAATAAAAGGAATTGCCTTTTGGGTCAACCTGGTCAACGGCGCTGCTACCATGGAGAAATCCCTAACGAACCTCCTGTAGTATCCTGCCAAGTCGAGAAAACTGCGGACCTCGAACACTGTCTTCGGTCTCTGCCACTGCAAAACTACCTCTACCTTGACTGGGTCAACTGAAATCCCTACCGCTGACACTACATGTCCCAGAAATTTCACTTCTGGGAGCCAGAACTCGCACTTGGAGCCCTTAGCATATAGCATGTGCTCTCTCAGCAACTGTAGCACTATCCTCATGCTCCTCCTCAATGCACGAGTAGATCAAGATGTCATCGACGAATATCACTACAAACTGATCCAAGTAGGGTTTGAAGATCCTCTGCATCAGATCTATGAATGTCGCTGGTGCGTTCGTCAATCCAAAAGGCATGACACGAACTCATACAACCTGTACCTCGTACGAAAAGCCATCTTCGGGATGTCGCCATCCCTAATCCTTAGTTAATGGTAACCAGTACGGAGATCGATCTTCGAAAAGACCAACGAACCTCGAAGCTAATCGAACAAGTCATCAATCATGGGCATGGTGTACTTGTTCTTTATTGTCACCTTATTCAGCTTCCTGTAATCAACGCAAAGTCGAAGGGTGCCATCCTTCTTCTTTGCAAATAGCATAGGTGCTACCCATGGTGAAGTGCTAGGACGAATGAAATCTCGGCCGATCAAGTCGTCCAACTGTGTCCTCAACTCCTTCTACTCTGCCGGTGCCATTATGAAGGCTGGTAAAGAAATCGGTCCTGTGCCTGGGACAATATCTATTTCAAAGTCGACTGCTCGGGAAGGAGGAAGATCTTGAAGCTCATCTGGGAACACAACATCAAACTCACAGGCCACCCTACGAAACCTACTCTGTCGACTGCCCTCTGCAGCAAACAAGGAAAGGCGTGCCAACAAGACTGACAGCTGGCTCTCGTGCCTAGGGAAACAACAACAAGCAAGGGAATCGACAGTCTATCGATCCCCCAACAAAACAAAGCGAACGTCGTCCGGTGTCCAGGCAGTCACCCTACGATGGCCACAGTCGATGACGGCTCGGTACGATGTCAGCCAATCCATACCGAGAATTGATGAATAAATTTTATATCTAGAAAATTTTACGTCTTTCTCTAGACGTCCCGAAAAGGTGCAATTATAGCATGGATCCGTTAATCCGATGACATCGATCACCCCACTTAGAATAAATTCCGCCATATAATGCTTGAAACCAAACCCATCCCCACAATAAGTTCAGTATTTGATGATGTAGGCCAATCAGTTCTTTCCTCCCCACACGTGAACTAGAGACTCCACCCTCTATGAATGGCAACCTATCATCATGTTTTATCTTGCAATCCGGTCTAAGGTAGGTGTCCCTCATAATATTGGAACCCGGAAGTGAACATGGAAGCGATTTTGATCTCAGAATGGGTGTAGGCAATGACGATGGTGCAAATATAGGTAAAGGAGGAGGTGGTGGCTCAAGTTTAGAATATACTGACACATCTATGCAAAAGTGTGTGTCAACATAATAAGCACGAACTTGTCCAGGATCTAAATCAGGTGCAAGAATAAGAGATAACGGTGGAAGGGGCTCAACCACCCAAGAAATAGTTTCAGGCAAGATGTGTGGTTTGATGTCATCTTTCGATTGTGCAGTGTCCTGATTAACATCATCATCAGATTCAGAAGCATAGGCATTCAAAATATTAGACATAATGTCATTCTTTAATTCAACATCATCATCCTCAGAATCATACTCATCCCAAATTATAGGTAATCTATCATCATGCAGTTTAAGATCATAATCATCATTGTCAGACTCATATTCTTCCATACTTTTAGACAATCTTTCATTGTACAATTTAAGATCATAATCATCATCGTCATCAGAGTCATAAGCCCTTGAAATTGCAGATAATCTATCAATCATTATAACATGAGACTTATCATCAAAGCAATCAATCAAACTATCAACATGGAAGCATTCATTCTCACGCTCAGGCAAACATGCGGTCTTAAAGATGTTCAGTTTAACATGCATATGGCCAAAAGAGACATCCATGACACCAGTTCCATAGTTGATATTCGCATTTGCTGTAGCCAAAAAGGGACGTCCTAAGATGATAGGCACGGTTTTTTTACAGTGAACAGCGGGTTCCATATCCAAGACGACAAAGTCGACGGGGAAAAAAAAGTTGTCCACCTTCACTAAAACATCTTCTACAATGCCTCTAGGAGTCCTAATGGATCTATCAGCCAATTGTAGACTGATCGGTGTCGATTTTAGCTCTTCCATCCCAAATTCCTTATAAAGGTAGTAAGGCATAAGGTTAACACTGGCACCTAAATCAAGAAGGGCACCATCAATATGGTAGTCTCCTATATAACAAGGTATGGTAGGGGTACCAGGATCTTTCAGTTTAGGAGGTGTATCATGCTTCAATATCGAACTCACTTGCTCAGTAAGAAAAATCTTTTTAGACACTTTGGATTTGGCCTGGCGTTTATGGGTACACAGATCATTAAGAAATTTGGCATAAGAATTAATCTGTCTAATGGCATCAAGCAAAGGTATATTGATATTGATTTGCTTAAAGGTTTCAAGGATTTCTTCGGCAGATTTTCGTGCTTTCATGGTTGAAGAGGGATCCTTAAGGGCTGCTGGAAAAGGCACTTTAGGAATATATTTAGCTGGATCAGGCTCTCTAGAATCAGATGGGCCAGTATCATGTGAAAAATAAGAATAATCTTGGGATGGATGTTTGATCTTCGGATCGAGCGTTTGATCATCCAGATTGACAGGTTTACCTATTTGATTATCTACTGTTTTGCCACTTCTAAGGGTCACAACGGCTTTGGCACTCTCGAAGTTTTGGCTTTCTACATAGTGCTGGCCTCTCGGGTTGGTGACAGATTGACTTGGCAAATGCCCATCCTCTCTTTTAGACAAGTTATTAGATAGCTGCCCAACTTGTTTTTCTAAATTTGAAACGGATTGAATCGTTGAAGATAAGTTGTTTTTCAATAAGGAGACATCACCTTTGACAGTTGAAATTTCGACCTTCATGGATGACATATCCCTATTGATATCACCTCTCATCTCTAAAAGTGTACTCATGATTGAATTTAAAGTGGGCTCAGTTGATGATTCAGGAGGAGGAGGTTGAGAGGTATTCTGTGGATAATGTGAAGAGTACCCAGGGTTTGAATTTACAAAAGGTTTAGGTGGGTACTTGAAAGCAGAAGGATTGGTTGTGTTGCTTTGCCCTGGAAAATTACTTGATTGTTGCGGTTTCCAACTAAAGTTAGGATGTTTTCTCCAACCTGAATTATAGGTATTCGAATAAGGGTTATTTTGAGGTTTGGAAAAGCCATAAGTTGCATTAACATGTTCCTGAACAAATTCAGGGAAATTGGGAGCTAGATGACAATCAGTGATATGGTGATCAGAATTAAGGCAAAGGGCACAGGTTTCAAGAGAAGTGTTAGGCAATTGTTGAGCAAGAGATTGGCCTGTTTTCAACTGGTTTAAATCTTTAGTTAGGAGGGCTACTTGTGCGGAGAGACTTTGGAATTCAGAAATTTCATGAATTCCTTGAGAATTACGAACAATGGTAGACCGACTCCTAGAAACTAAGGCATTGTCTTGTGAATTTACAGCAAGGTTATCATACATTTCCCAAAGAGCAGTCCAAGGTTTATTAAGAACAACACCCCCGCAGCATGCTTCGACCATTGTCCTATAACGATCATTAAGACCATTATAAAATGAATGGGCTAACTGCCACTCAGGTACCTCATGATGGGGACACTCTCTAAGAAGATCCTTAAATCTTTCCCAAGCTTCATGAAACATCTCATCTTCATTTTGCTTAAAAGAAATAATCATGGTTCGATAATTTTGAGTTTTAATGATAGGGAAATATTTTTTAAGGAAAGCATCCTGAAGTTGGTCCCATGTTGAAATCGAATTTGGAGCTAAGGTTTGGAGCCAATGTTTAGCCTTGTCTTTCAAAGAAAAAGGGAAGAGCTTGAGTCTAAAGGCATCATCATTAAAATGCTGAAGTTTGAACATAGAAATGATTTCAAGAAAACTAGCAATGTGTCCATAGGGATCCTCATTCTCACACCCGTAGAAAGAAGGTAAGGCTGTAATCCAGTTAGGCTTAATCTCATAATGTGTAGCATTGATGGTAGGTGGGTTGATACAAGAAGCATAGGTATAAGGTCCAGGTAGGAAGTGATTCATAATTGGGACTTCTCTATTATTGTTATCATTTCCACCCCTACCCATAATATCATTAGGGTCAATGACATGTTCCTCGTGTTCAGCCATTAAGGATTGCAAATTGCTCATGGCTTTCTGGTAATTAATTAGAGATTTTTGTCCTAAGGTTCTAGCTGGTCGAAGTGTGGCCTCTATTTCTAAATCCAAAGGTTCCAACGGATTATGTAGGGATCGTCTGCCTTGCATGCAAGATCACACCAAAAAGAAAAAAAGAAAAAAGAATATTCGGAGGAGAGGACAAAACCCGGCAAACAACAATTGAAACGAAAAGGTTTGAAGCAAAAAGGCTTAGCTGACTATGCAGTTCCGATCGGTCGGTTTCCAGTCCGATCGGTCGCTCCAGGCCGCAAACTCCTTCAGTCGAAGACCACTTCAAAGCAGATGGCGCAGTCCAATCGATCGGATTCAAGTCCGACCGGTCACTCCATGTGCCTGGCGAGTTGTGTTTTTCTTCAAGAAAAATTCATTCCAATGCTGCAAAAATTCCAGAAAATTGTCAGAAAAATCCTTAAAAATGTAAAATAAAGTGGTAAATCAAAAGATTCCCCGCCAACGGCGTCAAAAATTGATCGCTTACAAACGCGTCGTTAAAACGTTGCAAACTCAATCAAGAATAAAATTTATAAACCCTGATGTCGCTCAAATGTGTCACGCACAGCGGTCGCGGTGCAGTACAACATAAGAGAGGTCGAATCCCACAGAGAGACAAGCAGGAAAGATCCAGAAACACAGATAACAATGAGTTGAAAACAATCAAGAGCGATGAAAGTTAAGAAAATAGATCGAAGATGTAATGGTAAGATAAAGTTAACGAAAGAAATCAAGATTTGAATGAGGCTAGGCTTTAGGAATCACTTCACTCGGATTTAGGTTCTTCTCTTCTCAATGGTTCATATGATACACAGTTAAGGGATTCACATCCCAATCGCCTTAACCGGAAGATATAGAATTATGAATCTGATAAAATATAAATGTCTCTTTCTATGATTGGTTCCTCCTTTTTATAGTTCTAACTTCATCCAACTAAACCTAAGAATACACGATACCGGCTGTCACTACAGGCAACGCGCAGCAAAAGTTCATCGGGACAAAGCCCTAACTCTAACCGGATCTCTAAGAATACACAATACCAACTCTCACAATCGGCAATGCATAGCAAAGATCTCTCGGTATAGAGCCCCAACCTTATCTAACCAGATCCCTAAGAATATACAATACCAGCTGTCACTACGGGCAATGTATAGCAAAGGTCTCACGAGACTCGGTAGGAGAATTGAAGGAGATAACTATGGGATCACAATATCATAAAAGAAGCATGACTGGATTTATAATAATGTTTAACCACAAAGCAATCTGTGAAGATCCAATACATAAGAAGAGTTTAACAATAAAGATTAAAAACTATGAATCATTGTTGGAGAAGAAGCCCTAGTCCTCGCTAGATCATCCGTCCGCCATGCTCGCAGATTACTCGGCCATGGATGGAGATTCCTCCATCTTCTTCCTTTGGGAAACACCCAGAAAAGAGCCTCCAAAAACGTCCAAGAAGTCCCCTTTGATTAGCCCTAAGTTTCCTATTTATAAGGTCCAAGAATTAGTAAACTCGGATTAATCAAAACCGTTGATTTTCGTCACTGGGCAAGTCCGATCGATCCTTCTCGGGATGTTGGATCGATCGGTCTCTTGAGATCTCCAATCTTCTAGCTTCTCCCGTGTCCGATCGATGGACGGATCGATCGAACTCTGCTCCTTTAAAAAGCATACGTTCTGTCGCCCTTTAATTCCCAAGTCCGATCGATCGGATTATGTATGTTGGATCGATTGGTTGAGTAAAAATCCGCTGTCTTTGACTTTTTCCGAGTCCGATCGATCGGACCATTGGTGTCGGATCGATCGGACCCTATGGGAGCGAAGGAGGGATCAATCGGATCATATTCAGCCAAATAACGCATGTTCTGTCACGATTTTGTCAGGTCCGATCGATCGGCGGATCGCTCGGACTTCCAGCTTATTTTCCTTTCTGCCATTCAGACTGCGCATCGGTACTGAAATTACCGTAACTTCTTTTAGGAAACTCGGAATCACGAACCGTAAAATTCTCCAGAATCTAGACTTCAAGAGCTTTCCAACCATATATGGCACATCATCTGATTCTTCATGAGCAGGTACAGATTAATTGTTGAAGTTGATCCATATACTCTTTTCAGCTTCTTTTAGCTCCAATTTCCTGCATTTTCCAAACAACCATGTGAAGCAACATATAGATATAAAAATAGTAATAAAGATGCTGATTAAGGATAATAATCTAGCAATTGAGATGGTTTTAAGGTTGTTCAGAGTGCACTTTCATGCACTCATCAAACCCCTATTCCGAATACTAAACTATGGGGTAGAATAATGATGAAATACGGGATCGAACCATAGGGAAACTTTCATTACGAAGGAGAAATCAGAATTAAATCTCAGAACTCTAAATCTAAAGCGAAAAGGATTGATTTAGGATTTTGGAAACTGATTAATTAAAACTAGATTGAAATCTATTAATGAGAGAAGACCTAGGGATTACTCAATCCACTTTAATTTCACTTCTTGTATTTTCTAGTTATCCTCTTGTTTTCTTATCTAGATATTATAGATTCACAGCTTCTTAGCTTACATGAATCCCTAAAAGAAGGAGAGTGTTTTTCAAAGTCATATTTTATCTTCGATTAGCATAGATTGCGTTCGGGGTAACCTTAGCACAAGCTATCTTCACTAAGCATAAAATATTTCATCGGTTAGTCACAAACTACATAAAAACCATCCTATAGATCTCTACCATCAATCACCGAAATCAAGTAGGACTGAAAATACGTCAAGGAACTCTGTTCCCTCAACTCTTTTATCATTAAAACCAAATCTATAAGATCATGTCCAGAAAAAGAATGCAAGATTCAATTAGAAAAATACAAGGAAGATCTACTAAAGCTTCATAAGATCCCTAAGTATAGAATTAGCTACTCATCTTTGTGATGGAAGCCTTAGATTTGATGAAGAACGATTGAGAACCACGTTGTAGCTCCATCTTCTCCAGAGAATCCTCGAAACCCTAGTTCTATCTTTTCTCTCTATGGGGACCTCCAATTTTCGGCCAACAAACACCTTCTTATAGGTGTATTCCAGGAATTAGGGTTTTGGGTTGAGTTGGATCTCAAGTGCAACTCGGATTTCCTGGTTTAATTCTGACAGCCTCTTCCGGTCGTGACTGGGTTTAACCCGTCCTGAATTTGGAAATGTGCTCAACATGAAAGATGTAGATTAAGAAGTCTTCTGTCCTGTCCCGAAGATTTGACATTATTTTGACTTATATGGAATATTTGGCGAATATTCTCCTGAGCGTCGACAGACCAGTCTTCCAGCATCTGTTTATCTTCATATTCTTGAAAACTGCTATTAATGTGTCCAGAATCTCGCAAAGTGTCCAACATGAAAATTGTTCATCTTGAAGTCTTCTATACATCCTCCAAATTTCAGGAATTTAGAATTTATCTCGCAAGTATACGAATCGGTGCAATCAGTATAGTAACAAGACGAGTATCGTACCCACAGAGATTTGTAAAGATTATTAGAGTGAAACGCTAAAGAACAGAAAAGAAAGAAAATAAGGAAGGGAAAATAAGAAATATGAAGTCTCGAAAATAGATGATCTAATAACGAAATAAGAAAACGATGGAAATATGATGGATGAATACTAAGGTTCCGATTTCACCATAACATCCTCATTCTATGTATTGAATCAATCAAGATCTCAGTTTAATTCCAAGGGCTCGTTCTTCCAGTATGATGATCCGTTCGATCGCGGTCTTCACCAAGTACCCCCAATTAACTCTAGCTAATGAACCCATAACTAAGTGTTAACCAAGAATCCATTAAGCTCTGAAGAGCAATTATGAACCAAGAAGTGTCTTAGCTTGAACCCGGCTTCGACTAAATCTCATTCATTCATAGATCCTGCAAGATTGGGGAATGAATCCTCGCCCAATCTCACATAAAATAATCTATAATACTTCTATTGGTCAGATAAACGTATTTAAGATCTCAGTTATAATAATGAATGAAACTAGGAAAATAAACTGATTAAATAATCATGATCAAATAACATAGAATGATTCAGTTAGGCTACATCGGTTCCTTAGCAAAGGGATTAGCCACTCATGTTCATAAAAACAACCAAGATATTCATAAGAAAGATAAGAAAGAAAAACCCTAGATCTTCGTGCGGTCTTCTCCCCTCTTTCTGGCCTTCAAAACTCTCCCAATAGTGCTGGCTAACCTCCCTCATAAGTTTTGGACGACTTCCTTAAATAGGGGTAAGAAACCCTAATTTTGCTTCAGCCTTTGGATTAAATCTGGTCCGTTCATTTTCAAGTTGTCCGACAAAGGATCAATCTTCTTAAGGAAAAAGATCGATCTTCTTTCTTTTCTCAATTTCGTAACCTGGTTCGCTCCGACTAAGATCGATCTCTTTAAAGAAAGGATCGATCTTCTTTCTCCGTAGACTAGGCTCCTTCCAAAACGCCCAGGTTCAGATCGATCTTTTCAAGGAAGAGATCGATCTCTTTCATCACTTGTTGACGACGCCCACAAAGGATCGATCTTTCTAGTAAAGATGATCGATCTTTCTAGTAAAGATGATCGATCTTTTATTCCAACTTTTTTGTTTTCGCAGGCCCAAAACACTGTCGCCAATGTTGACTACGCCAGAACTCACCGACGCTCCCGAAGTAGCTGCAACACTGTCGCCAAGTGTCGCCCGTGCTCCTCCTCTGACCGAGACTAGATCAGAATGTCGTCGACGAACACCACCGTGAACTGGTCTAAGAATGGCCGGAAGATCCTCTGCATCAGATCCATGAACGCTGCTGGTGCGTTCGTCAGCCCAAACGGCATCACTATGAACTCGTACAGGCCGTACCGAGTCTGGAAAGCCGTCTTCGGGATGTCGCAATCCCTAACTCTCAACTGGTGGTAGCCTGTGCGGAGGTCAATCTTCGAGAACACTGAAGATCCTCGCAACTGGTCGAACAAGTCGTGGATCCGCGGCATCGGATACCTGTTCTTCATTGTCACCCTGTTGAGCCGCCTATAGTCTATGCAAAGTCAAAGGGTACCATCCTTCTTCTTTGCGAACAACACTGGCGCCCCCCAGGGAGACATGCTGGGATGGATGAAGCCTCTGCTAGTCAGCTCGTCCAACTGGGTCCTCAACTCTCTCTGCTCTGTTGGTGCCATCCTGAAAGCTGGGAGAGAGATCGGTGCGGTACCTGGTACTAGGTCGATCTCAAAATCGACCTCTCTGGACGGTGGAAGCCTCTACAACATATCGGGAAACACGTCTGCAAAGTCACACACGATCTTGGAAAAACTGCTCTGCTGCACTCCCTCAGAACCAAACAGGGACAGGTTGGCCAACAAGGCTGAAAGCTCACCGCCACGCCTTCCCACACCACAAGCAAAGGAATCGGCTGAGAACCGATCCCGCAACAACACAAACCGTGTCTCATCGGGTGTCCAAGTGACCACCCTCTGGCGACCACAGTCGATGACGGCTTGGTATGCTGCTAACCAGTCCATACCAAGTATTACATCAAAGCCCATCATGTCTAGCACCCGCAGGTGTAGACAGACACGGAGGCCTGTAACCTCCAAGGAACAAGATCGACAAACCCGATCTACTCTGGCTGTCCCGTCGATCGGTGAGTCTACTTACTGTGCCACCCCTACCCAACTCGTCTCTAATCCTAGCGATCCCACAAACATGCTAGCAATATAGGAATGAGACGCCCCAGAATCTATCAGCACATCTACTAGAGAACTAGAAAGCTGAAAGATACCTTGGAGTACAGATGGCTCTGCTGCTGCCTGCTGGTACTGCGGTGGTGGTTGGTACAGCTGAAGGGTGTCCAGCTGCTCACGCGCTGGGATGACAAAACACGCCCTCGCTAGCCGTCTCCACCTCTTGAGCGACTCGGTCCAGCCACTGATCTGCGCCCTCCACTGCTCCCCTGCTCCCCTGCTGAGCACTGGACCCTCCGCCTCTACTGCCCTGTGGCATAGCACCCCGCGCTCCTCGCAGGTGACAGTCTCTACAGAAGTTTCCCCGCTGCCCGCACCGGAAACACGTGATTGACGTGCCATTAGGCTGCTGGCCCTGGCCTCCTCCTGCTGGAGCCTACCCAGACGGCCCCGCTGGACTCGGCAACTGTGGCTGAAACTGCTGTGGGCGCTGTGACTGCTGCTGGAAGGGTCACGGGCGCCGCCGCTGCCCTCTGCCGAATCCCCCTATGACCTAGGGTCTCTGCGGTGTGCTGGTAGAGGATGCCGGTGGAACTGCCCGGCACCTCTCGTCCTGCAACTGCGCCTCCACTACTAAGACGCAGTTCAGAACTGCTGGGTACGTTTGGAAGCGGTGGGAACAAGTCTGTCGTTTGATCTCTGGCCGAAGTCCCCACTCGAACTGTCGTGCCTTGGCTGTCGGATCTGCTGCCACTGCCCCTACAAAACGAACTAGATGTGTGAACCGGGTGGCATACTGCTGAACAGAGCGAGTACCATGCAGAAGGGACTGGTACTCGCGGGACAGGGCGTCACGCGTACTCTCCGGGAAGTACGCGTCCAAGAACAGCGCCCTGAACTCCTCCCACAACAGCTCCTCTCTGCCACTGGTGTGCTGGGCGGTGCACCACCAGTCAAGAGCGTCTCCGTCGAACTGAAACGCCGCGAGGGTGACCCCGATCCGGTTATCCTCGATGAAGAGAGCGTCCAGGACGTGTGTGACTCCCCTGAGCCAGCCGTCCGCTGTAGTTGGATCTTCAGTCTCACCACTAAACCTAGGTGGGTTCAGCCGCTTGAAATCCATCATGACTGCCACCACGACCCGCCCATCGACAGGAGCGAGAGCCCCCTCCTCGGCGAGAAAGGCCTCCTCCCGATCGACTGAAATCGTCGCTGGTGATGGCTCTGCCCGCCTAGCTCTGACCTCCTTGACAGGTGCCACCCTATCTGGTCAGGCGGGTCAACCAGGTCGTGCCCCACCCCGACCAACAACAGAAGGTCGGCCTCAAGCTCCCGACATCTACGCAATCTCCAATGACAAACGAGCGTCCACTTGTTAGAAACCGCAAAACAACAACACAGCGAAAAAAACGAAAAGCACAACACATCACAGAAGAACATGGACGGATGTTCTAGACATAGAACTATCCCATCCCACGCTCAATCTCAACTGAATCCTGATCCTATCCCTGGGACCTACAGCCTATGCTTATTTAACAATAATTCCAAACCTCAACCATATAATATAATATAAATTTAGATCCTCCAAAGGGTTAACATTTATATACATCACACTCCCGTAAGAGGCTATCTAACAGAAAGGTAAACAGACGATCACCGCTCCTCAAGCACCGCCAGACGCCGCTGCGCCACCAAACACCTGCCCGGTAGGGGCCACCGAAGAAGAGCTAACGCATGCACCTGCAAAACACAGCCTGGGTAGGAGTAAGCATCTCAGTAGGGTTCTACACTATGACACACAGAAAAGAGGGAACACAACAGTGTCGCCCCCAAGTAAGGTCTGGGTGCACACAGGGGTCCAATAACCCCACCGCGTGTCCCTGAGGTCCACAATCATGATCTTCCAGCCGAGCTGGTCACACGACGGGTCACGCTCAGTAAGCAGGAAACCAACACTGCCGACTCACAAGCAGGAAACCGGCACTGCTAGCAAGAAATGAGACCGCTGAGTAGGCACACCCTCTACCCAAGAGTCGTTATAACCGGACACCGACTACACCTCAGAACCCGACTCGAGGCCGACACGACCTCTAAATCATCGATCAACATGTATTCATGTCATCTAAGCCTATCATCGATATTGACTGAATACTTCCATCCAAAATGGACCACGCTACCCACCACGGTCCTAGAGCTAAATTCGAGCTACCTGATGAGTCACTGAATATTCATACTTAAACCCCTTAATTTATATTTGTTAGCCCGAGAGTGTTTGTATTTGATAGTTTGTTAATTGATTTCAGGTTTAATGAAGATTCAAGTTAGAAAATACAGAAAAACACTAATCTGTGGAAATTATGCCGCTCCGCTGTCAGTTTGAAAACAATTCACCAAATTCGCCAAATAAATCCTAAATTCCTGATATTTGGAGGACATATAGAAAATTTCAAGATGAACAACTTTCATGTTGGACACTTTGCGAGACTCTCGACAGATTAATAGCCGTTTTCAAGAATATGAAGATAAACAGATGCTGGGAGACTGGTCCGTCGACGCTCAGGAGAATATTCACCACATATTCCAGATAAGTCTAAATAATGGCAAATCTTCAGGACAGGACAGAAGGCTTCCTAATCTACATCTTTTATGTTGAGCACACTTCCAAATTCCGGATGGATTGAACCCAGTCGCGACCGGAAGAGGATGTCAGAATTGAACCAGGAAATCCAAGTTGCACTTGAGGTCCAACTCAACCCAAAACCCTAATTCCGGGAATACACCTATAAGAAGGTATTTGCTGGCCGAAAATTGGAGGTCCCCATAGAGAGAAAAGAGAGAACTAGGGTTTGGAGGATTCTATGGAGAAGATGGAGCTACAACGTGGATCCCAATCGTTCTTCATCGAATCTAAGGCTTCCATGTGAGGACCTGCCCCTCTACTCCTGTGGCTCGTTGTAAACCGCAAGGGCAATTTGGTAAATTGCGCCTTGTTGGTTTGTTTCACACCCGCGTGTGCACACACTGGCCTTGTATGTGTTAGTGTCTGTTTAGAATGGCTAGGTGGACCCGGGATCGGAAGATCCCAGCTCGGGCGCGCGAAAGCTTGCCGTTGAGCAGCTGACGACCCTTGAGCGATCGATCGCTCCTTGGAACGATCGATCGGACTCGTGAGCGAGTCGGTTGGTTTTGACCCGGGGCGAGAACGATCGATCGCTCCTTGGAGCGACCGATCGGAATCGCGTCGGTGGCTTTTCTGCTTCGCGAGGACGGCCACCGACAACCGTCGTTCTCTCGTGTCAGAGAGGGGAAGACTTCCCCTCCCCTCCCTTCACCTTTCTTACCCTTTCCCCGGCTTTCCCCTCCCCCTTTCCCCTCTTTTCTTCCCCTACTTTTCCTCCTTCTCCTCTCTTTCTTCTTCCTCTTTTCTTCTTCTCCCGAGAGCTCTGTTCTTTGCCCTGTTTCCGGCAGCCTCCTTCATATCCTCCGTTCTCCCTCCTCCGGCCATCTTTTCCGGCGTTCTAAGGCTCGTTGGATTCGTCACAATGAGAGGAAGATCCCTGAAGAGGTTTAGAGGCTTGTTGGTGATCAAATCGCGGGGAATCAGCCGAGGAAAGCGCAGCTAGGTAGGGTTATACCTACTGTGTTCTTTTCGGGTTTTCTTGAGATCTAGCCGTTGGATCTTGTTGATCCTTGCTTTGTTGGCTTCCTTATGCCTTGTAGAATAACTTATTTCAGTTTCATGTTAATCAGTTGAGATTTGAGTAGGTTTTATGCAAGATAAGTCTCGGATTTCTGGTTTTCTGCTGTTCTTGAGAAACAGCCGGCTTGCGGCGAGTTGTCCGGCCGGCGAGTACATGATCTTGGCTTTTAATAAACATAAGAGTTGTAGCTCTACTTGTTAGCTTTCCATTCCATCTTGTTTCGTATTTTTCCGATTTATGTACGATTGGTTATGAATTGTTTGCTGAAGGGCTGCGTTGCAGCAATTAATGGGTAAGTTAGTTTGTTTAGCGATTTTGATTAGCGTTTTACTGTTAATCCAACCGTTGGATGATTATGAAATTTGGATATGATAATCCTGGTATATACAGCTACTGGTGGCTAAGTTGGATCTTGAATCCGACGTCGTTTGGACGTCGGATCGACGGGATCAATTAACCCCTAAGTAGAGGCTTTGGGTGTTTTTTGAATATAATATTATATTTCAGAATATAATATTATATTGTGTTTTGTTCATCACGGTTTTCGGGGTTGCTTCCCGTTGCAGGAGTCCGCGGTTGACGGTCGCGGTACCGTCGTAATGCCGGGACCCGCTGCGGATCGGCTGGCAGCGGTTGGTGGTACCGCTGCAGCGATCCAGTAGACTTATATGATACTTGACATACTGTTGCATGCCTTTTCTATTATCTGTGTTTGTCATAGCATGCATTTTTGTTGTGTGCATTAGTTGCATTGGTTAGGGCGTGGGTGATCTTTTCTGTCGCCGTCCCGAGGCTGGAAGCTCGAACTTAGCCCTAGGACCGGGGTTGGGTAGCTTGGACCCGATTTGAATTGTAGTGTCCAGTCAAATTCAATGATAGGCTTAGATGACTGGTTCACTGGATACTTGAGGATTGTAGAGGTCGTGTCGGCCTTGAGTCGGATGTTGAGGTGTAGCCGGTGTCCCACTGTGCTGACCCTGCAGTGTCGAATTGATGTGCTGTCGCAGACACCCAAAAATAAATCCAGTACTCGTTAAAATAAATGTAGTAGTGCGAGTACGAGTCGATCCCACGAAGAGTGTTTAGCCTAGTTTTGTGCTCAGTGAACAAAGATGGGGGTTTTAAACGTGAGGAAAAATAATAAAGAAATAATCTAAAGCGAAGAAACAAGTTGAATCAAGAGAACAAACCTTGGTCTGAGTCAACATCTATCATCGGAATCTAACAACTGATCATAGATGCAAGTATCAATCAATTTATACCATGAATATTCATCGTCCGAATTCAATTCGAAGCTCTCCTCGATCATAGTTAATTAGAAACAACCGATCTAATCAACCTTAACTACTAGACAACCTAAGACAAGCGCTGTAGATTTAATCTAGTAGCAACGTTAAAAATAGGGAGATCGATGAAGCTAAACAACACAAGCACAAGCGGTTGTATTTAATCTGGTTGAATATTCTTCCTAAGATCTAACAAGATCTGATCAGCAGTAAATTATTAGATTCTAGTTGCTTCGCAGATTAGAGGGATCAAACAATTCCGAATTTGATATCAAACCTAGCAGTAGATCACCATGAATAATAAACTAGTAGGCCTCCTAGCAATTAGACAAGGTAATCATGAAGATTTAATCTCAGAAGAACATCCAATACTCATGTATAAACTGAACAATAAAAATAAATTAGATCTCACAGTTTCATTGATTCCGAGGTTTCAGTCTCCTCGACCAAGGATCAAGATTTAGCCACGCATGGCCATCAAGAACAATCCTCCAAAAGATTTCATAAAACAAGAGAAAACCTAGGAAAATATAAAAGAGGAGAAAGAGTAGCCAAAAGTGTCCAAGAATCCCCCCTCAAACCCTAGAAAGAGTCATATTTATAGCCTCAAGTATATCCAACCTCGGATTAGATCACAATCGTTGATTTTCTTCACTGGGAAAGTCCGATCGATCGGACCTTGGATGCTGGATCGATCGGTCTCATTAAAATCTTCAACTTCTAATCACGCCCGAACCCGATCGATCGGACTAAGAGAGTCGGATCGATCGATTTCGTAAAAATCCTTCGTCTCTGGCTCTTCCCGAGTTCGATCGATGGTCCGATCGATCAAACTGTGTTCCTCTAAAAAGCATACGTTCTGTCACCCTTTAATTCCCAAGTCCGATCGATCGAATTATGAGTGTTGGATCGATCGGTTGAGTAAAAATCCGCTGTTTTTGACTTTTTCCGAGTCCGATCGATCGGACCATTGGTGTCGGATCGATCGGACCCCATAGGAGCGATGGAGGGATCGATCGGACCCCATAGGAGCGATGGAGGGATCGATCGGATGCATTGTGGCTGAAAAACACATGTTCTGTCACGTTTTTGCGTGGTCCGATCGATCGGCGGATCGCTCGGACTTCCAGCTTATTTTCCTTTCTGCCATTCAGACTGCGCATCGGTACTGAAATTGCCGTAACTTCCTCTAGGAAACTCGGAATCACGAACCGTAAAATTCTCCAGAATCTAGACTTCAAGAGCTTTCCAACCATGTATGGCACATCCTCTGGTTCTTCATGAGCAGGTACAGATAAATCTTTAAAGTTGATCCATGCACTCTTTTCAGCTTCTTTTCGACTTAAGGACTTCAATTGCATCCTAAATCAAAATATAAGAATAATGAGTGTATTTAGGAACTAAATAAGCACAGGAGACTAAGTATTAAGGGATAAAAATATAACATTATGCATTCTCATAACGAGTTCCTGCAGTTGCTGTCGCCAGTGTTGTTCATGCTACTGAGTGCTGCTCCTGGGCACCAGGGACACGCGGTGGGCTTATGGGACCCCTGTATACACCCAGGTCCTACTTGAGGGCGACACTGTTGCGTTTCCCTCTTCCTTCTGTGTGTCGTAGTGTAGATCCCTACTGAGCTTAGTGCTCACTCCTACCCGGGCTGCGTTTTGCAGGTGCAGGCGTCAGTTCCTCTTCTGTGGCCCTTACCGGGCAGTTGGCTGGCGGTGCGGCGGCGCCAGGTGGAGTCTGAGAGGTGGTGATCCTTTACAGTTTTTATCCTTATGTTAGTTAGTCTCCTACGGGAGTGATGTTGTATTTGAATTTCCCCCTATCCGAGGTTTTTGTATATTAAATACTTTTGAGTTTTAAATCTGTGGTTCGAGGCTTCCTTATTATATTGTCTTTTAATTTTGGGGATGCTTTTGGAGAATTGCTAGGGAGACCAATAGGTTAGAGGGAACCCTCGTCAGCTTGTTTTTCCGCGTTTGTTAGGTTCCGGTTCGCGTCGCCCGGCCCGGTTGGGCTTTCGCGGGTCGAGGCGCGACAGCTTGGTATCAGAGCATAGGCTGTAGATCCCAGGGTTTAGGATCAGGATTCGGTTGAGTTGAGCGTGGAATGGGTTAGTTCTATGTTTAGAACATCCGTGCATGCTCATTTTGATGTGTTGTGCTTTTCCGCTTTATGTTGTGCTGCTTTGTCTTGCGGCTTCTTACGAGTGAACGCTCATTGTCGTTGGTGATTGTACAGATGTCGGGAGCTCGAGTTCGACCTTCGGTTGTTGGTCGAGGTGGGGCACGACCTGGTCGATCCGCTCGACCAGATAGGGTAGCACCTGTCAGGACGGTCAGAGCTCGACGGACTGGGCCATCACCAGCGACGGTTGCGGTCGCACAGGAGGAGGCTCCTCTCGCCGAGGAGGGGGTCCTCCCTCCGGTCGACGGGCGGGCCGCGACAGCGGTCATGATGGACTTCCAGCGGCTGAACCCGCCTAGGTTCAGCGGTGAGACTAGAGATCCGACCACGGCAGACGGCTGGCTCAGAGGAGTCACGCGCGTTCTCGACGCTCTCTTCGTCGGGGATGACCGGATCTGGGTCACCCTCGCGGCGTTCCAGCTCGATGGTGACGCCCTTGACTGGTCGTGCAGTGCCCAGCACACCAGTGGCGGAGAGGAGCCGACGTTGGAGGAGTTCAGCGGCGTCCGCGACACTTCCAGCAGCGGTCGCAGCGTCCGCAGCAGTTCCAGGCTCAGTTGCCTAGTCCGCCAGGCCAGTTTCTCCTGACGGCCGGGCCGTCTGGGCAGGCTCCGTCAAAGGGAGGCCAGGGTCAGCAGCCTGGTGGTGCGCCAACCACTTGTTTTCAGTGCGGGAAGCCGGGACACTTCCGCCAGGACTGTCCCATGCGAGGGGCGCGGAGCGCTGTGGCGCAGGGCAGTAGAGGCGGGGGGTACGGTGCCTGGCAGGGGAGCGGTAGTGGGCGCGGATCAGGGGCTGGACCGGGCCGCTCCAGAGGTGGAGGCGGTCAGCGGGGGCGCGTGTTTGCTCTTCCGGCGTGTGAGCAACCGGACACTGTTCAGCTTTACCAGCCGTACCAGCAGCCGCAACAGTATCAGCAGGCAGCGGCAGAGCCAACCGTCCTCAGAGGTATCTTTCAGCTTTCTAGTTCTTTAGTAGATGTGCTGATAGACTATGGGGCGTCTCATTCCTATATTGCTAGCATGTGTGTGGCATCGCTAGGATTAGAGACGAGTTGGCTAGGGGTGGCACAGTCTGTAGATTCACCGATCGGCGGCACAGTCAGGGTAGACCGGGTCTGCCGATCTTGTTCATTGGAGGTTGGAGGCTTCCGTGTCTGTCTAGACCTGCAGGTGCTAGACATGACAGGCTTCGATATGATACTCGGTATGGACTGGTTAGCAGCATACCGAGCTATCATCGACTGTGGTCGCCGGAGGGTGGTCGCTTGGACACCCGATGGGACGCAGTTTGTGTTGTTGGGGGATCGGTTTTCAGCCGATTCCTTTGCTTGTGGTGTGGGGAGGCGTGGCAGCGAGCTTTCAGCCTTGCTGGCCAGCCTGTCCCTGTTTGGGTCAGAGGGAGTGCAGCAGAGCAGTTTTCCCAGGATCGTGTGTGACTACACCGATGTGTTTCGCGAGGTGTTGCCAGGGCTTCCACCACCCAGAGAGGTCGATTTTGAGATCGACCTGGTACCGGGTACCGCACCGATCTCTCTCCCAGCTTTCAGGATGGCACCAGCAGAGCAGAGTGAGTTGAGGACTCAGCTAGACGAGCTTACCAGCAGAGGTTTCATCCGTCCCAGCATGTCTCCCTGGGGGGCGCCAGTGTTGTTCGCAAAGAAGAAGGATGGTACCCTTCGACTTTGCATAGACTACAGGCGACTCAACAGGGTGACGGTGAAGAACCGGTATCCGATGCCGAGGATCGACGACGTGTTTGACCAGTTGCGAGGATCTTCAATGTTTTCGAAGATCGACCTCCGCACCGGCTACCACCAGTTGAGGGTTCGAGATTGCGACATCTCGAAGATGGCTTTTCGGACTCGGTACGGCCTGTACGAGTTCGTGGTGATTCCGTTTGGGCTGACGAACGCACCAGCAGCGTTCATGGATCTCATGCAGAGGATCTTCCGGCCCTTCCTAGACGAGTTCATGGTGGTGTTCGTCGACGACATCCTTATCTACTCCCGGTCAGAGGCGGAGCATGAGTGACACTTGGCGACAGTGTTGCAGCTACTTCGGGAGCATCGGCTTTATGCCACGGCTTCCAAGTGCGAGTTCTGGCTTGCACAAGTGGGATTCCTTGGACACGTGGTGTCGGCAGCAGGAATCTCAGTTGACCCGGCCAAGGTCGAGGCAGTGGTACAGTGGCAGAGACCGAGGACAGTGTTCGAGGTCCGTAGCTTCTTAGGCCTGGCGGGTTACTACAGACGGTTCGTGCGGGACTTCTCCAAGGTTGCCGGACCGTTGACCAGACTGACACAGAAGGCCGTCCCGTTCGTGTGGGATGATGCTTGTGAGCGAGCCTTCGTGGAGCTGAGGACGAGATTGACCAGTGCGCCGGTGCTGATCGTCCCCGAACGAGGTGTTGGTTACAGTGTTTACTGCGACGCTAGCGGGGAGGGTTTGGGATGTGTCCTCATGCAGGAGGGGCACGTAGTTTCCTATGGTTCTCGTCAGCTGAAGAACCATGAGAGGAACTACCCGACTCACGACTTGGAGCTAGCAGCGGTGGTTTTCGCCCTGAAGACCTGGCGGCATTATCTCTATGGCGAGAAGTTCTCAGTCTTCTCGGACCATAAGAGTTTGAGGCACGTTTTCACCCAACGTGACCTCAACCTGAGGCAGCGACGCTGGATGGAGCTACTGGTGGACTACGACTTCGAGTTGCATTACCATCCTGGTAAGGCAAACGTCGTAGCAGACGCGCTGAGCAGACAGGTGAGAGACACCAGAGCAGCAGTTGCAGGGTTGTCAGCTCGGCAGTGGCAGGCTCTAGAGACGGCGGGCCAGTTGGGGCTCGAGTTCGAGGATCGGGGATCCAGCAGTTTCCTCTACGCAGTGCAGAGTATGCCAGCAGTCTTAGCCAGAGTGTTAGAGGCACAACACAGTGACCCAGAGCTCGAGGAGTTACGCACAGCAGCGGGCACGGAGGGCGCAGACGGAGATTGGACAGTATCACCAGACGGAGGGCTACGGTTCAGAGGCAGAGTAGCAGTTCCAGTAGATCCAGTTCTTTGAGACGACGTCCTACGAGAGTTCCACCACTCTCGTTTTGCAGTTCATCCCGGCGGCACCAAGATGTACCAGGATCTTCGGCGACAGTTTTGGTGGCGCGGGATGAAGAGAGCAGTGACGGAGTTCGTATCGCACTGCCTTACCTGTCAGAAGGTCAAAGCAGAGCACCAGTGGACTCCGGGGTTACTTCAGCCGCTTCCACTAGCTGAGTGGAAGTGGGAGCACATCACGATGGACTTCGTGACCGGGCTACCGAGGTCTCCTAGGAGGAATGACGCGATTTGGGTCATCGTCGACCGATTGACCAAATCGGCGCACTTCCTGCCAATGCGGGTGACAGACTCGACAGACAGGTTGGGTAGCTTGTACGTCAGAGAGGTGGTCAGACTACACGGAGTTCCAGTTTCTATCGTGTCAGACCGTGACCCCAGGTTCACCAGCAGGTTCTGGCGAGACTTTCAAGAGGCAGTTGGCACACTCCTGACTTTCAGTACGGCATTCCATCTGCAGACAGACGGGCAGTCAGAGCGGACGATCCAGATCCTGGAGGACATGCTGAGAGCATGTGTCCTTGACGCAGGAGGCAGCTGGGAGGAGCACGTTCCCTTGGTAGAGTTCGCCTACAACAACAGCTACCAGTCCAGTCTTGGAGTAGCACCTTTCGAGGCGTTGTACGGTAAGCCGTGTCGTTCCCCAGTGTGCTGGACAGAGGTTGGAGAGGCTTCACTCACCGGTCCAGACATCGTCAGGCGGTCGTCAGAGAGGTTAGTACAGATCAGGCAGAGGCTTCTGACGGCTCAGAGCCGGCAGAAGAGTTATGCAGATCAGAGGCGACGATCGTTAGAGTTTGCAGTCGGCGACCGAGTGTTCTTACGAGCATCGCCGTACAGAGGTTCTGTCAGGTTTGGCAGAGGTGGCAAGTTGGCGCCGAGGTTTGTCGGGCCGTTTGAGATCTTAGAGAGGGTCGGCGAGGTAGCTTACCGCCTGGATCTTCCTCAGCACATGTCTGCTGTGCATCCGACTTTCCATGTGTCGATGCTGAGGAAGTATCACCCAGACCCGTCTCATGTCATCAGGGTGGATGACATTGAGCTTGAGGCAGACGTGAGCTTTGTTGAGCAGCCGATTCAGGTACTTGACCGGAGGGATCAGGTCTTGCGGGGCAAGACGATTCCCTTGGTCAAGGTACTGTGGAGGCACAGAGGCACCGAGGAGGTGACTTGGGAGCGCGAGGTGCGCTTGCGGCAAGAGTTTCCGCAGTTGTTTTCTTCTCCAGGTACTTCTTGTCCTGTCCTCTAGTGTAGCTTTTGTTGTTCCGAGCCCTACCCTTATCGAATCTCGGGACGAGATTTCCTTTAAGGGTATTAGGATGTGAGGACCTGCCCCTCTACTCCTGTGGCTCGTTGTAGACCGCAAGGGTAATTTGGTAAATTGCGCCTTGTTGGTTTGTTTCACACCCGCGTGTGCACACACTGGCCTTGTATGTGTTAGTGTCTGTTTAGAATGGCTAGGTGGACTCGGGATCGGAAGATCCCAGCTCGGGCGCGCGAAAGCTTGCCGTTGAGCAGCTGACGACCCTTGAGCGATCGATCGCTCCTTGGAACGATCGATCGGACTCGTGAGCGAGTCGGTTGGTTTTGACCCGGGGCGAAAACGATCGATCGCTCCTTGGAGCGACCGATCGGAATCGCGTTGGTGGCTTTTCTGCTTCGCGAGGACGGCCACCGACGGCCGTCGTTCTCTCGTGTCAGAGAGGGGAAGACTTCCCCTCCCCTCCCTTCACCTTTCTTGCCCTTTCCCCGGCTTTCCCCTCCCCCTTTCCCCTCTTTTCTTCCCCTCTTCCTCCTCCTCTCTTTCTTCTTCCTCTTTTCTTCTTCTCCCGAGAGCTCTGTTCTTTGCCCTGTTTCCGGCAGCCTCCTTCATCTCCTCCGTTCTCCCTCCTCCGGCCATCTTTTCCGGCGTTCTAAGGCTCGTTGGATTCGTGACAACGAGAGGAAGATCCCTGAAGAGGTTTGGAGGCTTGTTGGTGATCAAATCGCGGGGAATCAGCCGAGGAAAGGGCAGCTAGGTAGGGTTATACCTACTGTGTTCTTTTCGGGTTTTCTTGAGATCTAGCCGTTGGCTCTTGTTGATCCTTGCTTTGTTGGATTCCTTATGCCTTGTAAAATAACTGATTTAAGTTTCATGTTAATCAGTTGAGATTTGAGTAGGTTTTATGCAAGATTAGTCTCGGATTTCTGGTTTTCTGCTGTTCTTGAGAAACAGCCGGCTTGCGGCGAGTTGTCCGGCCGGAGAGTACATGATCTTGGCTTTTATTAAACATAAGAGTTGTAGCTCTACTCGTTAGCTTTCCATTCCATCTTGTTTCGTATTTTTCTGATTTATTTATGATTTGTTATGAATTGTTTTCTGAAGGGCTGCGTTGCAGCAATTAATGGGTAAGTTAGTTTGTTTAGCGATTTTGATTAGCGTTTTACCGTTAATCCAACCGTTGGATGATTATGAAATTTGTATATGATAATCCTGGTATATACACCTACTGGTAGCTAAGTTGGATCTTGAATCCGACGTCGTTTGGACGTCGGATCGATGGGATCAATTAACCCCTAAGTAGAGGCTTTGGGTGTTTTTTTGAATATAATATTATATTTCGGAATATAATATTATATTGTGTTTTGTTCATCACGGTTTTCGGGGTTGCTTCCCGTTGCAGGAGTCCGTGGTTGACGGTCGCGGTACCGTCGTAATGCCGGGACCCGCTACGGATCGGCTGGCAGGGGTTGGTGGTACCGCTGCAGCGATCCAGTAGACTTATATGATACTTGACATACTGTTGCATGCCTTTTCTATTATCTGTGTATGTCATAGCATGCATTTTTGTTGTGTGCATTAGTTGCATTGGTTAGGGTGTGGGTGATCTTTGGGTCGCCGTCTCGAGGCTGGAAGCTCGGACTTAGCCCTAGGACCGGGGTTGGGTAGCTTGGACCCGGTTTGAATTGTAGTGTCCAGTCAAATTCAATGATAGGCTTAGATGACTGGTTCACTGGATACTTGAGGATTGTAGAGGTCGTGTCGGCCTTGAGTCAGATGTTGAGGTGTAGCCGGTGTCCCACTGTGCTGACCCTGCAGTGTCGAGTTCCTGCAGTTGCTATCGCCAGTGTTGTTCCTGCTACTGAGTGCTGCTCCTGGGCACCAGGGACACGCGGTGGGGTTATGGGACCCCTGTATACACCCAGGTCCTACTTGAGGGCGACACTGTTGCGTTTCCCTCTTCCTTCTGTGTGTCGTAGTGTAGATCCCTACTGAGCTTAGTGCTCACTCCTACCCGGGCTGCGTTTTGCAGGTGCAGGCGTCAGTTCCTCTTCTGTGGCCCTTACCGGGCAGTTGGCTGGCGGTGCGGCGGCGCCAGGTGGAGTCTGAGAGGTGGTGATCCTTTACAGTTTTTATCCTTATGTTAGTTAGTCTCCTACGGGAGTGATGTTGTATTTGAATTTGTCCCTCTTCGAGGTTTTTGTATATTAAATACTTTTGAGTTTTAAATCTGTGGTTTGAGGCTTCCTTATTATATTGTCTTTTAATTTTGGGGATGCTTTTGGAGAATTGCTAGGGAGACCAATAGGTTAGAGGGAACCCTCGTCAGCTTGTTTTTCCGCGTTTGTTAGGTTCCGGTTTGCGTCGCCCGGCCCGGTTGGGCTTTCGCGGGTCGGGGCGCGACATTCCATCACAAAGATGAGTAGCTAATTCTGTACTTAGGGATCTCATGAAGCTTTAGTAAATCTTCCTTGTATTTTTCTAGTTGAATCCTGTATTCTTTTTCTGGACATGATCTTATAAATTTGTTTTTAATGATAAAAGAGTTGAGGGAACAGAGTTCCTTGATGTATTTTTAGTCTTACTTGATTTCGGTAATTGATGGTAGAGATCTATAGGATGGTTTTTATGTGGTTTGTGATTAACCGATGAGATATTTTATGCTTAGTGACAATAGCTTGTGCTAAGGTTACCCCGAAGACAATCTATACTAATCGAAGATAAAATATGCCTTTGGAAAACACTCACCTTCTTTTAGGGATTCATGTAAGTTTAAGAAGCTGTGAATCTATAATGTCTAGATAAGAAAACAAGAGGATAACTAGAGAATACAGGAAGTGAAACTAAAGTGGATTGAGTAATCCCTAGGTTTTCTCTCATTAATATATTTAATCTTTTTATATTGCTTTCTTAATTAGTTTTAATTAATCAGTTTCAAAAACCCAAATCAATCCTTTTCGCTTAAGATTTAGAGTTCCGAGATTTAATTATGATTTCTCCTTCGTAATCAAAGTTTTCCCTGTGGTTCGATCCCGTATTTCATCACTATTCTACCCTATGGTTTAGTATTTTGAATAAGGGTTTATAAATTTTATTCTTGATTGAGTTTCCAACGTTCTTAACGACGCGTTTGTAAGCGATCAATTTTTGACGCCGTTGCCGGGGAATCTTTTGATTTACAACGGAGTATCGATTTAATTTTCTCTTAATTCTTTTTCTGAGCGTAGTTAGATTTTTATTTTTATTTACTTTATTTTACATTTTTTAGGATTTTTTTGATAATTTTCTGGAATTTTTACAGCATTGGAACGAATTTTTCTTGAAGAAAAACGCAACTCGCCAAGCACCTGGAGCGACTGGTCGGACTTGAATCCGATCGATCGGACTGCGCCATTTGCTTTGAAGTGGTCTTCGAGTGAAGGAGCTTGCGGCCTGGAGCGACCGATCGGAACTGCATAGTCAGCTAAGCCTTTTTGCTACAAACCTTTTCGTTTCAATTATTGTTTGTTGGGTTTTGTCCTCTCCTCCGAATATTCTATTTTCTTTTTCCCTTTTTGGTGTGATCTTGCATGCAAGGCAGACGATCCCTACATAATTCATTGGAACCTTTGGATCTAGAAATAGAGGCCACACTTCGAGCAGCTAGAACCTTAGGACAAAAATCTCTAAGTAATTACCAGGAAGCCATAAGCAACTTGCAATCCTTAATGGCTGAACACGAGGAACATGTCATTGACCCTAATGATAATATGGGTAGGGGTGGAAATGATAACAATAATAGAGAAGTCCCAATTAGGAATCACTTCCTACCTGGACCTTATACCTATGCTTCTTGTATCAACCCACCTACCATCAATGCTACACATTATGAGATTAAGCCTAACTGGATTACAGCCTTACCTTCTTTCTATGGGCGTGAGAATGAGGATCCTTATGGACACATTGCTAGCTTCCTTGAAATCCTTTCTATGTTCAAACTTCAGCATTTTAGTGATAATGCCTTTAGACTCAAGCTCTTCCCTTTTTCTTTGAAAGACAAGGCTAAACATTGGCTCCAAACCTTAGCTCCAAATTCGATTTCAACATGGGACCAACTTCAGGATGCTTTCCTTATAAAATATTTCCCTATTATTAAAACTCAAAATTATCGAACCATGTTTATTTCTTTTAAGCAGAATGAAGATGAGATGTTTCATGAAGCTTGGGAACGATTTAAGGATCTTCTTAGAGAGTGTCCCCATCATGAGGTATCTGAGTTGCAGTTAGCCCATTCATTTTATAATGGTCTTAATGATCGTTATAGGACAATGGTCGAAGCCTACTGTGGGGGTGTTGTTCTTAGTAAACCTTGGACTGCTCTTTGGGAAATGTATGATAACCTTGCTGAAAATTCACAACACAATGCCTCAGTTTCTAGAAGTTGGTCTACCACTGTTCGTAATTCTCCGAGAATTCATGAAATTTCTGAATTACAAAGTCCTCCTAACTAAAGATTTAAATCAGTTGAAAACAGGCCAATCTCTTGCTCAACAATTGCCTAACACTTCTCTTGAAACATGTGCCCTTTGCCTTATTCTGATCACCATATCACTGATTGTCATTTAGCTCCTAATTTCCCTGACTTTGTTCAGGAAAATGTTAATGCAACTTATGGTTTTTCCAAACCTCAGAACAACCCTTATTCTAATACCTACAATCCAGGTTAGAGAAATCATCCTAATTTTAGTTGAAAGCCACAACAGTCAAGTAACTTTCAAGGGCAAACCAATATAGCTAATACATCTACTTTCAATTACCCACCTAAACCTTTTGCAAATTCAAACCCTGGGTACTCTTCACATTATCCACAGAATACCTCTCAACCCCCTCCTCCTGAATCATCAACTGAGCCCACTTTAAATTCAATCATGAGTACACTTTTAGAGATGAGAGGTGATATCAATAGGGATATTTCATCCATGAAGGTCGAAATTTCAACTGTCAAAGGTGATGTCTCCTTATTGAAAAACAACTTATCTTCAACGATTCAATCCATATCAAATTTAGAAAAACAAGTTGGGCAGCTATCTAATAACTTGTCTAAAAGAGAGGATGGGCATTTGCCAAGTCAATCTGTCACCAACCCGAGAGGCCAGCACTATGTAGAAAGCCAAAACTTCGAGAGTGCCAAAACCGTTGTGACCCTTAGAAGTGGCAAAATAGTAGATAATCAAATAGATCAACCTGTCAATCTGGATGATCAAACGCCCGATCCGAAGATCAAACATCCATCCCAAGATGATTCTTATTTTTCACCTGATACTGGCCCATCTGATTCTAGAGAGCCTGATCTAGCTAAATATATTCCTAAAGTGTCTTTTCCAGCAGCCCTTAAGGATCCCTCTTCAACCATGAAAGCACGAAAATCTACCGAAGAAATCCTTGAAACCTTTAAGCAAGTCAATATCAATATACCTTTGCTTGATGCTATTAGACAGATTCCTTCTTATGCCAAATTTCTTAAGGATCTATGTACCCATAAACGTCAGGCCAAATCCAAAGTGTCTAAAAATATTTTTCTTAGTGAGCAACTGAGTTCGATATTGAAGCATGATACACCTCCTAAACTGAAAGATTCTGGTACCCCTACCATACCTTGTTATATAGGAGACTACCATATTGATGGTGCCCTTCTTGATTTAGGTGCCAGTGTTAACCTTATGCCTTACTACCTTTACAAGGAATTTGGGATGGGAGAACTTAAACAAACACCAGTGATCTTGCAATTAGCTGATAGGTCCATTAAGACACCTAGAGGTATCTTAGAAGATGTTTTAGTCAAAGTGGATAATTTCTTCTTTCCTGTTGACTTTGTTGTCTTAGATATGGAACCTGCTGTCCACTGTAAAAAGACTGTACCCATTATCCTAGGACGTCCCTTTTTGGTCACTGCTAATGCCTGCATAAATTGTAGAACTGGTGTGATGGATGTTTCCTTTGGACATATGCATGTTAAATTGAATATTTTTAAAACTGCATCCTTGCCTGAGCCTGATGATGATGAATGTTATAATGTTGATATTTTGACTGAATGTATTGTTGATAAATCTTATTCTATGATAACCAATAAACTGTCCGAAATTTTGAGTGAATATGATTCTAATCATGATGATTATGACATGAAATTATATAATGATGGATCGGCAGCTATTCTGCATGAATATGATTCAGATGATGAGAATGATGTTAATATAGGAAATGCACAATCGAAAGATGATATTGGAACACAAATGGATTCTGGACCGACCGATCGGCCTCCTGAGCGACCGGTCGCTCCAGATCTGACCGATCGCACACCTGAGCGACCGGTCGGTCATGATTCTGGAAATGGTCGAGAGACCGTCTCCTGGGTTGTTGAACCCCTTCCATCACTCTTATCAACTCCTGCTCCTACTTCACTGGAGGCACCACCTGAGCTTGCACTTAAACCACTACCTAAAACTCTAAAATACGTTTTTCTAGGATCAAACTCTACTCTTCCAGTTATCATTTCTTCATCTTTATCTTCCGATCAGGAGAGTCAACTTGTTGACGTTCTTAAGGATCATAGGAAAGCAATAGGTTGCACGGTCGCTGATTTGAAAGGTATTGATCCCTCGATTTGTATGCATAAGATTCTCTTAGAGGATGAGTCTAAAACTGTTAGGGAAATGCAACGCCGTCTAAATCCGAATATGAAAGAGGTAGTGAAGAAAGAAGTGGTGAAACTTCTGGATGTGGGTATTATATACCCAATTTCTGATAGCCAGTGGGTCAGTCCTACACAAGTCGTCCCTAAGAAATCAGGCTTAACAGTTGTAGAAAATGAGAACGGTGATCAGATCCCAATGCACCAGACCACGGGATGGCGTGTTTGTATTGATTATAGGAAACTTAATGCTTTGACTAGAAAAGATCACCTCCCTCTTCCTTTCATTGATCAAATCTTAGAAAGACTTTCCGGCCAGAGTTATTATTGTTTTCTAGATGGATATTCAGGGTATAACCAAGTTGTAGTCGATCCTCAAGATCAAGAGAAGACTACTTTTACTTGCCCTTTTGGTACTTTTGCTTATCGCAGGATGCCTTTTGGTCTTTGTAATGCACCTGTGACATTTCAAAGGTGTATGATGGCCATCTTCTCTGACATGATTGATAAATTTCTTGAAGTCTTTATGGATGATTTTTCTGTGTTTGGAAATTCTTTTGAATCTTGTTTAGACAATCTTTCTAAAGTTCTAAATCGATGCATTGAAACTAATTTAGTTCTGAGCTGGGAAAAGAGTCATTTCATGATTCAAAAAGGAATTGTTTTAGGTCACATTGTCTCTAAGCGTGGTATAGAGGTTGATAGGGTTAAAGTTGAGTTAATTTCTAAATTACCTCCACCGACTTCTGTGCGTCAGATTCGCTCTTTTCTAGGTCATGCTGGATTCTACCGTCGATTCATCAAAGATTTTTCTAAAATTTCATGACCCTTGTGTGAATTGCTAGCCAAGGATGTCCCTTTTGTCTTCGATAATGCATGTTTGACTGCTTTCAAGACCATTCGTGATTTACTGTCTACTGCGCCTATCGTTCATGCCCCTGATTATTCTCTACCTTTTGAACTTATGTGTGACGCTTCTGACTCTGCCATAGGAGCTATTTTAGGACAACGAGTAAATAAATGGCCACATGTGATTTATTATGTCAGTAAGACCCTCTCTGAATCTCAATTAAATTATACGACTACTGAGAAGGAATTGTTAGCACTAATTTTTGCATTGGAAAAGTTCCGTTTCTATCTCCTAGGTTCCAAAATCATTATCTATACTGATCACGCTGCTCTGCGATATCGTTTAGCTAAAAAGGATGCCAAACCTAGATTGATTCGATGGATCTTGCTTTTGCAAGAATTTGATCTAGAGATTAGGGATTAGAAAGGTTCAGAAAATGTAGTTGCTGATCACTTGTCTCGCCTTTCTTTGGAGCACATTCTTGATAACACTCTTGTTAATACCTCCTTTCCAGACGAGCATCTCTTTCAGGTGACTCGTCTTTCACAGCCTTGGTATGCACATATAGTTAATTTTCTTGTTTCAGACAAGCTTCCTGACTCTTGGTCTAAAAATGCAAAAGATAGATTCTTTTCTCAGATTAAATATTATATATGGGTAGACCCTGAGCTATTTAAGCACTGCTCTGACCAAGTTATCCGTAGATGTGTGCCTGAGTCTGAAGTTCATGATATTCTCACTTTCTGTCATACACATGCATGTGGTGGTCACTTCTCAGGAAAGAAAACCGCTGCAAAAGTTTTACAAAGTGGATTTTATTGGCCTACAATTTTTAAGGATGCTCATAATTTTTGCCAATCCTACATTCGATGTCAGAAAACTGGAAATATCTCTCATAGGAATGAGATGCCTCAGACCCCGATTTTAGTTGCCGATATTTTTGATATCTGGGGTATTGATTTCATGGGTCCCTTTCCACCTTCTCTTGGTTTTCAGTATATCATTGTAGCTGTTGACTATGTTTCTAAATGGGTAGAAGCTGTAGCAACCAAATCGAATGATCATAAAGTCGTGATTAAATTTCTTCAAAGTAGCATTTTTTCTCGATTTGGTTGTCCTCGTGCGATCATTAGCGATGGTGGTTCTCATTTTAATAATTAGCACTTTGCATCCCTCCTTAAGAAGTATTTTATCACACATAAGGTGGCCACTCCATATCATCCCCAGACTAGTGGTCAAGTAGAACTTTCTAATAGGGAAATAGAACGCATATTAGAGAAAACTGTTCGTATTGACCACACAGATTGGGCCACTAAGCTCGATGATGCACTGTGGGCTTATAGGACGGCTTATTAAATGCCTATTGGTATGTCCTCATATCGATTAGTGTTTGGTAAACCTTGTCATTTGCCCGTAGAATTAGAACATCGAGCTATGTGGGCAATCAAAAAGTCGTCACCGCACATAGGAAACTGAGTTTATGTGAATTTGAGGAAATTCACAATGAGGCATATTTGAATTCCAAAATTTATAAAGATAAAACAAAGGCCTTCCATGATAAACATATTTCACGGAGGACTTTTGTTGTCGGGCAGAAAGTTTGGCTTTTCAATGCTTGATTGCGTCTTTTTCCGGGTAAATTACGTTCTAGATGGTCTGGGCCTTTTATTATAAATAGAGTATTTACACATGGTGCTATAGAGATTCGGCATCCACACACGAAGGAAATTTTCACTGTTAATGGGCATAGATTAAAACATTATGTGGAGGATATTGTTCATGGTGAGGCGATTGAGTCCGTCGAGCTGATGGATCCATGCTATAACTGACCTTCTTTGAGGCGTCGAGCGAAAGATGTAAAATTACGCGCTTGCTGGGAGGCAACCCAGTTTTTAGGAGTTTTTTTTTATAGTTTTTTTTTTGGATTTTTCTTAATTTTTAGAATTTTTTCCATGTCTTTTTCTATTTTTTTTCAGATTTTTCTTGCATTTCCTTGTTTTTCCTCTCTCCTCCCGCTCCATTGTTTGATCGTGGCTCGTCGTCCCGCCCCTGAGCCGTCACCACCCACCGGCCATCACCGTCTCTCTGGCCGCCCTCATCTCTCCAAACCAGCACCATAACCTCCGCCAACCTTCCACCTCTTCAACGCCATCCTCCTCTTTCTTCGAAACCTTCTCCTCCGACGCTGGCGAGCCCCTCGGCCGTCGTCTTCACCATCACCCACGGCCGTTCACCGCTCCCAAACACCTCCAAAAGCTTCCTTCCACCACCACGAAGCTTCCGCCACCATCAAAACCATTCCTTGATGGCTGAATCATCGGCTTCGCCTCCGGCGGTCTCAACCTCTCCGACCACCTTCAATCCGCCACTTGAAAGCCTAATTCTTCAATCGGACACCATAGGACAATTCCTTTGACTTCAACGATCCTTCCTCACCCCTTGCTATCCTTGATTGGAGCTCCGATCATCGGAATCCAATTCCGGCGATTGTCTTCCTCCGAGCCGTTCACCTCCGATCTGTCACCTGGAGGCCTCGATTCTTCGATCAGAGCACACCGGAGACCTCCTCCAGCATCTACGATTTTTTCCTGTACCTTTCCCATCCTCCGACGACGACGTTTCACCGTTGATCGTCGCCGGCGAGCTCTCAGCCGTCCGTTGGCTGATGGACGAGATCCATACGCTCTGCAGCCCGGTTTTCCGATCAGCCAGCGTCAATCTTCAATCAGGATAATTTTATGGATGCTGATTATTTTGGTGTTGTGGATAGATGCGTTAATGTATTTTATTGCTTTAATGTCTATATTTTTAATTTCGTGGATGAATGCTTGTACAAGTTCTTGGTCCATATATCCAGAGGAGACTCTGCCAAAATTTGTATTTCTTATTGCTATATCCTCCATTCTAGTCTATTAGACCTTTTGGAAAGGTATCTTTTGTCGCAGGAGGTCCTTGGGAAATCATTAAGGGGTGAACTATGCAAATCTTATATCGACCAATCAGGGGGTTATTCTTAAGTCTTTCTATATGTCTCTACTGTTTTATGGTGATTTATATGACTTTATCCTTTTAATCTCTTCTAGAGACTTGACTTTATTCAATAGCGACGTGTTTTTCTTGTGGGCGGTATGGTGATCGTCTTCCATGCGAGCCAACTACCTATGACGCGATATTATGGTGATCTCTACCCTTTATTCTTTGCTTTATTTTATGACTTAGTGTAATTGGGGACAATTACATTCAAGTTGGGGGGTAGATTCTAGGAATTTAATTCTTATTATTATACATCCCTTGAAATATGTCAAAAGAATGAAATTATGATATGATTTGACAAAGATGCAGGCTTTAGAAATTTATTTTATGGATTATTCTGCGACTTGTATGTCATATAAGGGATAGTAAATTTTGCTATGCATGATCTTATTTCTATACTTTAACACTTTTACCCTGATCTAAGAATAGCTTGACATATCCTAATGCACATGTTCACTTCCACATGTTAAGGGGTTGATATTAGATTCTAAGCATGATACTGGGATAGGTTTACAATTTTATGTCATGACACAGAAAATACATGAACACATGCAATTATCTGAGTATGCGAAAAAAAAAGGATTTTCAACTTAGTAACCGGGCAGTGTGCCTAGCCAGCGTGGTGTTCGCGTAAAACGGTTGAATTTTCTGAAAAAAAAGAAAGAAGAAAAAAAAAGGATTCTCAACTTAGTAACCGGGCAGTGTGCCTAGCCAGCGTGGTGTTTGCGTAAAACAGTTGAAATTCCTATGAAAAGAAAAAGAGAAAAAAAACAGATATTGCTATGTGATAAGTGGAAGATATGTGCTTGGGATAAGATTGTGATCTTGAATAGTTGAGGTGTTTAGATATAATTGATGCTCTGAAACATGTGGAACCCCATTCACACACAGGAGTGTTAAAGTTATTTTTAATCATGATTAAATATGTTAGAGTGTTGGAAATATGTTATGACATGTTTTGATTTACTATGTTTTTATGTGAATATGAGTCGAAAGGTTTATTCATGGATATTATTTCTATTTCATGGATTAGAGTTGATGAATATTATAGTTGATTTCTAATGATATATTCAAGGGAATGTATTGATGTTTGTGGGTGTCATCCCTGAAAACCCTCAGGAGACTATAACTCCTCCACTGGGGTAACCCAGGGGTTTAAAGGCTTGTTGCACATGCTAAGTGCAATCGTAAGACCTATGAAAGTGGCTAGTTAGATTTATTGCTTTTCTTTTATATTTTCTTTGCTCGAGGACTAGCAATGTGTAAGTTGGAGGGTGTTATGAGTCACTGAATATTCATACGTAAACCCCTTAGTTTATATTTGTTAGCCCGAGAGTGTTTGTATTTGATAGTTTGTTAATTGATTTCAGATTTAATGAAGATTCAAGTTAGAAAATACAGAAAAAGACTAATCTGTGGAAATTACGTCGCTCCGTTGTCATTTTGAAAACAATTCACCAAATTCTCCAGATAAATCCTAAATTCCTAGTATTTGGAGGACGTATATAAGACTTCAAGATGAACAACTTTCATGTTAGACACTTTACGAGACTCTGGACAGATTAATAGCAGTTTTCAAGAATATGAAGATAAACAGATGCTGGGAGACTGGTCCGTCGACGCTCAGGAGAATATTCGCAAAATATTCCAGATAAATCAAACTAATGTCAAATCTTCAGGACAGGATAGAAGGCTTCCTAATCTACATCTTTTATGTTGAGCACATTTCTAAATTCCGGATGGATTGAACCCAGTCGCGACCGGAAGAGGCTGTCAGAATTGAACCAGGAAATCCGAGTTGCACTTGAGGTCCAACTCAACCAAAAACCCTAATTTCGGGAATACACCTATAAGAAGGTGTTTGCTGGCCGAAAATTGGAGGTCCCCATAGAGAGAAAAGAGAGAACTAGGGTTTGGAGGATTCTATGGAGAAGATGGAGCTACAACGTGGATCCCAATTGTTCTTCATCGAATCTAAGGCTTCCATCACAAGGATGAGTAGCTAATTCTGTACTTAGGGATCTCATGAAGTTTTAGTAAATCTTCATTGTATTTTTCTAGTTGAATCCTGTATTCTTTTTCTGGACATGATATTATAGTTTTGGTTTTAATGATAAAAGAGTTGAGGGAACAAAGTTCCTTAACGTATTTTTAGTCCTACTTAATTTCGGTGATTGATGGTAGAGATATATAGGATGGTTTTTATGTGGTTTGTGAATAACCGATGAGATATTTTATGCTTAGTGATGATAGCTTGTGCTAAGGTTACCCCGAAGACAATCTATGCTAATCAAAGATAAAATATGCTTTTGGAAAATACTCACATTCTTTTATGGATTCATGTAAGCTTAAGAAGCTGTGTTTTTATAATGTCTAGATAAGAAAACAAGAGGATAACTAGAGAATACAGGAAGTAAAACTAAAGTGGATTGAGTAATCCCTAAGTTTTCTCTCATTAATATATTTAATCTTTTTATATTGCTTTCTTAATTAGTTTTAATTAATCAGTTTTAAAAACCCAAATCAATCCTTTTTGCTTTAGATTTAGAGTTCCGAGATTTAATTCTGATTTCTCCTTCGTAATCAAAGTTTTCCCTGTGGTTCGATCCCATATTTCATCACTATTCTACCCCATAGTTTAGTATTTTGAGTAAGGGTTTATAAATTTTATTCTTGATTGAGTTTGCAACGTTCTTAACGACGCGTTTGTAAGCGATTACTACCCGAAAGCCTCGGATCGGCGATCAACCCATCGTCCACCCCCTATCTTTATGCATCTAATGGACAATCAGAAATGCATGCTATGATCATGCGGAGGTAAGAAGTAAGCATGCAACAGTATGATAAAATAACAAACAAGTCCAGCTAGATTGCTGCATCGATACTACCGACCACTACCAGCCAATCCGCAGCAGGTCCCGGCATTACGACGGTACCGCGACCGTCAACCGCGGACCCCTGCAACGGGAAGCAACCCCAAAAACTCAGATGAACATAAATAATATAATATTATATGTTTTGAACATATAATATTATTTAAATATCAAAATCGTCTAATTAGAGACTAAGCGACCTCGTCGATCCGACGTCCAAACGACTTTGGATTCGAGATCCAACTTAGAAAAATACAGGAAAATATACTGGGATCAACATATCCAAAACCGGGAAACATCCGACGGTTCGATTACCGGGAAAATGGTAATCAAAACCGTTAACTTCACTAATTACCTTTAATTGCTGCAACGCAGCCCATCCGTAGGAAAATCATAACCGTACATAGAAAAATCAGAAAATTATGAAATCGGCTAACACTGAGAGTAGATCCAAAGATCTCCAACTCTCACGTTCATCATAATTCAATATCATGCGCGTACAGGCCGAAAAACACGCCCTAAGTCGGCTGTTCTTCAAGAAAAGAGAAACTGGAAAATTCGAGTTTAAACATGCTAAAATCCTACTAAAAACTCAATCAGATCATATGAAACTCAAACCAGAAATTAAGCTAACCAAGGTGCACACAACAACGCCAAGAACACCTAGATTTACCGACTAGATTAGGAGAAAACCCAAAATAAACTCATGTCGGTAGAAATGTACCGGACTGAACAAACCTCGGCTGAATCCTCGCTGTACGAGCAACAAACCGGCTTCAAACCAAGCCAAGGATCTTCCTCTCGCTGCCACGAATCCAACGAGCCCTCAAGCACTCAAAATGATGGCCGGAGGAGGGAGAACGGAGGGGAAGAAGGTGAAGAGAAACAAACCGGAAAAAAACAGAGGAGGTCTCGGGCTACTTATAGGCTCGAGTCTGATTGATCGGTCCCAGGATCGATCGGTCGGACTGGTCCAGGTTAAGTTGGTTCGTGTCCTTATCCGGACAAGTCGGTCGCGCCGACCACCGACACAGGTCCGATCGGTCGTTCCTAGGAGCGACCGATCGCACACGGGCCGTCAGCTGCCCCAAAAAACAGGCTTCTGCGTGCCCGAGCTTGGATCTTTCGATCCCAAGCCCTCTTGTTCTAGCAAACAAATAAATCAAATATAGGGGCTGTGTGTGCACCATGCGGGTGTGAAACAAACCGACAAGACGCAATTTACCAAATTTCCCTTGCGGTCCACAACGAGCCACGGGCCCGACCCAAGTAGTCGACCCAGGACTAGAGGCACATGTCCTCACATCTATTCTCAATTTTATTTATTTGTTCAAATTGTTTTTCTGCTTCAAGTATCTCAGTAAGAGATTTTGTTTCAGAGATATTCTCTAAGGATTCTGGCTCAGAATTAGTTTCTGAATTGTCTTTATTAAGGACCTGAATTCGTGTTTGAGTAAACTGTTTACTTAGAGATTCTATTATCTCGTCTTTTAATTCTTTTTCTAGTTTAAAGTCAGAAATTTCAGAGATAGGCTTGATAGAAGGTTTTGCATTTAGTTTTATGGTTTTATCTTCAGCCATATGGAAATTAGGAATAATTTCTCCTAATTTATTTACAAGCTTGTCAACCGTTTGCTCTACACGAGTTAACTGTTGACCAAGGAATTGTAAGTAAACATTAGAGTAATTATTCTTTTTAAAGAGTTTATTAAGCTCTTTAAGAATTTCATGCGTTGATTCAATTGGCTTTATAAAAGCTGTTGCCTCTAGATTCGATGTAGAAATTCCCTCTAATTTAAGAGACTCAGTAGGAGGATAGAGAGACCTCTTTTGAGTACATGTACTTGTTTTCCAGAACTTATAATGTTCTTTAAGCACATTAATACTCACATTTATCCTTGGTTATTGTTCATTGATATAATGATTCAAAAACCAAGGAGCAAAGAATTGAATCTGATTTTTAGATTCAAGTTCTTGATAATATAATCTTTTATAATGGTTCTGTTGTTCCTTATCAAAGGTTGAAAAGAACAAATCTCTAAATTGTTTATTATAGAGTTCTTGAAATTCCTCATTAAGGAATTTCCTAACATTGCTTCCGGGCCTAAAATCCATTTACAAATGGACGCTCATTTCAGAGTTGGTATTTGACTCCTTTTCGTATATTCCATGAGGAATTTGAGATTCGGAAATACGAATAACTTGAACCGGAGTTCCAGGAATTGAAACATATTACCTAGAAGGAGTGGTTATATCAGTAAATTTTATAATCCTATTAGGATCAAAGGTTATGGTGACTTCACCATCATTGGTTTGAGATATTTGATCAATTTGTTGATTGACAATTGGTCTAGGTGAGACAACGTTAGTAATTACCCAACTTTCTGGGAAGTTTACTTCGTCCCATTTAATCTGTCTATTAGTAGCAATACGAGAAGACAAAAGATTTGTTTCAATTAAAACAGTTTTTCCTGAAGGAGTGAAATGTCTAACTCTGGGAGCTAAGGTACTAAGGACCATATAATGGATCCTATAGACAATTGCAATAGTCTCGGAATGAGGTAAGAATTCGTAACCATGAGTCTTTATATTAAGACTTGTGGCTTTCATAATATTAGGATCAGTCAGGGATAGACTTAAATTGGGATAAACATTGAAGTATACTGGTCCATGATTGAGACTAGTTTCCATGATTCCCATTAGGAATTGAGGCCAATTAAGGCATCTGGCATCTCTCAAGCATGAGAGGTGGCATCTCTCAAGCATGAGAGGATGGATGAGTTTAATCCTTGTAAAGTAAGTGGCTTATAAGCTACTTGAATCAATCCTATGTGGATGTAAATATATTTTTCCATATAAGGATCTAAATCTTCTTTAGAGAGAAACTTAACTGTATGGTCGCCTTGATCGATAGTCATAGTCTTTTCAACTATTTTTTTCGCTATTAGCGATTTAAGATCTAGGAATCCAATCTTATAGATGTCCTTGTTAGGAACATCTGGGATAGCCCAGTTATTCAAAACTTCCAATTCGGAAGGAAATTCTGCCAATTGGGCATTCTTTAATTTTTTGTCATTTTTGGAATTAATTTTTCTTAGAGAGGTAGATGATGCCATGAATTTGGAAGCATGCAGATTTAATTTAAGAAATATGTAAACAAAAGAAAGTTAATCTTATATTTTTCTTTCTAATTTTTATCTCTGCATTTTAATAACAGTCAACGATTTAAATCTAACTCTTTTCTGTTTTTAAATTCAAAGTTGCTTCTTGAACTAGCTCTTGCTCGTCTGCCAACGATTTCTAGGACTTACCCTAACGCATATCTTCGACCAACGGTTCCACACGTGGCTTGGGTGACGAACCACAAGAACAACTCAATAATAATAAGAATGAAAAACAAAAAGAGGATACACGACTAGAATCTTAACATGCATATATTAAAATCAGGAAGAACTTATATAAACTTAACCTTCTAAGATCTACATCTTTCTAGATCTAATCTACACTACTTCACTACTCGCACTTCATGGCTCTGATACCAGGAAGGCGGAAGGGGGGAGATATTGGTTAGATATCGATATCTAAAAGATTGGCGCTCGATACAAACGATCTAGAGAACTAGACGAAAGGTGGAATTGAATGATTAACGTTCCAGTCTTTAGATATTTTTTTTAAAGAATATCACAAAATAAAAACAGAATAGTTGTAGCCAAGCTTTTATTTAATCCACTTAAAGAGGTTTACAAGGGAGGAAGGAAGGTTACAAGAGAGAAGAGTGGGCGAATTCCAGCCTTATATATATATTATTTTAATCTCAATAAAGTCATTATATTATTCATATAATGTTCACATAATGATGTAATAAAGTTAAATTCTACTATTATCATTTCACTTACTGGCACAGATTCTTGTACAACATCTATTTATACAACAATTCCACCAACCCTCATTACATAATTTAATACAGATAATTAAATCCTCGAAGAGGGAAATTATACATTTAATACAACTACAATTGTAAAACTATTAACAAAAGGAGAAACTCCATGATCGTCAAGTACTCCTCGAAACTCCAAGTCCGCGATCACCTCGAGAATGGCGCACCAACGCCCAGAAGGTCACCTGAAAGGAAAGAACTGCATCGACCTGCATCGCTGATGTAGCCCGGGTAGGAGTGAGCAACAAAGCTCAGTAGGGTTCTACGCTATTCTGCGGCACACTAAAGGGAGGAAAACAACAACTGTGTTGTCTCTCCGCTTAAGTCCAAGGTATGCCAAGGGTCCCATAACCCTATCGATGTCCCAAGGGCTCTTGTCATGAAACCTCTCTCCCGAACATGTTACCAGGAGGCCACGAATTAGTAACATGCAGGATTACCCTTATCCAAGCAGGATTCCCATGCCTTGGGGATCCACGTCGGGAACGCATCCACATCTATCCTTAGCTCTTGGCCTTGGAGAAACAACACGACATCTAAACCTCAATATCAATATAATATTCCAGTCCGATTACTTAATAATCCTCGAATGATATCAAACATAATCATTGATGACAATCACGTCCTAATCCTCGACTACCCAAACCCCGGTCCTAAGGCTAGATCCGGGTTACCCGAGAACCCCGGATCGACGATCGAATCCATCGCCTACCACCTAGTCTAAATGCCTCTAATGCAAGCAAATGCATGCAATGCTCGCGCGCATATTTAATAGATCAAGGCATGCAACAGTATGTCATACATAATACAGGGCTAGGCATTGCCTCAAGCTTGCCAGAGGGTAAACATAGCAAGGGTTCAAAGCAATAAGGATCTACCTAGCAAAGCAATTATAACAAACACCGAACAAATCAAAATCCGACATTACAACGGCGTCCACAGCCGTCAACCGTAATTTCTACAACCAGATATAATCCCGGCTGAACAATACATAACAGTTACAATACACATTAACTAAACATCCCAAGGGGCATGACTCCCTTGGTTCAAACACAAGCCTCACGTAGGGATGGGCCACACATAGGGCCTACATATATATATACATATAGATAACATGCTAAGAAAAATGCTAACATAACATTGATAACAGGAATCGAGGAAATTCATTTCAGTTAGCATTTTCGTAAATAGGAAACCCAAGCCTATTCTCTCGAGAAATTCACGTTAAATTCACAGGAAATCCATATGAAAAATCACCTGCTAGCATCCTACGAGAAGATCCTAGTAGTCATCACATAAAAGATATCAATTTGCATAATTGAAACCTAGGGCTACACAAGCTTAAAACTCGGCATAAATCCTTCAAAACTTCCATAGAATTAGCGTACATGATACCTAACATATCTAGCAATCTACTACGAGAAGATCGAAATAAATGTCGGATCGACGGGGTCAATTAGCCTCTAGTAGAGAACTTTTGGTGTTTTTAATAATATTATATGTTCAAAACAGATAATATTATATTTTACTGTTCATCAGCGGTTTTCGGGGTTGCTTCCCATTGCAGGAGTCCGTGGTTGACGGTCGCAGTACCTTCGTAATGCCGGGACCTGCTACGGATCGGCTGGCAGCGGTTGGTAGTACCGCTGCAGTGATCCGGTTGACTTATATGATGCCTTATCATACTGTTGCATGCCAATCTCCTGTTTGTGTATGTTCATAGCATGCATTGTTGATGTGTGCATTAGTTGCATGGTTAGGGCGTGGGTGATCTGTGGGTCGCCGTCCCGAGGCTGGAAGCTTGGACTTAGCCCTACGACCGGGGTTGGGTAGTTTGGACCCGGTTCGAATTGTGGTGTCCAGTCAAACTTGATGATAGGCCTAGATGACTGGTACACCTGTTGCTTGATGATTGTAGAGGTCGTGTCGACTCCAAGTTAAATCTGAGGTGTAGCCGGTGTCCAGTGTTCCTGACTCTTGAGTAGAGGGGTTGCCTAATCAGCGGTGCCCTTTCCCGCCAAACAGTGTTCTGTGTCCTGTTGTGAGTCGGCAGTGTTGTAGCCTGCGTTCTTGGACATCCGGTGGGGTTATGGGACCTTTGTATACCCCTAGGTTTGACTTGGGGAAAGGCACTGCTGCGTTTCCCTCTTCCTTCTGTGTGTCATAGTGTAGAAACCTACTAAGCTTTATGCTCACTCCTACCCGGGCTGCGTTTTGCAGGTGCAGGCGTTAGCTCTTCTTCTGTGGCCCCTACCGGGCAGTTGGTCGGCGGTGCGGCGGCGCCTGGTAGACTTTGAGAGGTGGCGATCTTTACTGCTTTTATACCTTATGTTAGTTAGTCTTCTATGGGAGTAATGTTGTATTTGGATCTTCCCCTCTCCGAGGATATGTATATTAAATCTTTTTGGGTTCTGTAATCTGTGGTTCGAGATTTCATTAAATCATGTTTTTGATTTGAGGGTGTTTTGTGATAAACTGTTAGGGAGACCAATAGGTTAGAGGGAACCATCGCCAGCTTTTTCTTCCGCGTTTCGTTAGGTTCCGGTTCGCGTCGCCCGGCCCGGTTGGGCTTTCGCAGGTCGGGGCGCGACACCCTTGGTTCAACCACAAGCCTCACGTAGGGCTGGGCCACACATAGGGCCTACATATATATATGTATATATATACATATAGATAGCATGTTAAGAAAAATGCTAACATAACATTGATAACAGGAATCAAGGAAATTCATTTCAGTTAGCATTTTCGTAAATAGAAAACCCAAGCCTATTCTCTCGAGAAATCCACGTTAAATTCACAGGAAATCCATATGAAAAATCACATGCTAGCATCCTACGAGAAGATCCTAGTAGTCATCACATAAAAGATATCAATTTGCATAATTGAAACCTAGGGCTACACAAGCTTAAAACTCAGCATAAATCCTTCAAAACTTCCCTAGAATTAGCGTACATGATACCTAACATCTCTAGCAATCTACTACGAGAAGATCAAAATAAATAGATCAATAAAAACCCAATCTTTCTGCCAAAAACCTACAAATATGTCAAAGATCGATTTCATCGCAGATCACAGAACAATTCATTATAAATCATAGAAAAATCCAAAAAACATAAAATCAGTTGGATCAGAGAGTAGACTCAAAGGCCTACAACGTTGATGTTGAAAGCTAAGTGAGATTCCTCTCGGAATAGCACCAGATCCAAGAAGAAGCCGGCTGATTTCACAGAACAGGGGATGAAAACTAAATCCGGGAAGAACAGCTTGATGAACCCCATTAAAACCCCATCAATCATCGATTAAACCTGGTTCAGGTAAGATCTAAGCCTAAGGAAGCAAGTTAAAAGAGAAATCCACAAAAAATCTGATTGAAAACCCTCTCAATCCAAATCCAAAAGCATTGATACAAAATCAGTGAACAAACTAGTATAGAATTGCATAAAACGATGAAGAAAACAACCACGAACACATCCTAGAACTGAATCAAAGAATTCAGGTAGGAAACCCTACCTGAAAGCTCGGGGAAGGGGAGATCCGGCGTGGTCTTCATCCCCGACGTTGTTCCAGGCGCTGGAGTTTGGCAGCGGCAGAGAGATGGCGCGAGGTGACCGGCGGAGCTCGTCGATCGGCGAGGAGGAAGGCTTTCCGGCGGCCTCAGGAGAGAGGGACGGAGGAGAGCGGGTCGGATCTGAGGGTAGAGGAGGCTGGGGAACTCAAGAGAGGTGAGGGGGAGCTCGGGGAGGAGCGACTGCCGGCGACGATGGCGAAGGAGCCCGACGAAGAGGAGAGGCCAGCTGGATCGCGAGCGAGGGAGGAGAAGGGGAAAGGCTGCCACACGAGGAAGAAAGAAAGGAGAGGAAGAGAGAGAGAGAAGAGGGTTAAGCCACTTAAGTGGCTTAGTCGGTTCAGACAAGGCAATTGATCGGACTGAATCCGATTTGGCTCCAAATTGCGATCTCGTCGCAATCTCGTCTGGATCTGATGATCGCGACTCTCCTACTGGATCTATTCAATCACGTATATCAATCAAGACTATGTGTGCATTACGCGGGTGTGAAACCGACCGTCAAGGCGCAATTTACCAAATTTCCCTTGGGGTCCAAAAGCAGCGATGCGATCAACCGATCGCAAAGCAAGGCCAACTGAACCAAAACAACCAAACTACAAATCCAGACCCTCGACCTATCGCGGTCGGACCAGGTTGGAGGAACGGGTTTTCACATTATCTATCACAACTCCTCCACCGCTCTTTCAATTTGATGACGATGACGAAGACACATTGGTGAAGAAGGTGAAGAAGACGGTGAAGGCGGTCGCAGACTGAACATACACTCTCGACTCGCCCATAGGAAATCGTATAGAATAATGTTAGGTTGAAAGCAACCGACCATACCCTTCTTGAACGGTTTCCATAGGCTGAACATATCCTTTTTTATTGGGCTTTATAGGTTGCTCATATTGATTGTGTTTAGTTCTTGGAAACCGAACATTTACTTCTTTTCTTAATTAAATTCTCACTATTGTACTTTGTTAATGTTCCAAGCATATGCTTCTACTGATGATAGTGGTGTTGGAAATGACATTATCATTGTTCAGTAGTTACTCTTGACCGAATGGAATAATTGTTCAGTCAAATATAATCAAACAAATGCGATATGGATGGTAGAACTAACCATATAAGAAAGAACAAAGCGGATTTTGGAATGCGCATGAGGCATGACCTACAGTCGATGAATGGATCGACCGTGAGTGAATAGAGGAGGATGCATGGATCGACCGTGAACAATGAAGGCCGCATTTTGAGCTAGACGGCTGAAACGACGGTCGATGCATGGATCGACAACCATGAGTGAATAGAGGAGGTTGCATGGATCGACCGTGAACAATGAAGGTTGCATTTTGAGCTAGATGATTGAATAGACGCTCGATGCATGGATCGACCGTGAACAATGAAGGCTGCATTTTGAGCTAGACGGCTGAAGCAACGGTTGATGAATGTATCGACCATGAGTGGATAGAGGAGGATGCATGTATAGTCCGTGAACAATGAATGTTACATTTTGAGCTAGACGGTCGATGCATAGATCGACCGTGAGTGAATAGAGTGAGTGAATAGAGGAGGATGCATGGATCGTTCATGAGCAATGAAGGTTGCATTTTTCATGACCGAACAAAATAAGTGAGTTAAACATGTACACCACTCCGTTCGGTCATGATCCACCACTCAATATAACTCGGATCAGCCAATCATGGCTGAACAATTATCCGTTCGGTCATGATCCACCGCTCAATATAATTCAAATCGGCCAATCATGACCACTCGTATCCACTAGTATCCACCAAGAGAGAGAGAGGGTTAGAGAAGGTTAGGGTATCGAGGTTTGAACGGGTTGCCGTATGGAGAGCCGCGGAGATGCGGACGAACGCCCTTAGGTCGCCGGTCGCCGACCAGGTTGGGAGGTAGAGGATGATTAGGTCAGGCGGTAGAGGACGCTGAGGGTAAATTAGGAATATTATGAAAAAGGCTATGGTGTACGCAGTAAAAAGACAGTATTTGGAAAATTCAATGGGGTGTACTTAGAAATGGGTGATGAGTGCATGAAAGTGTACATTGAAGAGTCTTATAACCATCTCAATTACTGGGTTGTTATCCTTAATTAACCTCTTTAATATTATTTTTATGTTTATATGTTGCTTCAGATGATTGGTTGAAAAATACAGGAAATTGGAGTTAAACGGAGCAAAGAAGCAGAAAAGATTACATGGGTCAACTTGGAAGATTAAACTGTACCTTCTCATGAAGAAACAGATGATTTTCTATACATGATTGGAAAGCTTTTGAAGTTTAGTTTCTGGAGAATTTTACGATTCCTGATTCCGAGTTTCCTAGAGGAAGTTAGAGGTCTTTTAGTACCAAAGGCGCAGTGCTAAATGGCAAAAGAGATATTATGCTAGAAAGAAGATCGATCTTCTTCCTCTATGAAGATCGATCTTTCATGTGATAGAGCGCTATGTTTCACAGGATCGATCTCTTCCTCTATGAAGATCGATCTTTCATGCAGCCAGAGATGACAGTGAGCCATGTTTAAAAGGATCGATCTCTTCCCCTTTGAAGATCGATCTTTGTTTGGACAGAGAAAATTGACGATATAAAGATCGATCTTCCCCTTTAAAGAGATCGATCTTCTTCGCAGTTGAGAAAATTGAGAAAATCGACGATGGAAAAAATCGATCTTCACCTTTAAGAAGATCGATCTTCCTCGGGCGCAGCTAGTTCTACGGGATGAAAAGATCGATCTTCATCCCTAGAAGATCGATCTTTATATGGCGGCTGAGCAAAATAAAGGGTGCAGATCAAATCCGAGTGGGAATCTTTTGGAGGCTATAAATAGTCAACTTAGGGCTATTCAAGGAGAGCTTTTTGGGGGACTTTTCTAGAGGAAGAAGGAGACCAATCCATCATCCATGGACGAGTAATCTTTAGACATGGCGGATGGATGACTAAGCAAGGACGAGGGTTTCTTTCTCTATCATTGGTTCATGTTTTAATGTTTAATGTTTAAACTCTATATATGTATTGGATCTTCATAGATGGTTATGTGGTTGAGCATTATTATAATTTCAGTCATCTTTTGTTATGATATTGTGATCTCATAGTTATCTCTCTTGTTCTCCTACCTAGTCTTGTGAAATCTTTGCTATGCATTGCTCGTAGTGCCAGCTGGTATTGCATATTCTTAGGGATATGGTAGGACAAGGTTAGGGCTTGGTCCCGTGAAACTTTTACTGCACGTTGCTTGTAGTGACAACCGGTATCGTGTATTCTTAGGTTGTGGTAGGACGGAGTTAGGGCTACCACGAGAAGAACTAAATATAGAAAGAGACATTTAAATTCTATCAGATTCATAGCTCCATACTTTTCAGTCGATGTGATTGGGATGTGAATCCCTCGACTGAGTTTTACATGAACCATTGGCAAGAGAAGAACCCAAGTTTGAGTGAGGGATTCCTGAAGCCTAGCCTCATCCAAATCCTGATTTCCTTTGTTAACTTAGCTTTACCGTTAAATCTTTGATCTAATTTTCTTAACTTTTACGCTCTTGATTGTTTTCGATATATTGTTATCTGTGCTTCTGGATCCTTTCTGCTTATTTCCCTATGGGATTGACCTCTCTTATGCTGTACTACACAGCGACTGCTGTGCGAGACACAATTGAGCGACATAAAATATTGGTGCCGTTGCCGGGGAGACGGTTCAGAGAAGCGCCAGAATCATCAGTGGCACGATTGACAACATTAAGGCGGTAACTTCGTTCCTTTCTTTGTTCTTTGTTTTTTTCTTTTACTTAGCTTACTTTCTTTAGTTTGCACCTTTTGGGATTGCGTGATTGCAGGTGTATGCCTCAATATAGAGAGAAATTTGACAGATTTGCTAGACGTTTTGAGAGTGGTTCTGATACTTCTGATAGTGATACATACATTGCTGATCTTTTTAAAGCACAGTCACAAACTTCATAGCATACTTTGATTATGGCTGAGGATGAAGAACAGCAGGCTCCTAGGAGTTTTGCAAGAGTATCTGCATCCCACACGCACTGCTACGACTTCATGCATCATGTTTCCACCTAATGCAGCACATGTAGACTTTAAACCTGGCATGATTCAGTTGCTTCCTACCTTTCATGGGTTAGAAAATGAAAATCCATATTTGCATATTAGGGAGTTTGAAGAAGTAGTAGCGACCTTTCATGGCCAACCAGGCGCACTAGACATGTTCCGACTTAAGTTCTTCCCATTCTCACTGAAAGATAGAGCGAAAAGTTGGTTATATTCTTTGAGACTATGATCGGTAGGATCTTGGGCTGAAATGATACAGATGTTTTTCAATAAGTACTTTCCACAGAACAAGACCAATGCGCTTAAGAGACAGATCTCGACTTTTGCACAGAAGGATAGTGAGACTCTGTATCAGGTGTGGGAGCGATTTAATGACATGTTGAACTTGTGTCCTAACCACGGGTATGAGAGTTGGCAACTTGTTAGTTATTTTTTCGATGAATTAACTGTTAGAGAACGTCAATTTGTTGAAATGATGTGTAATGGTGAATTTTTATAAAAAGATACTGATGCAGCTATTGAGTATTTGACAGAGCTTGCTAAGAAAGCTCATACATGGACTGGGCCGAGCGCAACAAATAGTACCAGCAGAGCCAGACCATTATTGCAGCAACAGGGTGGAGGAATATATCAGCTGCGCGAGGAAGATGCACTCAAGGCTACAGTAGAGAGCCTGATGAGGGAGCTGGAGCTACTAAAGACCAAAGATATGATGCCTGCCTGGACCTCTCCATACAGCGAACCTCTAAAGCCAGCTGGGCCTTGTGTAATTTGTCAAGACGTGGATCACTAGATTGTTGATTGCCCTACTTATGCTAAGATGAGGGGCATGTACGATGAACACTACAACGCCATGGGCGCATTCAGGAGGCCGTACACTCCCTACTCAGAGACGTATACTCCAGGGTGGCGAGAGCATCCGACCTTCAGCTGGAAGTCGAACGCTCCCCAAAGCAACGCATCATCAACCACCACCCAATAAGCCTTTTTCTAATCCTCCTTATAATGCATCCGGTTTTCCTAGGCTTACATTTACTGATAGTTTGCATGAACTGAAATCTATGATTGTGCATGAATTCAAGGAAAGAAAGGTGGATATTCAAGGGATTAAGAGCCAGATCACGAAGCTGATCAACTCATTGAGCATGTATGAACAGGGGAAGTTCCCATATCAACCCAAACAGACGCATGCATCCAGTGCTGAGCAAACTAACGTGAAGGAGATGAACGCCGTGACTACAAGAAGCGGAAAAACAACAATAACTCCTCCAAGGGAACCAGCCAGACCTCCGACTGCTGTTGAGGGAGAGGACTGAATTGAGGAGAACCCTGCAGAGGCCGATCATCCAGCCGGCCCGATGCCAGGTGAGTTTAAGGTACGTGTCCCTTTTTCTCAAGCATTGAAATCTACTAAACTAACTATGGAGCACAACAGCGAGATCTTGGAGCAACTTTGGCAAGTTAAGGTAAACCCCCCTCTTATGCATGTTCTTAAGCAAGTGCCTAACTTTGCCAAAGTGATTAAAGATTTATGTACTATGAAGAGACGACATCATGTAAAGAAAACAACATTCTTAACAGAGTAGGTTTGTGCACTGCTTCAGCATAGGATTCCTCCGAAATATAAGGATCATGACTGTCCAACTGTGTCTTGTTTCATTGGAAAGCATGAAGTAGGACAAGCTTTTATTAGATCTTGGTGCAAGTGTCAATTTAATGCCATATTCTGTTTACTTGCAACTTGGTTTAGGACAGATTAGGTCGACATCCTTGGTCCTGCAACTGATAGATAGATCCACGAAAACTCCACGGGGAGTAGTGGAGGATGTGCTTGTGTAAATAGATAAATTTTATTATCATGTTGATTTCTTAGTGTTACTTGTATATCTGAAGATGCTGACGAACAAAGTTACAATCGAGCTCTATGTGTTTCGTCCGCTCATGAAATATATGATTGCTGGCAATCTGCATAGCGCTGCGATTATCGAAGTAGAGTGAAGTAGGTCCTGAGGAAGAGACACCAAGGTTACAAAGGAGCCATCGAAGATGAACGATCTCCTTTGTAGTGGTAGACATGGCATGATACTCAATCTCAGTACTGGAAAGGGAGACAACATCTTGTTTCTTACTCCGCCAAGAAACAAGAGGGTTGCCAAGAAAGATGTAAAAGGCAGTAGTCGAGCGTCTAGTTGTAGGATCACTGACCCAATCCGCATCATAATAAGCACGAAGTATGAGATCAGAGCTGGAGGGCATAATAAGAGACCGAGTGGTGGTACCTCGAAGATAACGAAGTATCCGAAGAAGAGGAGCATAGTGAGTAGAGCGTGGTGTGGCAACAAACTGATTCACGATGTTGATGGCATGAGAGATATCTGGTCTGGTGATACACAGGTAAACAAGCTACCCAACTAGCTGTCTATAGCGCATGGGATCCGAGAGAGGTTCGTCATCAGTGGGATGGAGGCGAACATAGAGCTCAAGAGGAGTGTCTACAATGTGATCATCCGAGATAGCTGCTCGACTAAGGATGTCAGATATGTAGCGCTGCTGAGAAAGTAAGATCCCACGTTCGCCCTAAGCAATCTCCAGTCCCAAAAAGTAGCGTAGAGGACCTAAATCCTTCATCTGAAACTGACTTCGAAGGTGAGCTTGAAGAGACATAATAGCAGCAGAGTCATCTCCAGTGATAATCATATCATCAACATAGAGGAGGAGAATCGCTCGCCCATGCGATGAGGACCACACAAACAAAGAGTGGTCTTGAGCATTTTGAACAAAATCGGCCTCTATGATAGTACTGCGAAAACGCTCAAACCAGGCACGAGGAGCCTGTTTGAGTCCATAGATGGCACGGTGAACACGACAAGTATGACCAATAGGAGTAGAGAGACCAGGAGGTGGATGCATGTAGACAACCTCTGAGAGATCTTTGTGAAGAAATGCATTCTTCACATCTATCTGAAGAAGAGGCCAGTGCCGAGCTGCAGCAACTACAAGGAGAGTACGGACAGTGGTCATCTGAGCAACAGGAGCAAATGTCTCCTCATAATCATTGCCATACTCCTAAGTAAAACCACGAGCAACTAATCGGGTCTTATGCCCTTTGTGCATTAGTTGCATCTGTGTTGGGCGCTGGCGATGGGTTGATTGCCGATCCAGGGCTTTTGGGTAGTCCGGATCTAGCTCTAGGACCATTGCGGGTAGCTTGGTCCAGGACTCGATTTAAGTATTCAATCGATTTTCGATGATAGGGTTAGATGACCTGAATACATGTGGTTTGATGTTTAGAGGTCGTGTCGACTCCAAGTGGTATCCGAGGTGTAGCCGGAGTCCGGTGTTCTTAAACTCTTGGGAGGAGGAGTGCCTGCCCAGCGGTGTCCTGGCCCGCCAAACAGTGTTCCGTGTCCTGTTGAGAGTATGCAGTGTTTTGGGCCTGTGTTCACGGGCTTCCGGTAGGGTTATGGGACCCTTGTATACACCTAGGATAGACTTGGGGGCGGCACTGTTGTGTTCCCTTCCTTGTGAGTGTCGTAGTGTAGTGTCCCTGCTGAGCTTAGTGCTCACTCCTACCCGGGCTGCGTTTTGCAGGTGCTGGCGCTAGCTCTTCTTCGGTCGCCCCTACCGGGCAGGTGTTTGGTGACGTGGCGGCGTCTGGCGGTGCTTGAGGAGGTGCGATCTCAGTTTTACCCTTTTGTTATAGATAGTCTCCTACGGGAGTGTTAAATGTATAATTTCCCTGTTTTGAGGATTTGTATTATATTCAGTTCAGTGTTTGAGGTTGTGAATATTTGTATAATACATGATGATTATGAATTGCAAGGGAGACCACTACGATTAGAGGGAAATCTCGCTAAAATTTCCATAGTAGGTTAGGTTCCGGTTCGCATCGCCCGGCCCGGTTGGGCCTACGTGGGTCGGGGCGCGGCAGATCTCTGTGAAGAAATGCATTCTTCACATCTATCTGAAGAAGAGGCCAGTGCCGAGCTGCAGCAACTACAAGGAGAGTACGGACAGTGGTCATCTGAGCAACAGGAGCAAATGTCTCCTCATAATCATTGCCATACTCCTGAGTAAAACCACGAGCAACTAATCGGGTCTTATGCCGGTCAATGGAGCCATCAGATCGCTGCTTGACCTTGAAGACCCATTTGCAGCTAACAGGCTCAATCCCAGGAGGAAGAGGAACAAGATCCCAGGTGCGGGTATGAGCGAAAGCGCTGAGCTCCTCTGCCATAGCCTCCTGCCACTATGGAAACTGAGCTAACTCTTGATAAGATCGGGGCTCTTGATCAAAATGAATGGCAAATAGAAAGGCATGGAACTCAGGAGAATATGAGGCAACAGATGACCAACCATATATGCGGGGGGGGGGGGTGGTGAACTCTCCGAGGATACAAAGGAGGAGGTGTAGAGACTATAGTAGACGATGAAGATGAGGCAACCAGCGGAGAGGGCAGAAGATCCACAGCAGAGGAAGTGTCACTGGTCATAGGTAGGGGACGAGGAGAGGCCAGAAGGGATGGGGTAGTGGGGGTAGGGGTTGACGGGACTAACGGATAGGATGGAATAGGATAGGGAGATAAGGAAGGATGGGGAACGGAGGTAGATGCTGAAGGTGAGAAAGATAAAGGCTGTAGAAAAGTGAGATCCTGCGAGGTAGAGGAATAATAAGGAACATCCTCAAGAAAGAACACATGGCGAGAAATGCGAAGACGCCGTGTCACGGGATCATAACAACGATATCCCTTGTGTTCAGAGCTAAGGCCTAATAGAACACATCGGATTGACCGAGCAGATAATTTGGACCGCTCGTGAGGAGGAACCAACACAAAACATGTACAACCAAAGACTCGGAGGGGACGGTAGTCATGGGGACTGGAGTTAAGACGCTCATAAGGAGAGACACCCGAAAGAAGTGGAGAGGGCATGAGGTTAATAAGATGAACGGAAGTAAGAAGTGCCTCAGCCCAGAAAGTGCGGAGAACCTGAGAAGAGAGGAGAAGGGCACGAGTAGTCTCCAGTATTTGTCGATGCTTACGTTCAACTATGCCATTTTTCTCATGGGTGTAGGGACAAGATTGTTGGAAAACCATCCCATGAGACTGGAAGATAGATCGCATCTGAGACGAGGTGTACTCATGAGCACAGTCAGAACAAAAAACTTGAATACGCTGGTGAAACTGTGTTTAAACCATAGTAGTGAAGTGCTGATAAATCCGAGGAAGCTCAGATCGGTGACGCATAAGATAAACCCAGGTAAAACGAGATAATCATCTATAAAACTGATATAATAAAGATAGCCATTGATAAGTCACTAAATGTTCATGATTCAACCCCTTAACTTAGCTTTGTTATGTCTAGAGTAGTTGTATTTGATAGCTTGTTAGTTGATTTCCGGTTTAATTATGCTTTGAGAAGAAATACAGGAAATTCGGCTAAAATGACTAAATAAACTGCTTCATCTTCTGTCAGTAATATATTCGCCAGATATTTGACAAAGGTCCAAACATTCTGAAAATTTGGAATATTGTATAAAACTCAGATATCTACAACTTTTCTGTTGGACACTTTGCGAGATTCCTGATGGTGGGATAGCAGATTTGAAGAATACATGAAGATACATAAGCTGGGAAACTGGTCCGTCGACGTTCAGGAGAATATTCTTCAAATATTCCAGATAAGTCAGAATATTATGAAATCTTTGGGATCTAATAGAAGAATTCATAATCTACATCTTTGGTGTTGGACTTGTTTTCGAAATCCGGCTTGATTGGGGCTAGTTGCGCTCGGAATAGGCTTCCATGATTAATTCAGGAAATTCGAGTTGCACTAGAAGTCCAACTTAACCAAAACCCTAATTTCGGGAGTTCCCCTATATATATGGTTATTTAATCCGAAAATTGGGGGATCCTCATAGAGAGAAGAGAGAGGATTAAGGTTGCTGAAGAAGATGGAGATGCGCGGTGGATCTCATGCGTTCTTCACCAAATTCATGGCCTCCATCCACAAGATGAGTGGCTAATCTCTCACTTAGGGATCTCATGAAACTCTAATGTAGCCTTCTTGTATTTTTTCTACTTAAATCTTGTAATCTTTTCTATGGCATGATCCTTTGAATTCAGTTTTAATGACAATAGAGTTGAAGGAATCTGGTTGTCCTTTGACGTATTTTCAGTCTAATACGATTGCGATGCTTGAGTGTAAAGATTCTTAGGATGATTTTAATATCGCTTTTGTGTGTATCTTTGAGATAGTTTATGCTAAGCAAAGATAGATTGTACTCAGGTTAAGTCCGAAGACAGTCTATGCTAAGCGAAGATAGACTATGTCGTAGGATAACATGAGCGTTCTTTTAGGGATTCATGCGAGCTTAAGAAGCCGTGATTCCATATGTCTAGATTAGAGAACAAGAGGATACTAGAGAATACAGGAGGTGAAATTAGAGTGGATTGAGTAATTCCTAGGTCTTTCTCATATTGATCCATCCCTATCCTTTTATTGCTTTCTTAGTTAGATTTAACTCCATAGTTAATCAAAATCCTTCTCTTTCGTCTCTGGATAGAATGTTTGAGATTGATTTAAGTTCTTCTCTGTTGACAATATTTGCCTATGGTTCGACTCTGGATCTTACCACTGTTCTACACCCGTAGAGTAGTGATTGATTGAAGGATTATATATATTTATAAATTGTGTCGAGTTGTGCGATTTAATGACATCGTGCGAACGAGATCAGCCACACATAGATGAGACGGGAGTGGGGCCCCAAATATCTGAATGTACTCAAGCAAAAGGGGTACAAGATTGAGTAGTACGCAGAGGAAAGGGCGGAGCTACAAATTTAGCAAGTTTGCAGCCAGAACAAAAAGAGAGAGAGGTACATGTACTAGAACCCAAAACACTTGACCTAAAGAGACTATGAAGGCGATCCTCTGACAGATGACCAAGCCGACGATGCCAGCGATCGACAGGGGAAAGCGAAGTGACGCTGAAGGCAACAGGGGAGGAAGAGACAGGGGAAGGGATGGGCAATGACAGACTCAACAGATGGTAAGGGCTACCAACCCTATGATCAATGCCAATCTCCATGCCTGTATGTTGGTCGTGCACATGACAGGAGGTAGAGGTAAAAGTAACAGTATAACCTATATCACAAATATGACTAACAGATACAAGATTCATATGCAACATAGGGACATGAAGAACATGGGGGAGGGTAATAGGACCGGTACAAAAAGAACCAGACTGCAAAACATCTAAGCGATAGCCATCAGCAGTATGTATAGCTGGAAAATGCGTAGCAGAAATGCATGAAGACAAAATAGATGAATCATATGTCATCTGAGATGAAGCACCAGAATTGAGAACCCAAATGCGATTGAGTGTACCAGGAGCAGCAACCATAGCAATGGAGTCTACCTCAGAAGACGAGCACGATCAATCTGTTACTGAAGACTCTGGATAGACTCTGGGGAATCCACAACTGTAGTGGCACGAACAGGATGTCCTGGGGCAGCATCGAGAACACCCTCAAAAACGGATGAAAGAAGTGACAGATGAGCAAGGGAGTCAAGCTTTGAATGGAGGGCCATCGGATCCTTCGAAAATAGCCGTCGAACACCTTGCAGGCACTGCTAAGCACGTTGGGCTATATGCGCATTGGCGTGGGGCTACGCGCGTGTCGACTCGGGGTTGCGTGCACGTAAGAACGAGGAACCGAGGGTGCAGGGCCACGCGCGTGTGTTTGCGAGGGTGCGAATAGTGCGCTTGCTGGACACGTGGGCTCTGAAGAGAGGAGGGCGCAGGGCTGCGAGCATCACTGCAGCCCAGTGTCGAGCACTTGGCGAATGATGAGTGCATGAAAGTGCACTCTGAATAGTCTTCTAACCATCTCAATTGCTAGATTGTCACCCTTAAGCAACCCCTTTAGTACTATTTTTATACTTATATGTGCTTCACATAGTTGTTCGAAAAATGTAGGAAATTGGAGCTAAAAGGAGCAAAGAAGCTGAAAACATTACATGGGTCTACTTCAAATATTAAACTGTACCTGGTTAAGAAGAACCAGATGATGTACCATATACCATTGGAAAGCTTTGGAAGTCTAGTTTCCTGGAGAATTTTACGGTTCATAATTCCGAGTTTCCTATAAGAAGTTACGACAATTTTAGTATTAATGGCGCAGTCTGAATGACAAAAGAGAAAATACGCAGAACAAATGATCGATCATCCCCTATAATGATCGATCATTTGATGCGTCAGAGCTAACAGAGAGCCTATTTTCAAAGGATCAATCATCTACCCAAAGACGATCGATCCCTTATGATACTGGAGTGATTTTGGGAAAAAATGATCGATCATCTCCCTTATAATGATCGATCATCTCCCTTATAATGATCGATCATTGTATGTAGCCAGAGATGACAGAGAGCCATATTTGAAATGATCGATCATGCCCTTTAGGATGATCGATCATCATCGGGAAGTGACCCAGTCTACGGAGAAGGAAGATCGATCCTTTCCCAAAGAAGATCGATCTTAGTCGGCGCGTCCAGGTTATGAAATTGAGAAAAGAAAGAAAATCGATCTTTATCCTTAAGGAGATCGATCTCTTGTCGGACGACCTGAAAACGAACGGACCAAATTTGATCCAATAGTTAAAATAAAACCTAGGGTTTCATACCTATATATAAGGAGGACGTCCAGCTCTCCCAAGGGGTGTTTTTTCGACAGAGCTTTTTCTAGACGTTTCTGGAGGATGGAGACCAAATCTAAATCCATGGCCGAGTAATCCGCGAGCATGGCGGACGGATGACCTAGCAAGGATTAAAGTTTCTTCTTCATCATGGTTCATAGTTTTAATCTTTATTGTTAAACTCTTTTCTATGTATTGAATCTTCAAGGATTATTTTCAGATTATAGATTTTATGTGGATGAATGATATTATGAATCCAGTCATGATTCTTTCATGATCTTATAATCCCATAGTTTTATTTATTGTTTACCTACTTTATCTCATGAAATCTTTGCTATGCAGTACCGATTGTGAGAGTTGGTATTGTGTATTCTTAGAGATCTGGTAAGATAGAGTTAGGGCTTTGTCCCGATGAACTTTTGCTATACGTTGCCTGTAGTGACAGCCGGTATCGTATATTCTTAGGTTTTGGTAGGATGAAGTTAGAACTATAAAAGGGAAGAATCAATCATAGGAAGAGACTTTTATATATTTTGTTAGGTTTATAGTTTTATATCTTCCGGTTAAAGTGATTGGGATGTGAATCCCTTAACTGAGTATTGTTGGTAGAAGAAGAACCTAAATCCGAGTGAAGTGATTCCCGATGCCTAGCCTTATTAAAATCCTTTGATTTAATTTAGTTAATTCTTAAGTTCTCGTTTGTCTTCAATTCATTGTTATTTGCGTTTTGGATATTTTCTGCTTGTCTCTCTGTGGGTTCGACCTCTGTTATGTTATGCTGCACTGCACCGCTGTGTTGTGACACATTAGAGCGATATCAAAATTTGACGCCGTTGCCGGGGAGACGGTTCATAAAAGCGCTAGAATCAGATTAAATTGATTGCAGACATAGAAAGCGATAACTTTGTTCATTTTCTATTGTCTTTATTTCTTTATTTCGGCTTTGATTTTCCTTCTCTATTAGGATTGTTTTCTTTTATTTCAGTTTTAATTAGTTTGCTTAGTTTCTATTACTATTTTTGCTTATTTTCTGTAGTTGATTTGCATCTTTTTGATTGCGTTATTGTTGGTGTATGCCTCGGTATAGAGACGAACTAGGCAGTTTTGCTAGATGCTCCGAGGGTGATTCTGAAACTTCTGATAGTGAGACATATATTGCTGACCTCTTTGACGGCACAGTCACAAACTTCACATCATACTTTCATTATGGCTGAGCACGAGGAACATCAAGCTCCTAGGAGTTTGCAAGAGTATATGCATCCCACACGCACTGCTACACCTTCATGCATCATGTTACCAATTAATGCACCACATCTGGACTTTAAACCTGGCATAATTCAACTGCTTCCTACCTTTCACGGGTTGGAAAATGAAAATCCATATGTGCATATTAGGGAGTTTGAGGAGGTAGTAGCGACCTTCCATGGCTAACCAGGTACACTAGATATGATCCGACTTAAGTTCTTTCCCTTCTCACTGAAGGATAGAGCGAAGAGTTGGTTATATTCCTTGAGGCCACGATCTATAAGATCTTGGGCTGAAATGACACAGATATTTTTCAACAAGTATTTCCCACAGCACAAAACCAATGCACTTAAGAAATAGATTTCAACCTTTACACAGAAGGATAGTGAAACCTTGTATCATGCGTGGGAACGATTTAAAGAAATGTTGAATTTATGTCCTCATCATGGATATGAAAGTTGGCGTCTTGTTAGTTATTTCTATGATGGTTTAACTGTTAGAGAATGCTAATTTGTTGAGATGATGTGTAATGGTGAATTTTTGCAAAAAGATCATGATGCAGTAATTGAATATTTGACTTAGCTTGCTGAGAAAGCTCATACATGGACTGGACCGAGTGCAACAAAAAGTACAAACAGGGCCAGACCACCACCGCAGCAACAAGGTGGAGGAATATATCAGCTACGCGAGGAAGATGCACTCAAGGCCAGAGTGGAGAGTCTAACAAGGGAGCTGGAGCTATTAAAGACCAAAGATATCATGGCTGCCCGGACCTCTTCATATAACGAACCTCCAAAGCCAACTGGGCCTTGTGTGATTTGTCAAGGCGTGGACCACCAGATTGATGATTGCCCCACCTATACTGAGATGAGAGGTGTGTACGGTGAACATTGCAACACCATGGGCGCATTCAGGAGGCCATACACTCCCTATTCAGAGACCTATAATCCAGGGCGGCGAGAGCATCCGAACTTCAGCTGGAAGTCGAACGCTCCACAAAGCAACGAGCATCATCAACCGCCATCAAATAAACCTTTTTCTAGCCCTCCTTATAATACATCTGGTTTTCCTAGGCCTACATTTAATGACAGTTTACAGGAACTGAAATCTATGATTGTGCAGGAATCTAAGGAAAGAAAGGAGGATGTTCAAGAGATCAAGAGCCAGATCACGAAGTTGATCAACTCTTTGAGCGTGCATGAATGAGGGACATTCCCAGCTCAACCTCAACAAACTCAAGTATCTAGTACTGAGCAAAATAATGTGAAGGAGATGAATGCCGTAACTACAAGAAGCGGGAAAACAACAAAAAGCCCTTCAAAAAAGCCCACCGAACCTCCTATTGCTGTTGAAGAAGAGGACCGGATTGAGGAGAACCATGCAGAGGCCGGTCATCCTGATGGCCCTACGCCAGGTGACGTTAAGGTACGTGTCTCTTTCCCTTGGGCATTGAAATCCACTAAATTGACTATGGAGCCTAACAGCGAGGTTTTGGAGCATCTTCGGTAGGTTAAGGTAAACCTTCCTCTTTTGCATGTTATTAAGCAAATTCCTACATATGCTAAAGTGATTAAAGATTTATGGACTATGAAGAGACGACATCATGTAAAGAAAACTGCATTTTTAACAGAGCAGGTTAGTGCACTGCTTCAGCATAGGATTCCTCTTAAATATAAGGATCTTGGCTGTCCTACTGTGTCTTATTTCATTGGAGAACATGAAGTAGGACAAGCTTTATTAGATCTTGGTGCAAGTGTCAATTTAATGCCATATTCTGTTTACTTGCAACTTGATTTAGGACAGATTAAGTCGACATATGTGGTTTTGCAACTAGCAGATAGATCCACGAAGACTCCACGAGGAGTAGTAGAGGATGTGCTTGTTCAAATAGATTAATTTTATTATCCTGTTGATTTTTTAGTTTTGGATACTCAGGCTGTAGTAACTGCTGATTCTAGGATTCCCATTATTTTAGGTAGACCGTTTTTTGCTACTGTTAATGCTATAATTAATTACAGGAATTGCTTAATGAAGTTAACTTTTGGAAATATGACTTTAGAAATTAATGTTTTTAATGTTGCTAAGCAGCCTGATGAGAATGATGAATGCCAGCAGACTTACTAGATTGATTCGCTCACTGAAGAGGAGTTTGCTGCAACTGAAATTAATTTTCTTGAATTAGATTTGGATGAAAATGTTGATGTTGATGGTATGTGCAAAAATTTGGAACATTGTTCTTTTGCAGGTCCATGAAATCCAAAGTTTGAAGAACTGCCAGAAAGAGGACAGCTACCAACGCCATCAGCAGTAGAGGCGCCCAAGCTGGACCTGAAGCCGCTTCCTCAAGGATTAAAGCATGCCTATCTTGGTCCAGGTGATACATATCCAGTTATTATTTCTTCAGCTTTAACTGCAGAACAAGGTGAGCAATTACTTAGCGTTTTAAATGAGCATAAATCAGCTATTGGTTGGAGTATAGCAGATATGAAAGGTATTAGTCCATTGATATGTTCCCATAAGATTAATCTTGAATAGGGGGTTGTACCTCGTAGGGATCCTCAATGTAGGTTGAACCCTACAATGAAGGAGGTAGTAATAACTGAAGTATTGAAATTGTTAGATGCATGGATCATCTATCCCATTGCTGATAGCAAGTGGGTGAGCCCTACACAGGTTGTGCCTAAAAAATATGGTGTCATCGTTGTTAAAAATGAAAGTGGCAACTTTGTCCCCACTAAATTGGGGACAGGATGGCGTATGTGTATAGACTATAGAAAACTGAATGCAGCCACCCGTAAGGATCACTTTTCATTACCTTTTTTAGACCAGATTTTAGAGATAGTAGCTGGACATCCTTTTTATTGTTTTCTTGACGGTTATTCTGGATATTATCAGATTGAGATTGCTTTAGAAGATTAGGAAAAAACTACCTTTACATGTCCTTTTGGTACTTACGCTTTCCATAGAATGCCATTTGGATTGTGTAATGCTCATGCTACTTTTCAACGTTGTATGATGAGTATGTTTGCTGATATGATAAAGAAATGTATGGAAGTATATATGGATGTTTTGACTGTGTTTGGTAATACTTTTGATCCATGCTTGCGAAACTTAAAGAGAGTCTTGGTCATGTGTGAAGAGAAACACCTTGTGCTTAATTGGGAAAAGTGCCACTTCATGGTGCCCTCAGGCATTGTATTGGGCCATATTGTCTCTTCCAGAGGCATTGAGGTGGATTGATAAAAAATTGATCTCATCTCAAAGCTTTATGTGCCAAAGACTGTTAAAGATGTTAGATCCTTTCTAGGGCATGCTAGTTTTTACAGGAGATTTATTCAAAAATTTTCTGCTATTTCTCAACCTTTGTGTAATCTTTTGATAAAGGACACCCCTTTTGAGTGGACTGTTGCTTGTCAGAAGGCTTTTCAGGCCTTGATTGATAAACTGACTTCTGCACCTATTGTACAGCCACCTGATTGGAGCCTTCCTTTTAAATTGATTTGTGATGCTAGTGATTTTGCTATAGGAGCAATTTTAGGGCAGCGAAAAAATGGAAAACCACTTGTTATTCATTATGCTAGCAGAACCTTGAATAGTGCACAGATGAACTACTCTACTATTGAAAAAGAACTGTTAGTGATAGTCTTTGCAGTAGACAAGTTTCGTGCTTATTTGATTGGTTCTCCTATCACAATTTTCACTGATCATGCCGCGCTTAAGTACCTTCTCACCAAGGAGGATGCTAAAGCATGCCTAATTCGTTGGATATTGATCTTGTAGGAATTTGATATCTCCATCAGAGGCAAGAAGGGTGTGGAGAATGTAGTTGCTGATCACCTGTCCAGATTAATGGTGGAAGTAGCTGTCGATGAGCCACCGATCATGGATGACTTCCCTGATGAGCAACTCTTTTCAGTTACACGGTTGCCCTGGTATGCGCACATTGTTAATTACTTAGCGACAGGTGAGATCCCTTCCTTTTGGAGTGTGCAGGATAAGCGTAGATTTTTTGTTGAGGTAAAGAAATTTTATTGGGATGATCCTTGTCTGTTTAAGTATTGTCCTGACCAGATTATGTGCCCGTTGTGTCCCTGATTATGAAATAGAAAGCATCATTACATTATGTCACTCTCATGCATGCGGAGGCCATTTTTTGATGAAAAAGACTGCTGCTAAAATTCTTCAATGTGGTTTTTACTGGCCTACTATGTTTCGTGATGTTAATATTTTCTGTAGATACTGTGATAGATGTCTAACGTTAGGAGCTTTATCTAGACGCCATATGATGTCTTTGAACCCCATTCAAGCTGTAGAAATTTTTGATTGCTGGGGCATAAATTTTTGATTGCTGGGGCATAAATTATTGGCTGTGGAGTACGTGTCTAAGTGGGTGGAGGACATTGCATGTTGGAATAATGATCATTCCACTGTCATCAGGTTTCATAAATAGCATGTTTTGTCCAGATTTGGTACTCCTAGGGTTATTATTAGTGACCAAGGATCGCATTTTTGTAACCGCTCTTTTGAGGCTTTGATACGCAAGTATGGAGTCACACATAAGGTTTCCACTGTATATCATCCACAGACGAATGGCCAAGCTGAATTAGCTAATAGAGAGATAAATCAAATCCTGGAAAAGACAGTGAGCCCCAACCGAAAAGACTGGTCCTTGAGGTTATCAGATGCGTTGTGGGCCTATCGCACTGCTTATAAGACTACTTTAGGGATGTCACCGTTTCGCCTTGTTTATGGAAAACCATGTCATCTTCCAGTAGGATTAGAACATAAGACATATTGGGTTATTAAGTCACTAAATTTTACTTTGGATATTGTAGGTCAGGAATGGAAACTCCAGCTGTCTGAGTTGGAAGAACTCCGGAATGATGCTCATGAGAGTTCCAGGATATTCAAGGCAAAAACAAAGGCCTACCATGACAAGCAGATCCTGATGAAAGTGTTTTAAGAAGGGCAGTAAGTCTACCTGTATGATGCGCGGCTATACTTACATCTTGGGAAGCTGAGATCACGTTGGACAGGCCCCTTCACCGTTACCAGAATATTTGAGAATGAGGCTGTGGAGATTGAAGACCCGAAGGATGGGAGGCTATTCAAGGCCAATGGACAGCGACTGAAGCCAATCCCAGAGAAGACGGCCACTGATGAGCATCATGTTCCTCTCGTAGACCCTGTCTACGAGGGATGATCTTTCTACTATCCATCATTTCCCTTTTTGATTAGGTTAGGTTGTTTTAGTTTGTTTGCTTTTGTTTTCATTTGTTTTCGGTTGCTATCTTATTTCTTAGGATGTTTGGACCACCGTCCACCTTGCTTGAGAGCTTCGACCACTATCATGGTAATGAGAAATTCGGCCACCCTGAGGAACCTTGGGCAAGATTTCAGCTATGTTGTCAGGTGGCCTCGCTCCTATTTAAATTTCTAATTCTTGTCTATTCTATTTAAAATTTAAACCCGCACCCTATTTTATTCTATTGCCATACTTAGCACACATTGGGGACAATGTGAATTTCAGGTTGGGGGTGTAGGCATACATGATCTCATGCATGCTACCTTATTGAGTTTAATAGTGTTGAATTGAGCATGTTCCTAGAAAATATACATGAGCTGAAATTTTGATGCTTATTATACATATTGCTTTCACATGGATTGACCTATACATTGATTGCATGTGTGATAACCTGAAGGTAGAACATCATGTGATTCACACACGAACACTTTATGTGCAGTGGCAATTATACTCACTAGAGGAATGAGCATGCTATTGTCAATCTAGATCATGATTTCAACTTTAGCTAGTGTTGAGTATTGCGTGTTGAGAGAAAAAAGAAGAAGAAAAAGAAAAGTTCTGGAGCTTGATCAAGCTGTGCCTAAACGACTATTTAGTGAGCTATTGAGTAACCGGGTGTTCTTGTCTTAGGAAGCGGGGAGCTCGTGTAAAAAGGTAGAACCACTGATAGCTAAAAAAAAACTATTAAGTTCTTTGCTAAGTAACCGGATCTCTGTGCCTCAAGAAGCGGAGAGTTCTCGCGTAAAAAGGCAAAGTGTCTGATAGTTGAAGAAAAAAAAGAGAAACAGAAAGAGCTTGTTGTACTTAAAATGTGAGGGATGGATGATTGGTCAGGAAGATGGTAGTGTGTTTGGACTAATGGTGGGTAGAAGTTGCCTCTGTATGTAACTTTTATTTGTCACGTCACTTGGGTTCATCTGGATGGTGATTAGCATGTTTGAAGTGTAGAAGTTAATTTCGTGTGTTGGTAGCATATGTATGAGTATAAAAAGTTTTTGTGCTCTAAACTGTATAAAACACTATTGACTTGATAAGGCAGAATTTTTATCATACATGTCTATAGCCTTGAACCGTTAGTGTACTTAATTATATTTTATGCGCTTTGAATTGCTAGAGACTAGCAATAAGCTGGTTGCGGGGTGTGATGAGTGCATGAAAGTGCACTCTGAACAGTCTTATAACCATCTCAATTGATATATTGTCACCCTTAAACAACCTCTTTAGCACTATTTTTATACTTATATATGCTTCACATAGTTGTTTGGAAAATGCAGGAAATTGAAGCTAAAAGGAGCAAAGAAGCTGAAAAGAATACATGGGTCTACTTCAAATATTAACCTGTACCTGGTTAAGAAGAACCAGATGATGTACCATATACCATTGGAAAGCTCTGAAAGTTTAGTTTTTGAAGAATTTTACGGTTCGTGATTCCGAGTTTTCTAGAAGATGTTACGGCAATTTTAGTATCAATGGCGCAGTCTGAATGGCGAAAGAGAAAATACACAGAACAAATGATCGATCATCCCCTATAATGATCGATCATTTGATGCGCCAGAGCTAACAAAGAGCCTATTTTCAAAGGATCGATCATCTACCCATAAACGATCAATCCCTCATAGTACTGGCGTGATTTTGGGATAAAAGGATCGATCATCTCCCTTATAATGATCGATCATTGTATGTAGCCATAGATGACAAAGAGCCATGTTTCAAATGATTGATCATGCTCTATAAGATGATCGATCATCATCGGGAAGTGACCCAGTCTACGGAGAAGGACGATCGATCCTTTCCCAAAGAAGATCGATCTTAGTCGGGGTGATCCAGGTTAAGAAAATTGAGAAAAGAAAGAAGATCGATCTCTTGTCGGACGACCTGAAAACGAACGGACCAAATTTGATCCAATAGTTAAAATAAAACCTAGGGTTTCATACCTATATATAAGGAGGACGTCCAGCTCTCCCAAGGGGGGTTTTTTCGACAGAGCTTTTTCTGGACGTTTCTGGAGGAGGAAGGAGACCAAATCTAAATCCATGGCCGAGTAATCTGCGGGCATGGCGGATGGATGACCTAGCGAGGATTAGGGTTTCTTCTTCATCATGGTTCATAGTTTTAATCTTTATTGTTAAACTCTTTTCTTTGTATTGAATCTTCAAGGATTATTTTCAGATTATAGATTTCTATGTGGATGAATGATATTATGAATCCAGTCATGCTTCTTTCATGATCTTATAACCCCATAGTTTTATTTATTGTTTACCTACTTTATCTTGTGAAATCTTTGCTATGCATTGTCGATTGTATGAGTTGGTATTGTGTATTCTTAGAGATCTGGTAAGATAGAGTTAGGGCTTTGTCTCGATGAACTTTTGTTATACGTTACCTGTAGTGACAGCCGGTATCGTATATTCTTAGGTTTTGGTAGGATGAAGTTAGAACTATAAAATGGAAGAATCAATTGTAGGAATAGACTTTTATATATATTGTTAGGTTTATAGTTTCATATCTTCCGATTATGGTGATTGGAATGTGAATCTCTTAACTAAGTATTGAATGAACCGTTGGTAGAAGAAGTAGCAAAATCCGAGTGAAGTGATTCCCAATGCCTAGTCTTATTAAAATCCTTTGATCTAATTTAGTTAATTCTTAAGTTCTCGTTTGTCTTCAATTCATTGTTATTTGCGTTTTGGATGTTTTCTGCTTGTCTCTTTATGGGTTCGACCTCTGTTATGTTATGCTGCACTGCACCGCTATGTTGTGACACATTTGAGCGATATCAGCGGGCACACAAGTAGCTAAGCAGGGAGGTCGCAGGGCTGCGCTAGAGAATGGTGCCGATGGAGAGGGATGCCGGGAGGAGCTCGGGGAGGAGCGGCGGCCTGTGATGGTGGCGAAGGAGCTCCGAAGAAGGGAGATCAGTGGAGAGGAACTCGGATCTGAGGCTCTCAGGAGAGAGAGAGCTCAGGGCAGAGGAGCTCTGGCCGGATCTGAGGAGAGGGAGCTCGGGGGAGAAATGAAAAGTGGTCGTTGGGAGCTGCTTTTTGAGGTCTTAAGGCTCAAGTATATATGGGAAGTTACAGGAAACTTGGTGTAAGACCAAGGGAGATATTAGTTTATATGGTAACAAGTTTTAGTCTCCTTTTGAGAGCTTAAATCTTTGTAAACCTACTTCAAGTTGTGAAGTAGACTTTGTGAGAAATATTCAAGAGTTGTTTGGTGTGATTTGTAAGGTTCTCAAGCACCCGAAAGCTTGAGGGGGAGATCCAGCAGTTGTTGGAGGATTTGTATGGTTGTCAAGCACCCGGAAGCTTGATGGAAAAACTTGTAAGGAAGGATTACAAGTAGTGGAACCTCAAGGAGGACCTTGAGTGAAGTGGACGTAGGCAAGGTTGGTCGAACCACTATAAAATCTGGTGCAAGTCTCCTAACTCTTTCTTATCCTTCATAACTTGCTTTATTTATTGCTTTCATATCTATACAAACATACTAGTCTTCTAGCTTTCCTTTCTAGGTTTTTATCTATTGTATTTCCGCAAAAGAGTCCAATTCACCCCCTCCTTGGACCTACAATTGGTATTAGAGCCTCGTCTCTAAATTTGGGGTTTAACGACCCTAGAGGATCCTAGGTATAGATGGAAAACCAACAAAGACAATCTACCAATATGCTTCCCTACTTTGATGGAGAAAATTACAACTATTGGAAGAGTAGGATGGAAATTTTTATCCAATCCTTAGACTATGAAGCTTGGCTTACTATTGAGGATGTACCATTTATTCCTAGTAAAAAGTATGAAGGAAAGTATGTACCCAAGCTTAAGAGTGAGTATACTCTATCCGACATAAAGAAATTGGAAACCAATGCTAAAGCCAAATGCTTTCTTTTTTATGCATTGAGCCCCAATGAATTTAGTAGAATTTCAAGTTGTAAATCGACCAAGGAGATATGGGAGAAGCTTGAAATTACATATGAGGGAACCAACCGAATTAAGGAGACTAGGATAAGTATGCTTGTTCATGATTATGAATTGTTTAGCATGAAGGATAATGAGTCCATTAGTGAAATATTTACACGCTTCAATAATATTTTAAATGTGCTTCACTCTCTTAGGAAATCTTATGGTAATGATGAAATTGTAAAAAAGATACTTAGGTGTCTACCTAAAGCATGGGATCCCAAGGTGACGACGATTGAAGAAGCCAAAAACCTTTCCTAGCTATCACTAGACGAGCACATGGGTTCACTCATGACCTATGAGATGAGCTTGAAGAAGAGCAACAATAAAAGAGAGAAGAAAGATAAATCGGTTGCATTCAAGTCATCATACCAAGAATCATCAAGTTTAAGTGATAAAGACTCGGATTCAAGTGATGAGGAATTGACATCAATTACAAGAAAAATCAAAATGATGCTCAATCGCTAAGGAGGAAAGAAGAATTTCAAGAAGAAAACCTCTGAAGGTGAAAAATCAAACTCTACCTCATCTAATTCAAATAACATTATATGTTATGAGTGTAGAAAGCCCAGACACTACAAGTCCGATTGCCCTCAACTCAAGAAGCCAACAAAGAAGAGTTTCAAGAAAAAGAAAGGCATGGTGACAACTTGGAGTGAAAGCGATAAGGATTCCTCCTTCGATGAAAAAGAGCAAGAAAAGGCAAATATTTTCCTAATGGCCATCGGGGATGAGAAAGAAGATCATGAGGTAAATGATGAGCTAGCCTTTGATGAACTTTTTGAAGCTTATCATTCCTTAGCTTAAGATTTCAAGTTCATTAAAAAGAAATATTATGCTTCATGTAAGGACTTGAAGAAGCTAGAACAAGAAAAACTAGATGTCATGTATAGGATTGACTTATTGGAAAATGAGAACAAATGAATGATGAGTAAGACATCTAGTGATGATCATGCCTCTCTTAGAAAAGAACTTGAGGATTGCAAATGTGAGCATGATATTTTACAAAACAACTCAAGTATCTTGCAAAAGGAAATCATCAATTTGAGAGAATAAAAAAGGGATCTCACTCTTGAAAATAATGATTTGAAAATCACTATTTTTAAGTTTATGAAGAGTAAGATCATACTTAATGAGATCGTTTATAGCCAACGTAATTCATTGAACAATAATGGAATTGGCTATAATCCTAGGAAGATGAATAATCTTTAAAAGACAAGTTTTGTTAAAGTATCATCTCATCCTCCCAGATTTGCAAATGCACCTACTTGTCACTATTCTTGTAAAATAGGACATATTGCTCCTAATTGCTATTTAATGAAGAATGCTTGTGCTAACACCCTTTGGATTGCAAAGCATTCATCTTATATGTACATGTCAAGAATTAACGATAATGGACCCAAAAAGATTTGGGTACCAAAAATCAAGACATGCTTTGTGTTAGGAATACTTGAGATCCAATTGTCAAGACAAATTCAAAAGAAAACGGTGATATTTTGATGGTGGATGGTCAATTGATAAGGTGGGAACAAGAAAATGTTTCCAAGGAAAAAGGAGGTATGCTAAATAGTCAAATGATCCCTCCAATGGTATGAAATCTTGTTCCTCCATTTTCCATTTTATTAAGTCTAAAAATTTCCTAATCCTTATGAAGTTTTTCTTCTTGATTTAAAATGAATCCTTGAAAAGAATTCATTTTGGTTAAAATCTTGCATCTTGATTTATTTTAAAAGAGGTCATAAGTCATAGTTTGCATTATAATGCTTACTGTTTTGAAATAATTCTTAATCATCTTTTATGAGAAATTGTGACTTGTATGCACCATTTGCTTCAATTCTTCAATTGGTTTCATGCAATAGAAAAGTGGTATGTGAGTTCTTAATACTCATCTTCATACACATACACTCATGAGCCACATCTTTGATTAAATGCATGAATTCCATGTTTAATGACTAGGTTTAGCTCAAAATAGTCAATTACATTTGTATGCAAAATTTCATGAGTTTTTGATTCAAAAATATTTTTAAATTAAATTTCAAAGTTCATTTTCTGGAAGTGACGGACGACCGCGGGTTCACTTGGATCGACCGTGACTACGCAATTGCTCAAATCATGCTCGACGGTCGACCGTGAACTTCTGAAGGTCGACCGCCATTGGTTGTGTCATATTTTTTCATCGCATCTCACTTTAAAAATAATTTTTCAATGGTTTGTCTTTGGGGGAGATAAAGGAACTTATGTTTAGGGTTTACCTAAATTAAATCGGTTTAATTTTTTTTTTTTTTATCCCCTACTTCCTTTGGTATCATGAATATTATAATCTATTTGATAATCAAGCCTCCATTGGTGATCCAAATTTTTCTCTTGCCCCATCCCCACTTTTTGATGATGCCACAGGGGGAGAAAAAGTTGTGATGTGATCTATTGTTACCAATTATGATATTAGTAATCATACTAAAAGATAAAAAATCTTGTCATAATATCATGGATAGCACTTTCAGTATCATATGACTAGTGTGCATCCTTAATCAAAGAAATGGATGCATAGTTTTAGGGGGAGCAATTGATATTTTATCATCACATATAAATAGATTGTCATCATCAAAAAGGGGGAGATTGTTAGTCATAATGGTGTTTTGATGATGCCAATATGTTCTTAAATGATAAAATATATATGTGATGAAATATATGTTGGAAACATGCTTTAACTTTCATATTTGAGAAATGTTAGTGTCCACGGACGATACGGCGGTCGACCGTGGGATCGACCGCGGGCTATGAAGAGATCAACCGTGGAGTTTGGCGGACGATGGACGGATCGACTGCGGAGGATAAAAGAAGTGACGGTTGATGTCGCGGTCGATGGGACGGTCGACCGCGGGAAATGTGACCTGTATGAGGTGAAGTGACGGTCGAAAGAAGCATCGACCCTGGGAAGTGTTTTTCCTCACAGAGCCTGACGGACGATGTGACGGTCGAACGTGAAGCTTGAAGGTCGATGCGTGGATCGACTGCGGCTCAAGAAGAACGCGACGGACGATGTGGCGGACGATCCGACAGTCGACCGCCAGTCAGAAAACTAGCCGTTATAGAGCCGTTGCCAAAATGCAAAGTGTCCATTGGGAACTGCTTTTTGAGGTATTAAAGCTCAAGTATATATAGAAAGTTGCAGGAAACTTGGTGTAAGACTAAGGGAGATATTAGTTTACATTGTAACAAGTTTTAGTCTTCTTTTGAGAGCTTAAATCTTTGTAAACCTACTTCAAGTTGTGAAGTAGACTTTGTGAGAAATATCCAAGAGTTGCTTGGAGTGATTTGTAAGGTTCTCAAGCACCCGAAAGCTTGAGGGGGAGATCCAACAGTTGTTGGAGGATTTGTAAGGTTGCCAAGCACTCGGAAGCTTGGTGGAAAAACTTGTAAGGAAGGATTACAAGTAGTGGAACCTCAAGGAGGACCTTGAGTGAAGTGGACGTAGGCAAGGTTGGCCGAACCATTATAAAATCTGGTGTAAGTCTCCTAACTCTTACTTATCCTTCATAACTTGCTTTATTTATTGCTTTCATATCTATACAAGCATACTAGTATTTTAGCTTTCCTTTCTAGGTTTTCATCTATTATATTTCCGCAAAAGAGTCCAATTCACCCCCCCCCCCTGGACGTACACTATTTTTATATTTATATGTTGCTTCAAATAGTTGGTTGAAAAATGCAGTAAATTGGAGCTAAATGGAGCAAAGAAGTTGAAAAGTTTACATGGGTCAACTTCGAAGATTAAATTGTACATGCTCATTAAGAACTAGATGAAGTGCCATACATTATTGCAAAGCTCTTGAAGTTTAGTTTCTGAAGAATTTTACGGTTCGTGATTTCGAGTTTTCAAGACGATGTTACAGTACTTTTAGTACCAAAGGCGCAGTGCAGTGTTGAATGGAAAAAGAGATATTATGTACAAAAAGAAGATCGATATTCTTCCTCTATGAAGATCGATCTTTCATGTGACATAGCTCTATGTTTCATAGGATCGATCTCTTCCTCTATGAAGATCGATCTTTCATATAGCCAGAGATGACAGAGAGCCATGTTTAAAAGGATCGATCTTCCCCTATGAAGATCGATCTTTGTTTGGACGGAGAAAATTGACGATATAAAGATCGATCTTCCCCTTTAAAGAGATCGATCTTCTTCACAGTTGAGAAAATTGAGAAAATCGACGATGGAAAAGATCGATCTTCTCCTTTAAGAAGATCGATCTTCCTCGGGTGCAGCCAGTTCTACGGGATGAAAAGATTGATCTTCAGCCCTTGAAGATCGATCGATGAAGATCGATCTTTATATGGCAGCTGAGCAAAATAAAGGGTGCAGATCATATCCGAGTGAGAATCTTTTGGAGGCTATAAATAGGCAACTTAGGGCTATTCAAGGAGAGCTTTTTGGGGGACTTTTCTAGAGGAAGAAGGAGACCAATCCACCATCCATGGACGAGTAATCTTTAGTCATGGTGGATGGATGACTAAGCAAGGATGAGGGTTTCTTTCTCTATAATTAGTTCATGTTTTAATTCTTAATGTTTAAACTCTATATATGTATTGAATCTTCATAGATGGTTATGTGGTTGAACATTATTATAATTCCAGTCATGCTTTTGTTATGATATTGTGATCCCATAGTTATCTCTCTTGTTCTCCTACCTAGTCTTGTGAAATCTTTGCTATGCATTGTCCGTTGTGCCAGCTGGTGCATATTCTTAGGGATATGGTAGGAGAAGGTTAGGGCTTGGTCCCGTGAAACTTTTGTTGCACGTTGTCTGTAGTGACAGCCGGTATCGTGTATTCTTAGGTTATGGTAGAACGGAGTTAGGGCTACTACGAGAAGAACCAAACAAAGAAAGAGACATTTAAATTCTATCAGATTCATAGCTCCATACTTTTTAGTCGAGGTTATTGGGATGTGAATCCCTCGACTGAGTTTTACATGAACCATTGGCAAGAGAAGAACCCAAGTCTGAGTGAGGGATTCCTGAAGCCTAGCCTCATCCAAATCATGATTTAATTTGTTAACTTAGCTTTACCATTAAATCTTCGATCTAATTTTCTCAACTCTTTCGCTCTTGCTTGTTTTCGATACACTGTTATCTGTGTTTCTGGATCCTTTCTGCTTGTTTCCTTGTGGGATCGACCTCTCTTATGTTGTACTACACCGCGACCGCTGTGCGAGACATATTTCAGCGACATCAATAGGGTGTACTTATCAAATACTCTGGTGTATTTAGAATCACCCTTAGATAGGGAAGTGATTTATTTTATGCACATGGGGGTCTTCATTGGGACCTGTTTACCTCGCACTGTTTCGGCTTCTCATCGGGGGATCGATCTATTTGCCTTGTACGGTTTCTTCATCATCCCAACGAATGAGGTCTAAACGGTTGAGTATTTTTATTAAGGCTAAAAAAACATTTTAGTACCCTCTCGAATTAGGAAGTAGTAATAATGGTCTTTTACATTAAAAAAACATTTACGAGATCCCCTACTCTAGGAAACCATCTGATTGTGCTCCAAGGCCTAGATGGCATTATAACAATTTAATGCCAAATCGGTCACCTGCGATCAAGTGATTGGTTTTACTCTCTTTCGCGTCGTAAGACTCTAGTTTTACTCTCGTTTTTCGCCCTAACTGGTGGGTTCCTTCGCCGAAAGTTTCCTTACTGGGTTCATTCGCCAGAAGCTTCCTTACGGATGGGTCGCTTCACCTGAAGCTGCACCCCTCAAGCTGGTTGCTTTTAATCTAGCTGTTTACTTTGTTTCTGGTAATCAAGATGGCACTGAAGCGTTGAGATTGTTTAATGAGCATGTGTTTTGATTCTTTAAAGCTAGTTCATTTGCACTGCAACATTGCTTGTATCACAGATTTCAATGGAGTGGAGCTTAATAGGCTTAAAGTTGGTTCATTTACTGACTGGGATTGGTTCTAAGTCAAAAATTTTGGTATTTGTTAATGTTTCTTTAAAGGTGGTTTATTTACTTCCAATGTTTATTGATTGTTGGGTAAGCTTAATAAGCTTAAAGTAGTTCTTCATATCATTCAAGCTTCGGAATAGTTGTTCTTAATTTAGTGTATGTGTTTGATTTGTCTTGAGTGCTTTATACCACTTTTCACCGTGGAACTGGATTAATAGGCTAGTAAGTATGTGTCAATGTATATTTTATAGTCGTAAATGTGATTTGTCTTGATTATGCTAGTAACTGTGATTTTGCTTAATTTTGCTGATGATTTCAACCAATATTATGATGCCATTGTCTAGCTCCTATTGAGGGCATTTGTGTTTGGTTCTTGTGTATGTTCCATATTATTATGCCTTTGGGATGCACTAGCAATCATGTCTTTTGGCTAGGATTAAGTTGGAAAGCAACATTTATGCCGAGCTACAGGCATTGCCTAATCTTATCGATTACATAAGTGGAAGTCCATATGATGGTAGGACACAAGTGTAGGAATGCTGGGTCTGTATGCTAGTGGTCGACATACGACTAGCAAATGCCAGAAATACACAACCATCTGCATTTTCTCAAATGTGTTATGACTTCTAAAGTTGTCAAGAAGCAGGCCCATGATGGTTTTGAATATTCAGGGTCATAAGTCTATGGGAAACATCTTGTATCAGGATAGTTCATGTGATAACTAATGCTACATGATGTCCCATTGCACTTTTTAGTGTTTTGTGAGTGAGCCTCCACATTGAATATTTGCTTCATGACAACAAATAGTACCCAAAGCACATGAAAATTTTGTAGTTTCTGGGATGTTGGAAGCTAATTAAACTTGACATAAATACATTATTTTGGATCTTTGAGCGTAAATACATTGTTTTATTTCCGTATGATATTTGCATCACCCATAATCTTTTCACGTGGTTCGCATGTGCTTGCAGTTTCAAAGACCTCCCTATAACGCGTCCAATTATTTTCCACCGCTGTGGCATGGGTATGAAAGGTCTTTTATGAGAAATTCGGGACATCCTACTGCTTCATACCAAGATTGCAATGCTACTAGAGACTCACCATCCTTTACTTCGGGAGTGTATATAAGTAACATTGATCTTTTGAAGGTTAGGCAACGTGTCATGTTTGTATAGTAAATTTCTAAATCACCTCTCTTTGTTGTATTGACATTATTTGTTTGAATCAACTCTATATAATGTATAGATGTAATCCGACAGCACTGAAGGGGGTCCTAGTATGAGGGGGGAGGATTGATAACGCGTTAGATATCATTTTCAATTTTCATGTTCATTGTCTTTGTTTGAATGTAGTCTCTCCTTTATTTCATTCAAGCTAAATGTTACAATAATGCTTTAACTTCTTGTTGTGTACCTATTGATGTAGCATGAATGAATCATGCTCAGCTTATGTGTGCAATTGTTGGTTAGTCTTGTATGGTTGAAGCTGATTCCATGCAAATAGTGATCGTTGTTGTGATGTGAACATTACAAAAGTTGTACAGGTACTGTTAATGATCACGTTGGTTTTTCTTGTATGGTTGAAGCTGATTTCATGCAAATAGTGATAGTTGTTGTGATCTGAACATTACAAAAGTTGTACATGTACTGATATTGATCATGTTGGTTAGTCTTGTATCCCTGGACCTGATTGCATGCAAATAGTGATCATTGTTGTGATATGAACATTACAAAAGTTATATAGGGATTGATATTAATCATGATCCATTTTAAGTAGAGGGGTTGTCAAATATTTGTAGTATGCATATCACATATTCATGCTATATATAAAATGAATCATCTCAAATGTTCAGATTCGTTGTACACGACAACTCACTTGCATATTTGTTTCACCTCATACCCGACAGCTGTGTTTCCTATCATTATGTGTCCGAGTTGACGAGACACTGTTCAGATTCATCGCACGTCATCAGTTTAGGCAGTATAGAGTTCGAGCCAGACAGATTGCATACAGATAAGCCAGATCAAATGTTCGACAAGAGGAATAAGTTCTCGAGAAGCAAGATGATCCGTTGGTTCGAATCCTTCGAAGACACAGAGGTTCTTACCTCCAGGTATATACCCTATTTTGTGTGGGCGTTGGTGCTCTTTGCTATGTGGTTACTCAAGTGGTGAGCATACTTACCTTCTTGTCTTGTGCATGTGTGTTTGTTTCTGCCTTATTGTTTCTGATCCTACCCTTACTAAATTTTGGGACGAAATTCCTTTAAGGGTGATAGATTGTGTGGACCCGTACCTCCGACCCGGTCCGATCGCGTTAGGTCGAGGGTCTGGTTTTATTTTCTTGGCTCAGTTGACCTTGATTTGCGATCGGTTGTTCGCATTATTGTTTTAAACCCAAGGGACAATTTGGTAAAATTGCGCCTTGATGGTCAGTTTCACACCCCGTAGTGCATACACTGCCTTAAATTGATGTATGTGATTGATTAGAATCTTAGGGGTGCTTCTGATAAAAAAATCGAAGCTCGGTTAAGAAAAATCGAATCGGACTGCCGAGATCAGTTCAGCTCTATAAATACCCCTCCCCTTTCTCTCTCTTCTCTTTCTCTCTCTCCTTTTGGCTGCCATTTGGAGCTTGGGCTGTGGTTTTTCGAGGCGAGATCAGAGCAATCGGAGTTGGGGGATTGGTAGATCGTCTGCTCATATATACACGCAGGTGTTTCTACCCAATTCCAGTGAATTAGTAAACTTAGGATTGATCTATTGTTGATTTTATGTGGTTTTTTTTGTTGGAATGTTTCCAAGATTTGTATTCTAGTGTAATGGTATATTTAGAAGATTGTATTTTCGTCGGTTTTGTCGGTTTTTTTGGTTTTCGGCTATTTTGGCATAGTTCTAAAATTTACCCATCAGAAGTTTGATTTATGGGTACCATTATCTTCCCCACCCTCAATGTACCACCCTCTAAAGTTTCATTTGATTCTGACATGTTCTGATAAATCAAATTCAAGAAATTGGATTTTTGACACTATTCATATGTGCTGCCGACATATGAAGGATCGATCTTCATGCCTTTAGTTGCCTGGAAGAGGGTCTGCATGGGGAAGATCGATCTTCATTGGCATGAAGATAGATCTCTTGCATGGCGGAGGACCTGCATATAGAAGATCGATCTTCATGAGCATGAAGATCGATCTCTTCTATTGTGATAAGGAGGTTTTTTGTTCTTAGTTGAATAGTCATATTCATGCGAGATTTCTAGGTCTTGTGTGGATGATCTCATGAAACTTTCAAGATGAAAGTTGTAGATTTTCGAATCTACTTTCCAATTCCACTGATTTCATAATTTTTTATTTTTCTCATGATTTATGGTGAATTGTTTCGTATGCTGCGACACAGTAGAAATTAAGGAAAGATCGATCTTCATGGGCATGAAGATCGATTTATTATGCACAGTTAGTTGAAACTGTTCCTCATTTTCAAGATTTTGACTTCTATTCAACCCGGAATTCTCGCATGTTTTTCCTAATGACTAGTAGTGTCTAATATGAGATTTAAATTGAGATTTTGACTGTTTTACCCCCAAATTTCGCAATGCATGATTTGTGATTGTTTAACAGCTTTCTTAACCAATTGTACATAATCGTTTATTGCTTTGTGGGTTAATCGAGGGAGTGATGACCTGAGGGCTATTGTATAGCGGCATTGTAATGCCAATTTCTATTTAAGAATCGGATTTGATTCTTTTATTGTATTATTGCTTAACTCTTAGACCTCTATTGTTGATGTAGCATATAGTGACACATAGGTTAGATGTTTGGATAGGTGCATGCAGTGTATGCATTAGAGGCATTCTAAGTTAGGCATGGGTGAATAGGTGTTTTGCCGATCCGAGGGCTTGGACAGCTTGGATCTAGCTCTAGGACCGGGATTGGGTATCAAGGTTTAGGGTTTGATTGTATTATTTGAAACCTTTTGTTATCGGGGTTAATGTATAGTTGGCTACAATGATATTGTTATTGAGGTTTAGAGGTCATGTCGTTTCTACAAGGCCAATTGCTAAGGATGGTTGTCGATGCATTCCCGACGTGGGTCCCCAAGTATGGGAATCCTGTTTGGGTAGGGGTGATCCTGCATGTTACTATTCCGCTGCCTCTTGATAACATGTTCAAGAGAGAGGTTTCAAGACATGAGCCCTTGGGACGTCGTTAGGGTTATGAGACCCTTGGCATATCTTAGACTTAGGCGGAGAAACAACAATGTTGTTGTTTTCCTCCCTTTCAGTGTGACGTAGAGTAGAAATCTATTGAGCTTGTTGCTCACTCCTACCCGGGCTATGTGTGCAGGTGCAAGCGCTAGCTCTTCTATTGTAGCTCCAGCTGAACAAACCTTTGGGGGTACGTCGACTTCAGGAGGTGCTTGAGGATCCTGAGGGCGCAGTTATACTTCTACATATTTTGTTGTACAGTTATAATTTGAGAATTGTATTAAATGTATAATTTCCCTCCTTGAGGAATTTGTTATATCTATTGCATAATTGAGGAATTGTTGTACTTTTAAATTTTGTATCATGCAATAATAAATTATTAGATTACAATTTTGCCCTTAATTTTGTTTTGTTCAAGTTAACTCTGAAATTTGTAATGTATCACGCCAGATTGGAAGTGAATAGGTTTAGGTCCCTCACGCCCCGGTCCGGATGAGTTTTCTGGGTCCGGAGGAGGGAGAGGGAGAGAGAGAGAGAGAAAAAGAGGAATGGGAGATGAGAAGGGGTGAGCAGGGAGGAGGGAGAGAGAGAGAGAGAATGAGAGGCTTTTTCACTGCATGATCACCTGGGGATAGGCCCCCACATTACCCATCTTCCTCTCCACAAGATGGGAAGATGGCGACGCACGCGCACGACGTGGCGGCATTGAGCATAAAGGGCGCCACCGCCACGACTTGTTTTTAACATAGGAGATACCAGATGATCCATATAGACCATATAGCCGTCTAGACGATGACAATGACATGGCATTGATGTAGCATAAATTTTATACTCGTTCATTGTCCGTTTATATGCGTTGTTGTTACAATATACGCGTATGTGTTGTTGTTATACTCGGGATTCCACCTATCATATGCACGTTGGAAAAAAAAATACACGTGTAGTGGGACACAATTCCCCTAACTTCTTTTCGTGAGTATCTTTAGGCTACGCACGTGTACAAAAGTTATGAACATGTACGACGTTTTATATACTTTTCATGTATATTAATAGTTCACGCACATGTTTATGCACGTTTTTAAATCTGAACGCGTGTTTAACTATACGTGTATTTTTTGTGACTGTACGCGTTTTGTTAAAGAACGCGTGTTTATCTACAGTTGTTGGATACAACACGAGCTAATGTTGTAAGTACGCGTGTAGAGCAGAAATGCGTCCCACTACACATGTATTTTTTATCTAACGCGCATATGATAGGTGGAATCACGTGTATAACAACATACACATACGCGTATATTGTAATAACAACGCATATAAACGAATAATGAACGAGTATAAAATGTATGCTACATCAAGGCCATGTCATTGTCGTCGTCTAGACGGCTATATGGTCTATAAGGATCGTCGGGTATCTCGTATGTTATGAACAAGTCATGATGGTGGCGCCGTTTATGCTCAGCTTCGCCACGTCATGCGCACGCACCGCCGTCTTCCCATCTTGTGGAGAGGAAGATGGTTAATGTGGGGGCCTATCCCCATGTGATCATGCAGTGAGGAAAGCCTCTCGTTCTCTCTCCCTCCGCCCTGCTCACCCCCTCTCATCTCCCATTCCTCTCTCTCTCTCTCTCCCCCTCCTGCCTTCTCACCCCCTCTCATCTCCCACCTCTCTCTCTCTCTTTCTTTCCCTCCTCATTTTTCTCGAAGAAGCTTTCATCCTTATCATCTCCATTCCATCACAACGATTCAGAGATCATGTCAGAGGTTCTGCTCTCATTTCCTGTCGCGCCTCGACCCGCGAAAGCCCAACCGGGCCGGGCGACGCGAACCGAAACCTACAAACGGGGAAAAAGACGACGAGAGTTCTCTCTAACCTATTGGTCTCCCTAGCAATTTATCAAAAACCCCCAATTAAAAGACATTAATTTAACAACACCGAACCACAGATTTAAAACCCAAAGTGTTTAATATACATATCCTCGGAGAGGAGAAGATCCAAATACAACATTACTCCCGTAGGAAGCTAACTAACCAAAGGTAAAAAGCAGTAAAGATCGCCACCTCTCAAAGTCCACCATGCGCCGCCGCACCGCCGACCAACTGCCCGGTAGGGGCCACAGAGGAAGAACTGATGCCAGCACCTGCAAAACGCAGCCCGGGTAGGTGTGAGCACTAAGCACAGTAGGGATCTATACTACGACACACAGAAGGAAGAGGGAAACGCAACAGTGCCGCACTCAAGTAGAACCTGGGTGTATACAGGGGTCCCATAACCCCACCGCGTGTCCCTGAGGCCCACGATCATGGTCTTCCAGCCAGGCTGGTCACATGTCAGGTCACACTCAGTAGCAGGAAACAACACTGCTGACTCTCAACAGTACACTGAACACTGTTTGGTGGGAAGAGACACCACTGAGTAGGCAACTCCCAACTCCTCTACTCAAGAGTTTTAAGAACACCGGACACAGGCTACACCTCAGATCCGACTCGAGGCCGACACGACCTCTACAATCATCAAGCAACAAGTGTACCAGTCCTCTAGGCCTATCATCGAATCGACTGGACACCACAATTCGAACCGGGTCCAAACTACCCAACCCCGGTCCTAGGGCTAAGTCCGAGCTTTCAGCCTCGGGACGGCGACCCACAGATCACCCACGCCCTAACCAATGCAACTAATGCATAAATCAACAATGCATGCTACAACATACTCAAACAGGAGAAAGGCATGCAACAGTATGTCAAGAATAGTATACAAGTCAACTGGATCGCTGCAGCGGTACTACCGACCACTGCCAGCCGATCCGCAGTGGGTCCCGGCATTACGACGGTACCGCGACCGTCAATCGCGGACTCCTGCAATGGGAAGCAACCCCGAAAACGATGATGAACAGTAAACAATATAATATTATATTTCGAAATATAATATTATATTCAAAACACCCAAAGCCTCTACTTAGGGGCTAATTGATCCCGTCGATCCGACATCCAACCAACGTCGGATTCAAGATTCAACTTAGTCATGAGTAGGTATACATACCAGGATCAACATATCCAAAATCCATAATCATCCAACGGCTGGATTAACGGGAAAACACTAATCAAAACCGTTAATCAAACTAACTTACTACAGTAAACAATTCATAACAAATCGTAAGAAAATCGAAAAATTATGAAATCAGTTGAGTTAGAGAGTAGATTCAAATATCTACAACTCTTATTCTCATCACAACCCAAGATCATGTACGTACCAGCCAAAAAACTCACCGCACGCCGGCTGTTCTTCAAGAATAGCAGAAAACAGAAAATCCGAGATTAATCATGCATAAATCCTACTAAAAACTCAACCAAAGATCATAAAACCCATAACAGAAATTCTACTAGGCATGAGCAAACTAACAACACCAAGATCAACAAGATCCAACGGCTAGATCTAGAGAAACCCATTAAAGAACACAGTAGGTAGAAGAACCTACCGAAGAACGCTTTCCTCGGCTGATCCCTCGCAACCAGACACCAACAAGCCTCCAAACCACACCAGGAGCCTTCCTCTCATTGCCACGGATCCAACGAGCCTTAGAACACCCAAAATGATGGTCGGAGGAGGGAGAACGGAGGGGAAGAAGCTCGCCGGCGGGAAAAGAGAAGAAACAGAGCTTTCGGGTGAGGAGAAAGAAGAAGAAGAAGAAGAAGAAGAAAGGAGGGGGAGAAAAGGAGGAAAGGGGGAGGGGACAGCCAGAAAAGAGGGGAGAAAGTGAAATGAGGGGAGGGAAAGTCCTCCCCTTCTGACAGGAGAGAGCGACAGCCAACGATGGCCGTCCTCGCGAAGCAGAAAAAGCCACCGATGCGAGTCCGATCGATCGCTCCAAGGAGCGATCGATCGCTCGCGCCCCGGATCGATCCAACACCAAGTCGGATCGATCCGACACAGGCTGGATCGATCCCACACCAAGTCGGATCGATCCGAGCGGGTCAAAACCCACCGACTCGCTCACGAGTCTGATCGATCGCTCAATGGCCGTAAGCTGCCCAAAAGCAAACTTCAGCGCGCCCGAGCTGGGATCTTCCGATCCCGGGTCCAACTAGCCATTCTAAACAAGCACTAACACAAACAAGGCCAGTGTGTGCACACGCGGGTGTGAAACAAACCAACAAGGCGCAATTTACCAAATTGCCCTTGCGGTCTACAACGAGCCACAGGGGTAGAGGGACAGGTCCTCACATCCTAATACCCTTAAAGGAAATCTCGTCCCGAGATTCGATAAGGGTAGGACTCGGAACAACAAAACAGCTACAATAGAAGACAGGACAAGAAGTACCTCGAGAAGAAAACAACTGCGGAAACTCCTGCCGCATGCGCGCCTCGCGCTCCCAGGTCATCTCCTCGGTGCCTCTGTGCCTCCACAGTACCTTGACCAAGGTAATCGTCTTGCCCCGCAAGACCTGATCCCTAAGGTCAAGTACTCGAATCGGCTGCTCAACAAAGCTCGCGGCTGCCTCAAGTTCAATGTCATCCACCCTGATGACATGAGACGGGTCTGGGTGATACTTCCTCAGCATTGACACATGGAAAGTCGGATGCACAGCAGACATGTGCTGAGAAAGATCCAGGCGGTAAGCTACCTCGCCGACCCTCTCTAAGATCTCGAACAGCCCGACAAACCTCGGCGGCAACTTACCACCTCTGCCAAACCTGACAGAACCTCTGTACGGCGATGCTCGCAAGAACACTCGGTCGCCGACTGCAAACTCCAATGGTCGTCGCCTCTGATCAGGCAGAGGAACAGGAATCTACAAACGCGAAAAAAGACGGTGAGGGTTCCCTCTAACCTATTGGTCTCCCTAGCAATTCATCAAAAACCCCCAATTAAAAGACATTAATTTAACAACACCGAACCACAGATTTAAAACCCAAAGTGTTTAATATACATATTCTCGGAGAGGGGAAGATCCAAATACAACATTACTCCCGTAGGAGGCTAACTAAATAAAGGTAAAAAGCAGTAAAGATCACCACCTCTCAAAGTCCACCAGGCGCCGCCGCACCGCCGATCAACTGCCCGGTAGGGGCCACAGAGGAAGAACTGACGCTTGCACCTGCAAAACGCAGCCCGGGTAGGTGTGAGCACTAAGCTCAGTAGGGATCTATACGACGACACACAGAAGGAAGAGGGAAACGCAACAGTGCCGCACTCAAGTAGAACCTGGGTGTATACAGGGGTCCCATAACCCCACCGCGTGTCCCTGAGGCCCACGATCATGGTCTTCCAGCCAGGTTGGTCACATGTCAGGTCACACTCAGTAGCAGAAAACAACACTGCTGACTCTCAACAGTACACTGAACACTGTTTGGTGGGAAGAGACACCACTGAGTAGGCAACTCCTCTACTCAAGAGTTTTAAGAACACCGGACACCGGCTACACCTCAGATCCGACTCGAGGCCGACACGACCTCTACAATCATCAAGCAACAAGTGTACCAATCCTCTAGGCCTATCATCGAATCGACTGGACACCACAATTCGAACCGGGTCCAAACTACCCAACCCCGGTCCTAGGGCTAAGTCCGAGCTTCCAGCATCGGGACGGCGACCCACAGATCACCCACGCCCTAACCAATGCAACTAATGCATAAATCAACAATGCATGCTACGACATACACAAACAGGAGATAGGCATGCAACAGTATGTCAAGGATAGCATACAAGTCAACTGGATCGCTGCAGCGGTACTACCGACCGCTGCCAGCCGATCCGCAGCGGGTCCCGACATTATGACGATACCGCGACCGTCAACCGCGGACTCCTTCAACGGGAAGCAACCCCGGAAACGATGATGAACAGTAAACAAATATAATATTATATTCTGAAATATAATATTATATTCAAAACACCCAAAGCCTCTACTTAGGGGCTAATTGATCACATCGATCCGACGTCCAAACGAAGTCGGATTCAAGATCCAACCTAGCCATCAGTAGGTATACATACCAGGATCAACATATCCAAAATCCATAATCATTCAACGGTTGGATTAACAGGAAAACACTAATCAAAACCGTTAATCAAACTAACTTACTAATTAATTGCTGCAACGCAGCCCTCCAGTAAACAATTCATAACAAATCGTAGGAAAATCGGCAAATTATGAAATCAGTTGGGTTAGAGAGTAGATTCAAAGATCTACAACTCTTATGCTCATCACAACCCAAGATCATGTACGTACCGGCCGGAAAACTCGCCGCAAGCCGGCTGTTCTTCAAGAACAGCAGAAAACAGAAAATCCTAGATTAATCATGCATAAATCCTACTAAAAGCTCAACTAAAGATCATAAAACCCACAACAGAAATTCTACTAGGCATGAGGAAACTAACAACACCAACATCAACAAGATCCAACGGCTAGATCTAGAGAAACCCATTAAAAAACACAGTAGGTAGAAGAACTTACCGAAGAACGCTTTCCTCGGCTGATCCCTCGCAACCAGACACCAACAAGCCTCCAAACCACACCAGGAGCCTTCCTCTCGTTGCCACGGATCCAACGAGTCTTGGAACACCCAAAATGATGGTCGGAGGAGGGAGAACGGAGGGGAAGAAGCTCGCCGGCGGGAAAAGAGAAGAAACAGAGCTTTTGGGTGAGGAGAAAGAAGAAGAAGAAGAAGAAGAAGAAGAAGAAGAAGAAGAAGAAGAAGAAGAAGAAAGGAGGGGGGAGAAAAGGAGGAAAGGGGGAGGGGACAGTCGGAAAAGAGGGGAGAAAGTGAAATGAGAGGAGGGAAAGTCCTCCCCTTCTGACAAGAGAGAGCGACGGCCAACGACGGCCGTCCTCGCGAAGCAGAAAAAGCCGCCGACGCGAGTCCAATCGATCGCTCCAAGGAGCGATTGATCGCTCGCGCCCCGAATCGATCCAACACCAAGTCGGATCGATCCGACACAGGCTGGATCGATCCGACACAGGCTGGATCGATCCGACACAGGCTGGATCGATCCGACACAGGCTGGATCGATCCAACACCAAGTCGGATCGATCCGAGCGGGTCAAAACCCACCGACTCGCTCACGAGTCCGATCGATCGCTCCAAGGAGCGATCGATCGCTCAAGGGCCGTAAGCTGCCCAAAAGCAAACTTCAGCGCGCCCGAGCTGGGATCTTCCAATCCCGGGTCCACCTAACCATTCTAAACAAGCACTAACACAAACAAGGCCAGTGTGTGCACACGCGGATGTGAAACAAACCAACAAGGCGCAATTTACCAAATTGCCCTTGCGGTCTACAACGAGCCACAGGGGTAGAGGGACAGGTCCTCACATTTCCATTCCATCAGAACAACCCACAAAACGTCGTGAGTTTCTTCGCGTATAACGTTGGCTTGCGTTCAAGGGAGAACAGAGAGGAGCAATAATGTTGCCAGACCCTCCCAACTCGTCGGAAACCTCGACGAGCTCCACTTCGACCATCTCCTCCACGCCGCCACCATCCCCCTCCTCCTCCTCTCTCTCCCAGGCTTCTCAAAAACCCATCTTGGCATTTGCCAGGCAACAAAACCTCCGCCCTGTCGGAGACCAAGAAGCGTGGCCGAGATAGTTAGGGATATGGTTGGGGATGTTCCCGACCCTAGAGATGGAGGCGCACGCTCACGTCGTGGTGACGTTGAGCATGAAGAGATCATGCACGTTGGATTAAATATTAGATGATCGAACCATGTGGCATGAACATCCCATGGGATGTGAGACGTGAGTAGAAATTGAATAAATGAAGCTAGGAGTCCTATTATACAAACAAATAAGACAAGTTGTCTTACCAAGGTCTTGGGTCATTTTGGCAAAAAAATCCCATTTCCCATGAGTCCACCTATATAGAGAAGCGTGTCAGCAGCTCTGTTTGGGCTCTGAGTGTCTGTGATCAGACAGACTATATTTAGTCTAGTATCATGTCTTTGATTACTCCTTCCGCCTTGTCCCTCCTCCTCTCCTCCCTCCCCCGCATCGACCCCTTCGCTTTCTCCTCTCTCCTCTCCTCCCTCTCCCGCTCCTCACTCCCCTCCCACCACCTCGCCCGCCGCCTGCACGCCCTCGCCCTCGTCGCCGCCGCCCTCTCCGATCCCTTCGTCCACTCCTCCCTCCTCCACCTCTACCTCAAGTGCCGCTCCCTCCCCGACGCCCGCCACCTCTTCGACGCATCGCCCCACCACCAAACCAACCTCGTCTCATGGAGCGCCGTTGTCGCCGGCTACGCGAGAGCCGGCTGCGTCGAGGAAGCTATGAACATCTTCGACCGCATGAGGAGCGGTCCCTCCGGGTTGGAGCCCAATGCCATCACCTGGAACGGACTCATCGCCGGGTTCAACCACAGCGGCCATCCCGGCGAGTCGTTGTCTGCGTTCAAGAGGATGCATATGCACTTCGAAGGAGGCTTCTGTCCCGATGCCACCAGCATTTCCAGCGCGCTCCCCGCCGCCGGCGATCTCCAGGATATCACGTCTGGGTTGCAAATCCACTGCTATGCGATGAAAAGTGGGCTGGAGTTACATGGCTGCGTGGTGAGTGCGCTGATTGATGTCTACGGCAAGTGCCGGCGAGCAGAGGAGATGAAACGGGTGTTTGAAGAGACTATACAAGCGGATGTTGGCTCGTGCAATGCTTTGGTCGCCGGGCTTGCGCGGAATGGTCTCGTGGATGATGCTTTGAATGTGTTCAGGGAGTTTGAAGCAATAGGAGTCCAGCTTAACGTTGTTTCTTGGACTTCCATTGTGGCTTGTTGTGCTCAGAATGGGAAGGACATGGAGGCATTGCAACTGTTTAAAGAGATGCAAGTCGTTGGAATTAGACCGAACTCCGTAACCATTCCATGCGTGTTGCCAGCTTGCGCGAACATCGCAGCGTTGATGCATGGGAGATCTGCCCATTGCTTCGCTCTTCGGAAGGGTATTGTCGATGATGTGTTTGTGGGTAGTGCTTTAGTGGACATGTATGCAAAGTGTGGAAGGATCAAAGACGCAAGGGCTATATTCGATAGAATGCCATCGAAGAATGTGGTATCCTGGAACGCGATGTTGGGAGGGTATTCGATGCATGGGAAGGCAAGGGATGTAACAGAATTGTATGATTTGATGCGGAGGAGTGGGCCAAACCCGGACTTCATAAGCTTCACTTGCGTGCTATCGGCTTGTAGCCAAAGCGGCCTCGTAAAAGAGGGACGATATTATTTCAATATGATGAAGCAGGTGTACGGATTTGCTGCTAGAATGGAGCACTATGCTTGCATGATTAGTCTCCTAGGCCGTGCCAGTAAGCTAGAAGATGCTTATGACTTGTTGAAGGAGATGCCATTCGAACCTGATGCTTGTGTCTGGGGATCCTTACTTAGTTCTTGTAGAGTTTATGGAAATGTCAGGTTGGGGGAGATCGCTGCAGAGAAGCTTTTCAAATTAGAGCCGCAAAATGCTGGAAACTATGTTCTGCTATCTAACATCTACGCAGCAAAAGGCATGTGGGATGATGTGGATAGAGTGAGACAAATGATGAAAATCATGTCTATTAAGAAAAACCCTGGTTGCAGCTGGATAGAGTTGAAGAACAAGGTGCATATGCTTCTTGCTGGAGATAAATCACACCCCCAGATGGGTCTTATTTCCGAGCGATTGGAGAAGTTGAGTGTGCAGATGAGGAGACTGGGGTACCTTCCTTGCACAGACTTTGTCTTGCAAGATGTTGAGGAGCAAGAAAAGGAGCAGATATTGTGTGGGCATAGTGAGAAGCTGGCAGTGGCTCTTGGCCTCATAAATACGGGCCCTGGAACTCCCCTTCGAGTCATCAAGAACCTTCGGATATGTGGCGATTGTCATGCTGCCATCAAATTTATATCCAGCTTCGAAGGGAGGGAGATATATGTTAGAGATACAAATAGGTTTCACCACTTCAAGGATGGTGTCTGCTCTTGTGGGGATTATTGGTGAGCTCTATCTGCTGTCTTTTGAGTTGATCTTCAAATCATTGATCATAAGTCAGCATCATTGGACATGGGCATCCTGCAAGATGAGCATCAAAATCAGATGCTTACAAGATGAATGATTGATCCAAGTTCAGTCTTGATGATTCTTTGGAAAGGTGCAAGGCTCGTTTGGTTGCAATGGCTCCGAAATACAAAATGTGGACTTCTTTGAAACTTTCTCCCCGGTTTCACAATTTGAAACAATTTAAATGCTTTTAGCTATGGCGGTTCAAAAAGAATGGAAAGTCTATCATATTGATATCAAGTCAGCCTTTCCAAAGGGGATCTACAAGAAACCGTGTATGTAGAGGAGCCAGCTTGATTTGAACTCAAAGGGTCGGAAAGCCTTTCCAGAGGGGATCTACAAGAAACCGTGTATGTAGAGCAGCCAGCTTGATTTGAACTCAAAGGGTCGGAAAATAACAGTCTACAAATCAGAGGCAGCTTTGTATGAGCTTAAGTAGCGTCCCAGAGCATGGCACAACCATATAGACAAATACATCCTTGATAATAGTTCTCAAAGAACTAAAAGTGATCCAACACTCTATGTGAAGTTTCAAAGGTATGGAAGTTGTTTGCTTGTATATTGATGATAAAATATAGGGGTTTTTGCACTTTGATAAGAGACAGTTTTGAAAATGTAGTTTAGTACCCTACCTTTTATAAGATGGCACGATACAGGGTCTGACCCTAGACGCCATTACCCTAGTAACTGAAAACCGCTCACGTGCGTCACACGTGAGCGGTTTTGCTTGGTTCCCCGCTATAGGAAGCCGGGGTATTTAGCTTCTCTCCATTTTATAACCACCATAGAAAGAGGGCTTAGGGTTTCCCTCCATCTTCTCCATCGGACTGAAATCCAGGTAGAAATATGGGCATTATCCATTAGGCAAGCTTCATTTGGTGAGATCAGCTGCTTGGATGGCTAGCTCCATGTCCTCATCGCAAAGAAGTCCCTAAGTCAGTGGTAGCTCTATCTCCTCCTCATGCTCAAGGGGAGCTGACTATGAGTGTTTTTAGGGGATGAGGGCCCTTTTGAGGACTTCATGGTTGGAGACTAACTCAGGAAGAGGATTCCTGTGCTATCCAGTCCCTAAGGTAACTTGATCCTAAGTGATTAGAATTTAACACTTGGAATTTTGGTTTCAAATTACTGATGTTGTCTTTTGTTTTTCTTTTCAGGCTCGTGGGGGTTGCAATTTCTTGGTTTGGTATGATGCAGACACCTGTGATTGTGGAAGGCAAGTGGTCATGCCACTTCAAGGGGAAGCTGAAGAATTTAGAGGCATCGCTGAGGGATTGTCAGAAGAGGGAGGAGGAGATCATGGCAAAGTTGCATTCATGACAGGGGAAGGAGGAGAAGGCCATGGCAGATTTGCAAAGTCCAAGGAACTGCTTGGATGAGAAAGACAGAGTAGTTGCCTTACTTGAGCTAGAAAAAAAAGGCAATTGCACATTAGGTTTGGGGTGTATCGGGGTGGTTTGTTGTTGTCTAGCATTGCAGGAATTATCCCGATTTACTATTGTCTCAAACTTTAGGTTTGGATTGTATTTTGAGAGTTTGTCCTTGTCCTGGGTATGTTACTAATCATCTTGGATGAGTGCTGGTGTGCTATTAAGCATCTTGAATGTATTGCTGTTTTGTTAACACCTATTATCATGTTCAATTAGACAATACCTGTTGATTGTGTGAGTACATTAACTGCTGCTACACACTAGCTGCAATGTACATTAATTCTGTGAATACATTACATTGCCTGCAACAACCCAACATGTTGCTTGTGTGAGTACATTAATTTATGTTAATACATTACACTACATTCCCTAAAATTGCAGCCACAACAAACAATCTGTGAATACATCACATTACATTCCAGAGTTGCAATAGCATGTGAATACATTGCTTTGCATTCGAGAAAATTGCAGCCATAACAGAACTATGATGTACATTAATTTATGTGAATACTAATATTGCCTGGCATAACTATTACAAAATTGCAATGTACATTCATTAAATTCTGTCACAAAACTGCAATGTACATTCATCACAGCAAAAAGCTACCACTGGTACATTGTTAGTATTAATTGTTGTGTTCCATTCATCAAATTAATACTAGCAATTAAACTAATTCAGGCACAAAAAACCATAATTAGGGTCATTGTATCCAACAGCTAAAGACATCAAATGTTTCAGACCATCCATACACCAAAAAACCCAAAATTATCCATCTAGTCATCAAATTCTCCATGATGGCCCAGCTTGTGGCCTGCCAGCATTCTGTTTAGGTCCTGCGTGAGGCATCACATGCTGTTGGCTGCTACTAGCTTCATTAGTTTGGGAGCCAAACATTTGACTTGGTTGGGTCCCATACATGAACTGAAAAACACAATACAATAGTACCAGTCATCTATTAAATACTGATAGCATGTCAAAGCTTAAATAGTAGGCCAACATAATTAAGACTTACACTTTCAAGCTATGTGGGATATGTAGCTGGTCTTCTAGCCATTCCACCCGCTCCATTACCACCACCAATTCCTAGTCTATTGCCTCCACCTATTCCTACTATCCCATTACCTCTGCCATGTCCTACATAGCCTCTTCCTACTCCTCCACCACATCTACCAAATCCTCCCTTCCCTCTTCCTACACATGCAGTGCCTCCTCCTACTCCTCAAGTACCTCTTCCTAAACTTGCAGTGCCTTTTCCTACTCCTCCACTGCATCCACCACCTCTTCCTCCAGCCACCTAACCAGTGCCCCCCCCCCTCCCTACTTTTCCTCTTTTGATGTTGCAGGATTTGATGCTGATGTAGTTGCCACAGTAGGAGATCCACTTGAAGCAGTTGACCCTAGCTTGAGGGGCTGGAGGCCTCTTACGAATCCTTTTATTATGCCCCCAACCCCATCAATTTTTGCATCTAACTGTACTATTTCTTCTCTTCAATTTTGTAGGGTCTTGGGGCTCATCAGGCTGCCTCCTCCTGAGTTTCTTAGGCCTACCAGGTTGCCTTTTGTAGGGAGAAGATATTATTGGGTCCCCACGTGCCTTAGGCCACATGTTATGCCCATTCACTAGCCTGATCAAGTTGATGTAGCTTTGCAGGTACTTTTCTTTCTTGTACCAGTCATCTACAAAGTCCTTCACTCTCCTTCTATCATCAAATATGCAGGAAATGACATGAATGCCAGTCAAATCCCAATAATTGCAACTGCATGACTTTGTTTCCACATTTACTATGAACCTCTTTGGTCGTGGAGTTGCAACTTCATAAAGCTTTTCACCTGACCATGTACAGCTGTAATTATTTGTCTTATCTTTCAAACATTTTCAGATGCATTTGAATGTTTCTCCCAAACTCTACTACTTCTCTATAAATCTGCTGCCTCCTATCCCTCATCCTAATCATAAGTTGAAGCCTGATTTGCTCAAATATTGTCAGTGTTGGCTTCTCCCTGGCACTCTCAATTAAGGAATTGAATGACTCAGGTAGGTTGTTTGTTATGTTATCATTCTTAGAGTAAATGCTGATAGCATATTTGCACCAATACTTGGTCTCCAACTGGCTCATGTAAATGAATGCATCCTCATCCATCTTTCTATTCTCATCCATGATGCAGTCAAAATCCGGTTTGACTGTTGCATGAGCAGCTTCCCACATCAAATTCTTCAAGTGTTCATCCTTGAAACGCTTGTAGAAATTATGATATAGGTGTCTAACACAGAACCCAGTTGATCCTAAACTTGTTTTGATGATGTCAATATGTGTAATGATAATAAACAATGATTTAATATTTATATTCCTTAATTTTGAAATCATTAAATTCAATATTTAGATGTTTTTTTACTCGCGGTCGATACAGTGATTGATGCATGGATCGACCGTGGAGACTGGCGGATCGACCGCGGAGACTGGCGGATCAACCGCGGAGACTGGCGGATCAACCGCGAAAACTGGCAGATCAACCGCGGAAACTGGAGGATGATGCACCGATCGACCACGGAATGTGACTTTTCTGAAGAAGCGACGATCGCACGGAGCATCGACCCTGAAGCATGCTTTTCACGACAAAGGCTCACGGTCGATGCGACGGTCGATTGCGGCGCCTGAAGGTTGATGCGACAGTTGATCCGAGATATATTTTAAGCGCGACGGTCGATGTGGCGGACGATGCGATGGTCAACCGCCAGTCAGAAATATAGCCGTTAGAGAGCTATTGGAGAAGAGCAAAATAATCGTTGGGAGCTATTTTGGGAGGCTTGAAAGCTCAAGTATAATAGGAAAGATGCAAGAAACTTGCAAGAAGAAAAAGGGGATTATTGGTGTATATTTTAGCAAGTTTATTTTTCATTTTCATCCTTCTTGAGAGCATAACTTTTGTAAAATTATTTCAAGTTGTGAAGTAGACTTTGAGAGAATCCAAGAGTGACTTGGAGGATACCCAATGTCACACCCCGACCCGCGAAAGCCCAACCAGGGCGGGGATGTGAACCGGAACCTAACTAACTGCGGAAAATTATGACGGGGGTTACCTCTAACCTATTGGTCTCCCTAAGCAATTCATCAAGCATCCTCAATTAACGATTCTAACATCAACAGAAACCTCAAACTCAAAGATTACAATTCCAAAGTACAAGCCTACAAAACCTCAAAGAGGGGAAATCAGTTACAAACATTCATACACTCCCGTAGGAGGCTAACAATACAAGGGTTCAGAAAACAGAAAGATCACCACTCCTCAAACTTCGCCAGGCGCTGCCGCACCGCCAACCAACTGCCCAGTAGGGGCCACCGAAGAGGAGCTAACGCTTGCACTTGCAAAATGCAGCCCGGGTAGGAGTGAGCAACTAGGCTCAGCAGGGAAACTATACTACGACTCACAGAAGGGAAAGGGAAACACAACAGTATCGCCATCTAGCAAGGTCTGGGCGTACACCGCATGTCCCTGAGGTCCACAATCATGATCTTCTAGGCGAACTGGTCACACGACGGGTCACGCTCAGTAAGCAGGAAACCAACACTGTTGACTCACAAGGAGGAAACCGGCACTTCTGGCAGAAAATCACTCCGCTGAGTAGGCACACCCTCTACTCAAGAGTCGTTATAATCGGACACCAACTACACCTCAGAACCTGACTCGAGGCCGACACGACCTCTAAAATCATCAAACAACAGGTGTTCAAGTCATCTAGGCCTATCATCGAAATCGATTGAACACCACCATTCAAACCTAGACCAAGCTACCCAGCCCCCGTCCTAAGACTAAATCCGAGCTTCCAAGCCTCGGGACGGCGATACCACAGATCGCCCACGCCCTAACCTTATGTAGCTAATGCACAACCAGATGCATGCTATGAACACACGCATGAAAGCAGATAAGCATGTAACATATGTGACAATTAATTAAACAAGGTCTGGTCTCAGCACCCTGCCGGCCCCAGGTGGTGAACAGGTTAAACATGCTAAGGGGTTGCTGCAGTGGTAAGCCCTACCAACTACAAGCCAGTCCACAAGAGACAACATATTACGAGAAGCAACCCCGACAAACAAGACTAACAGTACAACGTGCTATCTACACATCCCGGGAGTTGTCACTCTCCCGGTTCACCACTACCTCTCATTATGGGGCTAACATGCTCAAGGATATGGACCAGGTATAAAGCAGTAAAGGAAAACCACATAAGTGAAGCCCCACGGGCAAAAATCATTGAAAACACCTCCCTGTCACACAAAGGATCGATCATCTCCAGGGGGAATGATCGATCATCCTCGTGATGGGAAGGTTCAGTCCTTGTCAAGCCAAAAGGGATCGATCTTCCCTCTAGGAAGATCGATCACTTTCGTGACCAAGGACCTCGTCCATGCCGCCAAGCAAAAGATCGATCTTCTTCTACAAGAAGATCGATCATGCACGGGCCATGCATGACGCCCCAAGAATGATCGATTCTTCCTCAGAAAGGATCGATCCTGTTGGGTTCTCCGGCGACCGACCGGCGAAAAATACCGTCGGAAAACTCTACCAAATCCCACAAAACCTTGGGGTCTAGTAGTACGAAGAATCACAAATCCAAAACCGGTACTTATGCTAAAAACCAACGAGCATGCAAAGAGTTCTACTCGAATCAAACACAAACAAGCTCAAACCTCACAAAACTGGAAAGAAAGTAGGTAGGATCCATACCTAGACTAGAGCAGCTTCAATCCCAGCTGCCAAGCCAAAGATCGCCCTCAATCTCTTCCAAATCCAGCCAAATCTGAGCTCAGGAACGGCAGATTTCAAAAGAGGTTCAAGAAGGGGTTTGCGTATGTTTTATAGACGGATGAACCAACTTATGAATGATCGATCATTCAGGAGGAATGATCGATCCTTCATGACCATAGCAACTTCCTGGCACCAAATGACCGATCCTTCCAGCGAGAAATGATCGATCATCACTAAATGATCGATCCTTCTAGCAAGGAATGATCGATCATTTAGGTGCAAAAAGCTAGACTTGGGCTAGAACACAAGCCCAAGCCCGGATCTTTCGATCCCAGGTCCACCTAACCATTCTAAACAAACATTATCACAAATACGGTCAGTGTGTGCACACACAGGTGTTAAACAAACCGATAAGGTGCAATTTACCAAATTGCCCTTGCGGACCAAGAAATAATGCGATCTACCGGATCGCACGCTCGACGTGAAACAAGCAAACGAGCCATGGGCCCGACCCAGGAGTAGAGGGACAGGTCCTCACATCCTAATACCCTTAAAGGAAATCTCTTCTCGAGATTCGATAAAGGTAGGGCTTGGAAACAGAAAAAGAAGCTACATTAGAAGACAGGACAAAGGCTACCTCGAGAAGAAAACAAATGCAGATACTCCTGCCGCATGTGTGCCTCACGCTGCCAGGTCATCTCCTTGACGCCTCTGTGCCTCCAAAGTACCTTGATCAAGGGAATCGTCTTGCCCCGCAAGACCTGATCCCTCCGGTCAAGTACCCGAACTGGGTTCTTAACGAACATCGTGTTTGCCTCAAGCTGGATGTCATCCACCCTGATGGCATGAGACGGGTCTGGGTGATACTTCAACAGCATCGACACGTGAAAAGTCGGATGCACAGCTGACATGTGCTGAGGAAGATCCAGGTGGTAAGCTACCTAGCCAATTCTCTCTAGGATCTCGAACAACCCGACGAACCTCAGCGCCAACTTACCACCTCTGCCAAACCTGACTGACCCTCTGTACGGCGATGCTCGAAGGAATACTCTGTCGCCGACTGCAGATTCTAACGGTTGTCGCCTCTAATCTGCATATCTCTTTTGCCAGCTCTGAGCTGTCAGAAGTGTGAGGACTTGTCCCTCTATTCCTGGGTCGATCGCCTGGGTCGGGCTCATGGCTCGTTGTGGACCGCAAGGGCAATTTGGTAATTGTGGCTTGTTGGTTTGTTTCACACCCTCGTGGTGCACAGACAACCCCTTTTTTTTGAATTATGTGTTTGCTAAAACCCTAGGCGGGGTTGGGATCGAAAGATCCAAACTCAGGCGCGTGGAAGCTTGTTTTCAGGACAGCTGGCGGCCCGTGTGCGATCGATCGCTCCTGGGAGCGACCGATCGGACCTGTATCGGTTGTCGACGCGGCCGATGTTTCCGGATAAGGACGCGAACTGACTTAACCCGGCCCAGTCCGACTGTTCGATCAGACTCGAGCCTATAAGTAGCCCGAGACCTCTGTTTTTCCGGTTTTTCCCTTCTTCCTTCTTCCCTTCCATTCTCCCTCCTCCTGCCATTGTTTTGAGTGCTTGAGGGCTTGTTGGTCTCGTGGCAGCGTGAGGAAGATCTGTGGCTTGGCTTGAAGCCGATTTGGTGCTCGAATAGCGAGGATTCAAACAAGGTTTGCTTAGTTCGGTAGGTTTCTTCCTACATGGGTTTAATAGGGGTTTTCTCTTAGTCTAGCCGGTAGATCTGGGTGTTCTCGGTGTTGTTATGTGTATCTAGAGTAGTTTGATTACGTTTTTGAGTTTCATATGTTTTGATTGAGATTTTAGTAGGATTTTAGCATGTTGAAACTCGGATTTTCCGGTTTTGCTGTTCTTGAAGAACAACCGGCTTACTGTGTGTTTTCCGGTCTGTACATGCATGATCGTGATTTATGATAAATATGAGAGTTGTAGATCCTTGAGTCTTCTCTCAGACCCATCCAGTTTCGTAATTTTCTGATTTTTCTATGAAAGTTTACCGATTTCTTACGGATGGGCTGCGTTGCAGCAATTAGAGGTAATTAGTGAAGTTAATGGTTTTGATTAGCGTTTTTCCGGTAATCGAGCCGTTGGATGTTTCCCTGTTTTGGATATGTCAATTCCAGCATGTTTTTCTGCATTTTGCTAAGTTGGATCTCGAATCTGACGTCGTTTGAATGTCGGATCGACGAGGTCGCTTAGCCTCTAATTGGGGTTCTTGTTGATTAAATAATATTATATCTTCATATGTGTTTTTGAGGTTGCTTCCCATTACAGGGGTTCACGGTTGATGGTCGTGGTACCGTCGTAATGCCGGGACCCGCTGCGGATTGGCTGGTAGAGGTCGTTGGTATCGCTGCAGGAGTCCAGTTGGACATGTTTGTTATCTTATAATATTGTTGCATGCTTAGTTCTTACCTGCGCATGATCATAGCATGTAATTTTTGATTGTGCATTAGATGCATAAGGATAGGGCGTGAGCGATGGGTTGATCGCCGATCTGAGGCTTTCGTGTAGCTCGGATTTAGCTCTAGGACTGTGGCGAGTAGCATGGTCCAAGTTGGATTCTAGTATTCAATCGATATCGATGATACACTTAGATGACATGAATACATGTTGATCGATGATTTTAGAGATTGATTGTAGAGATTTATGAGATGGTTTTCATGAAGTTATTGGTTTGCCTTTGAGACTATGCTACACGAAGATAGGTTGTGCTAAGGTCATTAGGAGTAGTATAATTTAAGATAGTCGTAGGACCAAAGACAATCTATGCCAAGCAAAGATAGGTTATGCCGTTGGGAACATTAACTTTCTTTTAGGGATTCATGTGAGCTTGTAGCCATATGATCCATAATGTTGAGAGAAAGGAACAAGATGATAACTAGAGAAGATTAATAACGAAACTAGGGCGGATTGAGTAATTCCAAAGTAACTACTTCATTGATTCGAATTGGTCAACCTTTGATTTCTTTTCTTTATTAGTTTAGATGACACTATTCTACTTTTGATTCTTTTCCTTAGATTTAGGGTTTCGAGAATTGATTTCAGTTTCCAATGTTTTCCCTGTGGATCGACTCCCGACTTCACCGCTATCCCACCTAGTAGTGTAGTAATTGAATAAGGATTATAAATTTAATATTTGATTGAGTTTGCAACGTTTTAACGACACGTTCACGAGCGATCAGTCGGGGCGCGACAACTTGGTATCAGCGCATAGGTTGTAGGTCCCAGGGATAGGATCAAGATTCGGTTGAGATTGAGCGTGGGATGGGATAGTTCTATGTTTAGAACATCCGTGTATGCTCTTATGTGATGTGTTGTGCTTTTTCGTTTTAGCGTTGTGTTGTTTGTTTTGCGGTTTCTGACGAGTGGACGCTCGTTTGTCACTGGTGATTGCGCAAATGTCAGGAGATCGAGGCCGACCTTTGGTTGTTGGTTGGGGAGGTCAGAGCAGATGTCGAGAGCTCGAGACAAACGTCGCGTCTGTCTCAAGCTCAATGTCATCCACCCTGTTGACATGGGACGGGTCCGGGTGATACTTCCTCAACATCGACAGATGGAATGTCGGATGCAAAGCTAACATGTGCTGAGGAAAGATCCAGGCGGTAAGCTACCTCGTCAATCCTCTCTAGGATCTCGAACGACCCGACAAACCTCGGCGCCAACTAACCACCTCTTCCAAACCTGACTGACCCTCTGTACGGCGATGCTCGCAGGAACACTCTGTCGTCGACTGGAAACTCCAACGGTCGTCGCCTCTGATCTACATAACTCTTTTGCCGGCTCTGAGCCGTCAGAAGTCTTTGCCTGATCTGCACTAGCCTCTCTGATGATCGGCTGACGATGTCTGGACCGGTGAGTGGTGCCTCTCCAACGTCTGTCCAGCACACCGGGGAACGACACGACCTATCATACAACGCATCGAAAGGTGCTACTCCAAGACTGGACTGATAGCTGTTGTTGTAGGCGTACTCCACCAAGAGAATGTGCTCCTCCCAGCTGTCTCCGGCATCGAGGACACATGCTCTCAGCATGTCCTCTAAGATATCGATTGTCCGCTCTGACTGCCCATTTGTCTGTGGATGAAATGCCGTGCAGAAGGTCAGGAGTGTGCCAACTGCCTCCTGAAAGCCTCGCCAGAACCTGTTGGTGAACTTGGGGTCGCGGTCTGACATTATAGACACTGGAACTCCGTGTAGTCTGACTACCTCTCTGACGTACCAAATTGCCCAACCTATCTGTCTAGTCTGTCGTCCGCATAGGCAGGAAGTGCGCTGATTTGGTCAATCAATCAACGTTGACCCAAATCGCATTATTGCCCCTAGGAGACCTCGGTAGCCCGGTCACGAAGTCCATCGTGATGTGCTCCCACTTCCACTCAGCTAGTGAAAGGGGCTGAAGTAACCCTGGTGTTCGCTGGTGCTCTGTCTTGACCTTCCGACAGGTAAGGCAGCGCGATATGAACTCCGTCACTGCCCTCTTCATCCCGCACCACCAGAACTGCCACCGTAGGTCTTGGTACATCTTGGTGCCCCATGGATGAACTGCAAAACGAGAGTGATGAAACTCTTGTAGAACGTCATCTCGTAGAACTGGATCTGCTGGAACAGCTACTCTGTCTCTGAATTTTAGCCCTCCGTCTGACGATACTGTCCAGTCCCCGTCTGCGCCCTCCATGCCTACCGATGTGTGCAACTCCTCGAGCTCTGCATCACTGCGCTGCGCCTCTATTTGTCACACCCCGACCCAGAAAATCCATCCGGGTCGGGACGTGAGGGACCTAAACCTATTCAATCATATATGACGCATTTATATAATAATTTTCACATCTAATTTGAACAATATGATCATCCAGTTCATAAAAAAATTCCGGCAAAATCCCCTTTATAAATATAGCACAAGAAACATGTATATTTTACAATTTCAACATCATCACATTCCTCAACACCTACATTAAAGAATATTACAATATTTTTTAAATAGAACTGAATTAATAATCATATAATTCTGTTCTTGGCTTTGTTTTCGTGGCTCCGATGGTAGTAGTTAGCCAGTACCCTTGCTGGTTCGGCGGATGAATATTAGACTAAGGACTGTGTGAGGACCCGTCCCTCCAACCAGGTCCGATCACAGTTGGTCGAGGGTCTGGTTTTGTGGTTTGGCTCGGTTGGCCTTGTCTTGCGATCAGTTGATCGCGTCGCTGTTCTGGACCCCAAGGGCAATTTGGTAAATTGCACCCTGGCGGTCGATTTCACACCCGCGTAGTGCACACAGCCTTGATTGATGTACGTGATTGAATAGATCCAGTAGTAGCATTCGTGATCGTTAGATCCGGACGAGATTGCGACAAGATCGCAATTTGGAGCCAAATGGGATTCAGTCCGATCAGTTGGCTCGTCTGAACCGGCTAAGCCACTTAAGTGGCTTAACCCTCTTCTCTTTCCTTTACTTTTTCTTTTCTTTTCCACTTCCTTCCCCGCGCCCGATCCCCGCTCCCGTTCCCCTCCCCCGCGTCGGCTTCTTCTTTCTCCTGCCACCTTCCCCGGCGACCTGGAGGCGGCAGCTAGGGGCCCTCCCCCCTCCTCCTTCCTTCCCTTTCTCTCTCCCGCGGCAGCCTCTCTTCTTTCTACGACGACGGTTGCGGTTGTGGGAGGACTCCAGCGGCTCTCCGGCGAGTTGGAGACGGCGACGACGACGGAGGACGGCGGATTAGCAAGGATTGAAGCTTGGATTTGCGTTTAAGGTAGGGTTTCTACCTTAATCTTTGGGTTAAGCTAGATCTAGGGTTTGGTTTGATTGTTTGTTGTTTTCTTTGTGCTAATTAGTTCCTTAGAGCATGCTTAGTGACTGATTGAAGCTTCATGCGATTTGATTTGGGTTTTATCCAGATTTTTGGAAGTTTTTCCCGGATTTTCGTGGATGCTCTGTTCTTCGATGAACAGTCCAGTTAAAGCTTGATTTATGAGTTGTGTGAGCATGATCTCGTGTAGCTTTCAAGATGAAAGTTGTAGATCATCGAATCTACTTTCAATTACCGCTGATTTCATAATTTTCGGATGTTTCTATGATTTATATGAATTGTTCCCTGATCTGTGATGAAACTGAATCTTTGATAAAGTTTGGGTTTTTGGCCGGAATTCTGGGTTTTATCATGGTTTCTTTGCTTTGATCTTTTCGCGGTAGATTAATAAGAATGTTAGCTAACCTGTATAGTGATCCCAGTAGGATTTGGATGGATCTGTGCATGCTTAGTTCAATGTCATGTTTGTGGAGGTTTTCTCCTTTATGCAAATCGATATATTCTATGTGATAAATACTAGTATGCTAGTAGGCGGTCTTCAGATGGATTTCCTGTAAATTCAACGTGGATTCCTCGAGAGAATAGGTTTGGGTTTTCTATTTACGAAAATGTTATCTTTGATGAATTTCATCGATTCCTCCTATCAATGTTATGTTAGCATTTTTCTTAGCATGTTACCTATATGTGTGTGTGTATATATATCTATTATATAAGGAAGAGCGGTTTTTGAAATGTCTTAATTATAAGACATAAAGAGCGGTCCAGATCTATCTCCAAACACATCCAACGGTTCAGATTCCATCATCAACTTTAAGATTCCCACCCAAATTTTCCTTCCCTCCAAAATCTCCCGCTCAAAATTCCCTCCCACCCACCTACTCATCCACTCTCACCCACCCACCCACTCAAATTTTCAAAATCCAGCTGAGTCTAGCAGTGAGAGAGAGAGAGGATGGGACGGACGTTCCATCCCTCTCCCCCGTCCCCTCTCCCTCAACCGTCCCCCTCCCCACGCCATTTCCCCTCTCCCTCTCTTTACCCTCTCCCCCATCCCCTCTCCCTCTCTTTCCCCTCACCCATCCCCTCTCCTCTCCCCACGGCGACCTCGTCCGAGCTCGCCCTCAGCCGAGCCGACGCCGACCTCGCCCGACCTCGCCCTCAGCCGCGCCGTCGTC
>OY986963.1:26278241-26625741 GCA_963920575.1 Narthecium ossifragum
GGGTGCTTTATCGAGACTCTTTACTATTAGACTATGTTAATATTAACAAATCTCATGAAAATTGCAAATCTGAAAGATCCTTTTCGAGTTTCAGCTTCTCATTTGGAATCTGGGCTCTTCTATATTTAACTTCTTGCTGGATTTTAGTACAAATTGTTCTACTTAAGGGTTTTTTCCAAATGCTTAGTCTAGATCTATTTATGCAGAATGAGATCTATTCATGCAAATGTTCGATAATATGTTGTTTATGTTTTATGTCAGTGTTGTTAAATTTTGGGATACACGTAACTTGAAGGCTTCCTGTGCTTATGCATGTCCTTGCACCACTGCATTAGCTGTTGCTAAGGTATGCTTCAAAATTCACTGACTGCACTTCCAAGCTGTACCATAGTGAACTTACTGTAACCCTAAGGGGCGAGTGTGTTGGCGGCGGGATGAAAGAGGTTAGGCTTGGATTTGTAACCCTAAGCCTTCCCTTACATGGGCCGTTGATCTTTATGATCCAACGACTCAGATATGAGCCAATACAAAGTAAATTATAATATTCGTGGCGTAGGCACGGGCATTTACTAGTATATATATATATGTACGCCATATATGTGGCTTAGCCCAACGTGAGGCTTGTGGCTGAACCAAGCGAGTCATGCCCCTTGGGATGTTTAGATAATTGAATGGGCCGAGAGTGTGCCATAGTCAATGTGTATTTGTGACTGTTGTGTGTTGTTTGGCCGGGGTTGTATCCCTTTGTAGAAATTATGGTTGACGGCTGTGGATGCCATCGTAATGCCGAAATTTGAATTGAGATGTTTGTTTACGGCTTGCGTTGCCGTTGTTGTGGTAGATAGATATATAACTGCTTTAGACCCCTTGCTATGTTTACGCTTTGGCAAGCTGTAGGCTATGCCTAGCCCTATATATTGTGATGTCATATTGTTGTATGTCTGAATTCCTCTTAATGTGCATGTAAGCATTGCATGCATTTGATTGCATTAGAAGCATCAGGCTAGGTGGTAGGCGATGGATTCGATCGTCGATCCGGGGTTCTCAGGTAGCCCGGATCTAGCGCTAGGACCGGGGTTTGGGTAGTCGAGGATTAGGATGTGATTGTCATCAATGATTATGTTTGATATCATTCGAGGATTATTAAGTAGTCGGACTAGAATATTATATTGATATTGAGGTTTAGAGATCCTGTTGTTTCTTCAAGGCCAAGTGCTAAGGATGGATATCGATGCGTTTCCGACGTGGGTCCACAAGGCATGGGAATCCTCCTTGGGTAAAGGTGATCCTGCATGTTACTGTTCCGTAGCCTCCTGGTAACATGTTCAGGAGAGGTTTCATGACAGGAGCCCTTGAGACATCGATAGGGTTATGGGACCCTTGGCATACCTTAGACTTAAGCGGAGAGACATCATAGTTGTTGTTTTCCTCCTTTCAGTGTGCCATAGAATAGCGTAGAACCCTACTGAGCTTTATTGCTCACTCCTACCCGGGCTGCATCGGCGATGCAAGTCGATGCAGTTCTTTTCTTTCAGGTGACCTTCTGGGCGTTGGTGCGTCATTTTCGAGGTGATCGCGGACTTGGAGTTTCGAGGAGTACTTGACGATCGTGGAGTTTCCCCTTTTGTTAATAGTTGTACAATTGTAGTTGTATTAAATGTATAATTTCCCTCTTCGAGGATTTGATCATCTGTATTAAATTATATAATGAGGGTTGGTTGAATTATTGTATAAGTAGATGTTGTACAAGAACATGTGCCAGTAAGTGAAATGATAATAGTAGAATGGTATTCATGTTGAATTTAGAGTTGTTTTACTTATTATTTTAAATCTGTTGTGAAATTGTGAACTGCACAGGGTTCAAATTCAGGAAATACAGGGGAGACTCTCGCCATTCGATTTTAGAAATTTGTTTAGTCGCTTCACGCCCCGGACCGGATGGGTTTTCTGGGTCGGGGTGTGACAACTTGGTATCAGAGAAGGCTGTAGGTCCCAGAGATAGGATTAGGCTTGCGGTTATGGTTTTGAGTGTGGAATGGGATAGTTCTAGGTTTAGAACATCCTTGCATGGTTATTTGCGATTGTGTGTGATGTGCTTATTTATCTTGATCGCTGTTGTGTTTTGGTTTTCGGCAGTGTCGTGACGCCTCAAGGGGACGTGTGCACGCACGTCGGTGTCATTCGTTCCCTCGCCTGACAGTGTCTCCCCTCGTGCTAGAGATGAGCGAGTAGGGAATAGGACGTGTATTGCCTTTATACTCTTAGAATCCTGAGAGGTAGACCCGTTGGGGTTCAGAGGCGATGTTGGAGATCCTTCGACAGTAGAGGACTGATTGAAGGAGGTGTCCCGGATCCCGGATGTTTTGGACATCCTGGAGTATCGCTTGCTTGGGAAGCCTTTATTTTCTTGCCTTCCCAGGAAGCGATGTGTAGTGGCGCTTGTCGGGGCTACTATGGACACTGTTGGTTGTGTGTTGAGAACAGTTCACGTACTGTTCTTTGACACCTACCCTTGGAGGGTGGTGTAGTTGGGAGTACCTTCCTCTATTCTTGGTACTCCCACCGTGTGGCAGCATGCGGGTAGGTTGGATCACCTGGTTCGGTATGTTGGAGCGACAGTGGGGGACGCCCTGGACTGTACTCCGGATACTGAGACAGATGACTTGAGAGTTGACACCGGACTGTTGGTCGGTGGTCGTGGTGAGTTTCCGAGTTGTCGTTCCTGCTTCTGGGGAACAACAGGGTAGCCGTTGGCAGAGTTCAGTGGTTTCGGCATCAGCGACAGCCGTGGCAGCAGCAGCGTCGTGCCGTTCTTTGAGAGGTAGCCTGGACCGCCAGACTGAGAGGGAACCCACAAGGTGCTTAAGTTCTACTCACCGGGAGCCTTTCCGCCGACGGTGTTGGTTGCGAGGGGCGCAAGACGCTTACCGCAGAGCAGTCGAGCGTGACGTACGACGTGGAGCAGAGTAGTGGGTTGATGCCTTAGCTGGGGCAAGTACCTGTGGCAGACGCGGGAATTCAGATTCTAGATAGAGCCTTGCCAGAGACGAGGCAGCGACCAATCTTACCCGAGTTTCAGGCACTTCTTGGCAGAGAGCACCTTCAGCAGCAGCTCGTTTCGGAGCCGCCTTCCTCCAGCTTTCAGCTTCAGCCTTCAGCTTTCAGAGTGCCTTGTAGCTCGTGGTTTTTTTTTGTGGAGCTGGGTGTTTCCCCCTTGTGACTCGTCCCCGGCAGCCGTGTTGGCTTGGGACTGGGGTCGGGTGTGGCTTTGGGAGTAGCCACCGATTTGGGACAAGAGCTTGGGTCGGTTGCTTTTGTCGGGGCGTTTGCTAGAGGTTGGAGACCTCTAGGTGTCCATCGCTCACGTGTGGGACACGTTGGGGTTCGACGGCTTCCTCGGTTTGCGCTGGTTGGTCGCGCACCGAGTTGCGTTTGTTGACCGTGGGAAGGTGTTGTGGGTACACCTGACGGCGTTGTTTTGCTCTCGTTGAAGGTCGCGGGTTGGCGTACCTTCTGGCTGTCGAGAGCTGGGGCTGTTCACTAGACTGTGGTGAACTCCTCTCCCTTTTGTTTTGAGGGTGCTCAGGAGAGCAGGTTTTCCCTCATGTTGTTGTTTGTGCAGTTGTCCTTTTGAGGAGCTTCCAGGATATTCCGCCTTCGCGGGATTGCCGAGTTTGGACTCGAGGTTCGTTCGGGGTAATTCAGCCACTGTCTTCAGTGAGCGCGTCGTAGAGACCTTAGGGCCGAGTAGGCCGGGCTGTATTTGGGGTAGAGGCGACCGTCGAGGATGTGTGTTCGCTCTTCCGGACCATAAGCAGCTAGACCGCGTATAGCAGTTTCCGCCGTCTCAGCAGCTTCATCAGTCACATCACCAGATCGTCCCCGAGCCTTTCGTTCTCCGAGTAGTACGTGCCCGTTGCAGTACATCGATGAGATGCTTGTCAGCTCAGAGTTTTGTTGACCTTCTCATAGGTTGGACTTCGCACCAGCTACAATCAGATAAAGATTCGGGATTGCGACATCCCGAGGACAGCTTTCAGTACGAGATACGAATTGTGTCGGCGGCAGACAAATTAATTGATCCAGCTGAGCTCGAAACAGATATGTGACGGCAGAGATCGAAGACTGTATTTGAGATTCGGCAGAAGCATCTCCAAGACCACGGGACCGTTGACCAGGAGGTTGGACCTCCTTGCCTTAAATTCATGAGGTCAGTGCCTTTAAGGGTGATAGCAGCTAGTAGTTGCTAGAAAGGTCCTTTCGGGCATATCACCTTTCAGTTTAGGCCAATGCCGTAGTTGTTATCTCAAGCAGATGGGCCAGAGAAATTAGAGCAACTTTAGTAGCAGTGACAACCCGTCAGTGGTGGAGATGGAGGCAGTTATCTAGTTCAGGCAGCACTCATTACCACTCAAAAGATGTCAGTATGTCAGTCTGGAGTGATGGTGATGTGAAGCGACGACATGAATCTTACGGAGGTCCGTGCCCAGCTTGATGCCCAGCGTGTGGATGAGAGTCAGACAGCGTCAGTAGGCAGTAGGTTGTGCTTCAGAGGCCGAGCCTTAATTCCAGAGTTGTGCAATGATGGCGTTCAAGCGTTCTACTCCTTTCTCTTGTTGGCTACCTAGGAGGCATGGTGGTATATCGTGACCGTCATCAGCGTTGGTAGCACGAGATGCAGAGTTCGTCCCCACAACTTCACCTGTCAGGAGGTGAAGGCGGGGCATCAGCAGATAGCAGATCCATTGCAGCTTTTCCAGTGTCAGCAAAAGTGGTAGCATAGCATGGCGGATGTCAATACTAGATTACCGAGGACTCAGAGGGGACGATCCAGATCTCGGAGGACATGCTTAGGGCATGTGTCCTCGATGCAGTAGGCATCTAGAGGAGTACGTTGCTTTGCTGGAGTCCGTCTACTTTAGCAGTCGTTAGTCCAGACTTACGTACCATTCGAGGCATAGTACGACAGTTCGCGCCGTTCTTCCGATTGCTCAACAGAGGTTGTTGGGGCATCACCCACCATTCCAGACGTTATCAGACTGTCCTCAGAGAGATTAGCACAGATCAGATAGAGACTCTTGACGGCGCAGAGTAGACGAGAGAGCTATGCAGGTCAGAGGTGATGATCTTTGGAGTTTTTCAGTTGGTGACAACGTTCCTGAAGGTCCATCCGCACACAATTGGCAGAGAATAGAGGCCGGACGAGGTGGAGGCCGAGGCAGCCCTACCCCGATAGTTTGCACCAGAGTCATGATGACGTCGAACGACGACGATACCGAGCCTACAGAGATTTCTGACGGCATCAGCAGACAGTTGATTGTGCTCCAGAGGCCGGGTAGCAGTTTCAGAGTTGCGCGAGGACATCATATGTGATGCTCACTTTTCCTTGGTGTTGTTCATCCCAGAGGTATGAGGAAGTATCATGGGCTTCATCGCCGGCATAGGCGGCATCAGATGCAGAGTTCTTTTCTCTTTACCTCACATGTCAGTAGGTGAAGGCGGAGTATCGACAGATAGCAGCCCCGTTGCATCCCTTTCTAGCGTCAGAGTGGACATCATGGTACGACGGACTTCATCTCCGGGATACCGAGGAGTACAGATGCCGTTGAGCAGTTCATATGTCAGAAAGGTGATCAGGTTTGTGATGCTTCAGCTTCTATCACTTCAGAAGCGATGCTTCGAGCTTGGGCCAGATACATTGCACAAGAGGGCAATCAGTTCAGATGATTGGCAGGAGAGACCAATCTCGAGAGACAGGACGGTTCCGTCAAAGTTAGCCCTTTGAGGTGTAGAGGTGTTGTCGAGGTAACTTTGGAGCGCTGGAGTCGCAGGTGCAATTTGTCCCATGTAGTTCTCACCCCGAGGTGTTTCTCTGTCTTGTGTTGCCATTGCAGGCGTTGGTGCCCGGTGGCTTGTGTTGCGGGCATTGATGCCCAGTGCCTTGTGTGGTTGCTCGAGTTGCGAGCTTGCTAACCTTTCTTGTCTTGTGCAGGTGTGCTTGTTTTTTGCTTTGTTGTTTCCGACCCTACTCTGATCGAATTTCGAGACGAAATTCCTTTAAGGGTGATAGGTTGTGAGGACCCGTCCCTCCAACCCGGTCCAACCGCAGTAGGTTGAGGGTCTGATTTTATTGTTTGGCTCAGTTGGCCTTGTCTTGTGATCGGTTGATCGCGTCGCTGTTCTGGACCCTAACGACAATTTGGTAAATTACGCCTTGGCGGTCGATTTCACACCCACGTAGTGCATACACAGCCTTGATTGATGTACGTGATTGAATAAATCGAGTAGGAGCGTGTGATCATCAGATCTGGATGAGATTGCGACAAGATCGCAATTTGGAGCAAAATCGGATTTAGTCCGATCAGTTGGCTCGTCTGAACCAGCTAAGCCACTTAAGTGGCTTACCCCTCTTCTCTCTCTCCCTCTCTCTTTCCTTTCCTTTTTCTTTTCTTTTCCTCTTTCTTTTCTTTTCATCTTCCTTCCCCCGCCTTCCCTGTGCCCGATCCCCTTTCCCGTTCTCCTCCCTCGCGCCGGCTTCTTCTTTCTCCGGCCACCTTCCCCGGTGACCTGGAGGCGGCGGCGAGGGCCCCTTCTCCTTCCTTCCCTTTCTCTCTCCCGTGGCAGCCTCTCTTCCTTCTCCGACGACGGCTGCGGTTGTGGGAGGACTCCGGCGGCTCTCCGGCGAGCTGGATACGACGACGGCGATGGAGGACGGTGGATCACGGCGGATTAGCAAGGATTGAAGCTTGGATTTGCGTTTAAGGTAGGGTTTCTACCTTAATCTTTGGGTTAAGCTAGATCTAGGGTTTGGTTTGATTGTTTGCTGTTTTCTTTGTGCTAATTAGTTCCTTAGAGCATGCTTAGTGACTGATTGAAGCTTCATGCAATTTGATTTGGGTTTTAACTAGATTTTTGGAAGTTTTTCCCGGATTTTCATGGATGCTCTGTTCTTCGATGAACAGTCGAGTTAAAGCTTGATTTATGAGTTGTGTGAGCATGATCTCGTGTAACTTTCAAGATGAAAGTTGTAGATCATCGAATCTACTTTCAATTACCGCTGATTTCATAATTTTTTGATTTTTCTATGATTTATTATGAATTGTTCCCTGATCTGCAACGCAACTGAATCGTTGATAAACTTTGGGTTTTTGGCCGAATTCTGGGTTTTATCTTGGTTTCTTTGCTTTGATCTTTTCGCGGTAGATTAATAAGAATGCTAGGTAACCTGTATAGTAATCCCAGTAGGATTTGGATGGATGTGTGCATGCTTAGTTCAATGTCATGTTTATGGAGGTTTACTTCTTTATGCAAATTGATATATTCTATGTGATAAATACTAGTATGCTAGTAGGTGGTCTTCAGATGGATTTCCTGTCAATTCAACGTGGATTTCTCGAGAGAATAGGTTTGGATTTTCTATTTATGAAAATGTTATCTTTGATGAATTTCTTCGATTCCTCCTATCAATGTTATGTTAGCATTTTTCTTAGCATGTTATCTGTATATATATATATATATATATATATATATATATATATATATGTAGGCCCTATGTGTGGCCCAGCCCTACGTGAGGCTTGTGGTTGAACCAAGGGAGTCATGCCCCTTCGGATGTTTAGATAATTGAATGGGCCATTTGTGACTGTTGTGTGTTGTTTGGCCGAGATTGTATCCCGTTGTAGAAATTACGGTTGACGGCTGTGGATACCGTCGTAATGCCGAAATTTAAATTGAGATGTTTGTTTACAGCCTGCATTGCCGTTGTTGTGGTAGATAGATCTGTAACTGCTTTAGATCCCCTTCTATGTTTACCCTTTGGCAAGTGCCTAGCCCTGTATGTTGTGATTTCATATTATTGCATGTCTGAATTCCTCTTGATGTGTGTGTAAGCATTGCATGCATTTGATTGCATTTGATTGCATTAGAAGCATCAGGCTAGGTGGTAGGTGATAGATTTGATCGTCGATCCAGGGTTCTCGGGTAGTCCGGATCTAGCCCTAGGACCAGGGTTTGGGTAGTCGAGGATTAAGACGTGATTATCATCAATGATTATGTTTGATATCATTCGAGGATTATTAAGTAGTCGGACTGGAATATTATATAACGAGGGTTTGTGGAAATAGATGTTGTAAAAGAACCTGTGCCAGTAAGTGAAATGATAATAGTAGAATGGTATTCATGTTGAATTTAGAATTGTTTTACTTATTATTTTAAATATGTGGTGAAATTGCAAACTGCATATGGCTTAAATTCAGGATATACAGGGGAGACTCTCGCCATTTGATTTTAGAAATAGGTTTAGTTGCCTCACGCCCCAGACCGGATGGGTTTTCTGGTTCGGGGTATGACAGACTGGATCAATGCTATCTCTTTCTCCCATTTCTCTGTTGCGCTGCCATGGATTCTGATGCTAGGCCGTGCTCTGTTTTTGGTTCCCTGTTTTCATCCTCACCTTTTCCCCCTCTACTGCATGGGATGCATACGTGATCTCTGTTTGAATGGGTCATCCGATTAATTACTGAACTTTAATTGCCATCTTCGTATCCCTATTGTTCTGTCTGGATGTATGCCAGACTAGAGTCTTGAATGAATGATATTGCCATTCTTTACTGCCGCATGTTCTTCCTCTATTTAATTCTTTCAATTTCAATTGTTGGTTACTTCAAGTATGTTTTGTTATATCGTGTAAGCCTAGGGCCGGAAGTGTGCCCGTTTCTATTTCTTTTGTGGGTTAACTGAGGGGGTGAAGATCCTCGGGAATGTGTAATTTGGTTGGGCCGACTGTGTGCCCTTTTTTTGTTGAAAGATATTATGCTTGGTTGGATGCATGTTTGCCATGTGAATGCTGTGCTTGGCTTTTGTTGATTCTTGAATGCTAAACCTACCCTATAGCTATGCTATACCTTGTTGGACATGTGATTGATGAATTGACATGTAGAGACACCTAGGCCTAGTTGTTTGGTTAGGCTCATGCATGTTGTATGCATTAGAAGCATTAAGGCTAGGTGTGGGCGATGGGGCTCGATCACCGATCCGAGGGCTCGGCTAGCTCGGATCTAACTCTAGGACTGAGGTATGGGTAGGAGGACTAGGGCGAGATTGTATAATTATGATCTTGTGTTGATTGAGGTTGCAACCTGGATATACTCATTTGAATTATGATATTGAGGTGTAGAGGTCGTGTCTACTTTCGCTCCAAGTGCTAGATATAGATGTCGATGTCCCTGACTTATGTCTCCACGAGGGATGGTGGTATTGAGACTGGGCAGGGTGGAACCTGGACAGGAGCCCGCAGTCGTGTTATTTCCCCCTCGTTATTGGGTGAGGGTGGGACCTGGGACAGAAGCCCTCAGGAAATCGACAAGGCTAGGGTTAGCCTCTTGGCATACTTAGGCTTGATGGAAGTGGATACAGTTCAGTTTCACCCTTTCCTTGAGAGTGTCGTAGAGTAGAACCCTACTGGGCTTTATGCTCACCCTAACCGGGTTACGTTCTACTAGAAGAATACCTGAAAGAAGGAACTGCATCAACCTGCATCGCCGATGCAGCCCAGGTAGGGTGAGCAACAATGCCCAGTAGGGTTCTACTCTACGTCGCACAGAAAGGGAAACTGCAACTGTGTCGTTCTCCGCCTATGCCTAAGGTATGCTAAGGGGCCCCATAACCCTGTCGATTCCTGAGGGCTCCTATTCATGTCCCACCCTCACCCAAGAACAAACGAGAGGAAATAAAGACTGCGGGCTCCTGTCCAGGTACCACCCTTTCCTTGAGAGTGCCGTAGAGTAGAACCCTACTGGGCTTTATGCTCACCCTACCTATGCTGTGTTTTGTTGGTGCAGGCGCCGTTCCTTCCACTTCAGTAGTCCCAGGCGGATCAACTCTCGGAGGCGCTTCTACTTCGGGTGGACTTTGAGGTTGTTGGCAGATTAGAGGGCTCAATTTAGTATTTTACACTTATTTGATGTAGTTAAATCTTGGAAACTTATGCTTCTTATTTGACGACAAAGTGTATAACTTTAATTTTGATATTAATGTGGAAAGATGTTTATCTAAATGTTTAAATTGGGTCTGTAATAATGAAAGTGGTTGTAAATCTACATTTCTGCTCTCTTGATCTAGTTGCTTTAATATATCATGAATATTAGAAATTCTACAGGTTCATTGTGTAAGAATTATAGAGGAGATTCTGTCGAAATTTTTACGCCCATTGATGATTTAACAGATTTAGGTTGATCACTCCCCGATCTGGATGGGTTTTCTGGGTCAGGGTGTGACAGTTTGGTATCAGAGCAGGTTGTAGGTCTGTTAGCCGAATTGTGCCAGCAAGGACGCTGGGCCTCTAAGGGGACTGGGTTGTGAGACACGGGGTACCTAGGTGTCAGTGTTCTCCTGGAGGGCATGTGGTCGAACCAAGTAACCGGGTAAGCAACCCCATGTAGATAATAAGTATATTAGTAACCCTTATAAGACAACGCATTTTAAAGCCGTGATGGTAGTGATCCATCAGAAAACTTCAAGGTTAAGCGTGCTTGCCTTGGAGCGGTCCCAGGATGGGTGACCCACTGGAAATTTTTCCCAGATTTCTGCGGTGAGCCAAAAACGGACAATATTGTGTCGGGTGGGGCCCTCGGGTGGATCTTGGACGGAGCTCGCAGGAACTGGGCGGCCCTGGACGACGGGGGCCATTATACTATCACTCTGGCTAGAACTGCTGGCATACTCTGCACTGTGTAGAGGAAGCTCTTGGATCCCTGATCCTCAAACTCGAGCCCCAACTAGCCCGTTGTCTCCAATGCCTTCCATTGCCATGCTGATAACCCTGCCACTGCTGCTTTGAGGTCTCTCATCTGTCTGCTCAGCGCGTCTGCTACGACATTTGCCTTTCCAGGATGGTAATGCAACTCAAAGTCATAGTCCTCTAGTAGCTCCATCCAACGTCGATGCCTCAGGTTGAGGTCACATTAGGTGAAAACGTGCCTCAAACTCTTATGGGCCGAGAAGACAGAGAACTTCTCGCCATAGAGGTAATGGCGTCAGGTCTTCAGGGCGAAAACCACTGATGCTAGCTCCAAGTCATGGGTCAGGTAGTTCCTCTCATGGTTCTTCAACTCACGAGAACCATAGGCAACTACGTGTCCCTCCTGCACGAGAAAACACCCCAAACCCTCACCGCTAGCTTCACAGTAGACACTGTAACCCACGCCTCGTTCGGGGACGATCATCACCGGCGCACTGGTCAACCTCGTCCTCAGCTCCACAAAGGATCGTTCACAAGCATCATCCCACACGAATGGGATGGCCTTCTGTGCCAGTCTAGTCATCGGTTCGGCAACTCTGGAGAAGTCCCGCACGAACCGCCTGTAGTATCCCGCCAGGCCTAGGAAATTGCGGACCTCCAACACTGTCCTCGGTCTCTGCCACTGTACAACTGCCTCGACCTGGGCTGGGTCAACTGAGATCCCTGCTGCCGTTACCACATGTATAAGGAACCCCACCTATGCAAGCCAGAACTCACACTTGGAAGCCTTGGCATATAGCCGATGCTCCCGAAGTAACTACAACACTGTCGCCAAGTGTCGCCCGTGCTCCTCCTCTGATCGAGAATAGATCAGAATGTCGTCGACTAACACCACCATGAACTGGTCTACAAACGACAGGAAGATCCTTTGCATCAGATCCATGAACGCTGATGGTGCGTTCGTCATCCCAAACGTCATCACCATGAACTCGTACAGGCCGTACCTAGTCCGAGAAGTCGTCTTCGGGATGTCGCAATCCTGAACCCTCAACTGGTGGTAGCCTGTACGGAGGTTGATCTTCGAGAAGACTGAAGATCTTCGCAATTGGTCGAACAAGTCGTCGATCTTCACTGTCACCCTGTTGAGCCGCCTGTAGTCTATGCAAAGTCGAAGGGTACCATCCTTCTTCTTTGCGAACAACACTGGCGCCCCCTAGGGAGACTTGCTGGGACGGATGAAGCCTCTGCTGGTAAGCTCGTCCAACTGGGTCCTCAACTCGCTTTGCTCTGCTGGTGCCATCCTGAAAGCTGGGAGAGAGATCGGTGCGGTACCTGGTACTAGGTTGATCTCAAAATCGACCTCTCTAGACGGTGGAAGCCCCGGCAACACCTTGGGAAACACATCTACAAAGTCGCACACGATCCTGGAAAAACTGCCCTGCTACACTCCCTCAGAACTAAACAGGGACAGGCTAGCCTGCAAGGCAAAAAGCTCGCCGCCACACCTTCCCACACCACAAGCAAAGGAATCGGCTGAGAACCGATCCCCCAACAGCACAAACCGTGTCCCGTCGGGTGTCCAAGCGACCACCCTCCGGCGACCACAGTCAATGACTGCTCAGTATGCTGCTAACTAGTGCATACAAAGTATCACGTCAAAACTTGTCATGTCTAGCACCAGTAGGTCTAGACAGACACGGAGGCCTCCAACCTCCAACGAACACGATCGACAGACCCGATCTACCCTGATTGACCCGCCGATCGGGGAGTCCACTGACTGTGTCACCTCTAGCCAACACGTCTCTAATCCTAGCAATGTCACACACATGCTAGCAATATAGGAATGAGATGCCCCGATTTCTATCAGCACATCTACTAAAGAACTAGAAAGCTGAAAGATACCTCTGAGTACGGATGGCTCTACCACGGCCTGCTGGTATTGCTGTGGCGGCTAGTACATCAGCATGGTGTCTGGCTGCTCATGCGCTGGGAAGGCAAATACACGCCCCCGTCGGCCACCTCCACCTCTGGAGTGACTCGGTCCAACCCCTGATCCGTGTCCACCACTAGTCCCCTGCCAAGCACTGGACCCTCCTCCTCTACTGCCCTGCCACACAGCGTCTCGCGCTACTCGCATGTGACAGTCTCTATAGAAGTGTCCCAGCTGCCCGCACCGGAAGCACGTGACTGACACGCTATCAGGCTACTGACCCTTGCCTCCCTGACGAAGCTTGCCCAGACGGCCCGGCCGTCAGGAGAAAATAGCCTGCTGGACTCGGCAACTGTGGCTGAAACTGCTGTGGGCGCTGCGACGGCTGCTGGAAGGGTCGCGGGTGCCATTGCTGCTGTCTGCCGAATCCCCCTTTGGCCTGGGGTCTTTGCGGTGTGCTGGTAGAGAATGCCGGTGGAACTGCCCGGCACCTCTCGTCCTGCAATTGCGCCTCCACTACTAAGGCGCAGTTCAGAACTGCTTCATGCGTTTGGAAGCGGTGGGAACAGGTATGTCGTCTGATCTCTGGCTGGAGTCTCTACTCAAACTGCAGTGCCCTGGCTGTCGGATCTGCTGCCACTGCCCCCACAAAACAGACCAGATGTGTGAATCGTGTGGCATACTGCTGAACAGAGCGAGTACCATGCAGAAGGAACTGGTAATCGCGGGATAGGGTGTCACGTGTACTCTCCGGGAAGTACGCGTCCAAGAACAATGCCCTGAACTCCTCCCACAGCTGCTCCACTTCATCACCGATGTGCTGGGAGGTGCACCACCAGTCAAGGGCGTCCCCGTCGAACTGAAACGCCACGAGGGTGACCCGGATCTGGTCATCCTCGACGAAGAGAGCGTCCAGGATGCACATGATTCCCTTGAGGCAGCCGCCCACTGTAGTCGGATCTCCAGTCTCACCACTGAACCTAGGCGGGTTCAGCCGCTGGAAATCCATCATGATCGCTGCAGCGGCTCACTCATCGATAGGAGTGAGGACCCTCTCCTCGGCGAGAAAGGCCTCCTCCCGTGTGACCGAAACCATCACTACTGATGGCGTAGCCCGCCTAGCTCGAATCGCCATGGCATAAACCTCCCTGCTTGGTCGGGTGTGTCGATCAGGTCGAGCCCCACCCCGACATCTTTACAATTACCAACGATAAATGAGCGTCCACTCGTCAGAAACCGCAAAACAAGTAGCACAAACAGGAAGCAAAAAAACACAACACAAAAGAGCATGCACGGATGTTCTAGACATAGAACTATCCCATTCAACGCTCAATCTCAACCGAATCCTGATCCTATACCTGTGACCTACAGGCTAAGCTCTGATGCCAAGTTGTCGCGCCCCGACCCGCGAAAACCCAACCGGGCTGGGGATGTGAACCGGAACCTAACTAACTGTGAAAAATTATGGCGAGGGTTTCTTCTAACATATTGGTCTCCCTAAGTAATTCATCAAGCATCCTCAATTAACAATTCTAACATCAACAGAAATCTCAAACTCAAACATTACAATTCCAAAGTACAAGCCTAAAAAACCACAAACAGGGGAAATCAGTTACAAACATTTATACACTACCGTAGGAGGCTAACTATACAAGGGTTCAGGAAACAGAAAGATCACCACTCCTCAAACTCCGCCAGGCGCCACCGCACAGCCAACCAACTACCCGGTAGGGGCCACTGAAGAGGAGCTAACGCCTGCACCTGCAAAACACAGCCCGGGTAGGAGTGAGCAACTAAGCACAACAGGGAAACTACACTACGACTCACAGAAGGAAGAGGAAAACGCAATAGTTGATGTCGCTCAAATGTGTCACGCACAGCGGTCGCGGTGCAGTACAGCATAAGAGAGGTCGAATTCCACAGAGAGACAAGCAGGAAAGATCCAGAAACACAGATAACAATGAATTGAAAACAATCAAGAGCGATGAAAGTTAAGAAAATAGATCGGATATGTAATTGTAAAATAAAGGTAACAAAGAAATCAGGATTTGAATGAGGCTAGGCTTCAGGAATCACGTCACTCGGAGTTAGGTTCTTCTCTTCTCAATGGTTCATATGATACTCAGTTAAGGGATTCACATCCCAATCACCTTAACCGGAAGATATAGAATTATGAATCTGATAAAATATATAAATATAACTTCCTACGATTGGTTCTTCCTTTTTATAGTTCTAACTTCATCCAACCAAACCTAAGAATACACGATACCGGCTGTTACTACAGGCAACGCGCAGCAAAAGTTCATCGGGACAAAGCCCTAACTCTAACCGGATCTCTAAGAATACACAATACCAACTCTCACAATCGGCAATGCATAGCAAAGATCTCACGGGTTAGAGCCCCAACCTTGTCTAACCAGATCCCTAAGAATATACAATACCAGCTGTCATTACGGGCAATGTATAGCAAAGGTCTCGCAAGACTCGGTAGAAGAATCAAAAGAGAAGACTATGGGATTATAAGATCATGAAAAAAGCATGACTGGATTCATAATATTAATCATCCACATAGAAATCTATAATCTGAAAATAATATTTAAAGATCCAATACATAGAAAAGAGTTTAACAATAAAGCTTAAAATCTATGAACCATTGTTGGAGAAGAAGCCCTAGTCCTCGCTAGATCATCCGTCCGCCATGCCCGCGGATTACTCGGCCATAGATGGAGATGTCTCCATCTTTTTCCTCTTGAAAAACTCCTGAAAAGAGCCTCCAAAAACGTCCAAGAAGTCCCCTTTGATTAGCCCTAAGTTTCCTATTTATAGGGTCCAAGAATTAGTAAACTCGGATTAATCAAAACCGTTGATTTTCGTCACTGGGCAAGTCCGATCGATCCTTCTCGGGATGTTGGATCGATCGTTCTCTTGAAATCTCCAATCTTCTAACTTCGCCCATGTCCGATCGATGGACGGATCGATCGAACTCTGCTCCTCTAAAAAACATACGTTCTGTCACCCTTTAATTCCCAAGTCCGATCGATCGGATTATGAATGTTGGATCGATTGGTTGAGTAAAAATCCGCTGTTTTTGACTTTTTCCGAGTCCGATCGATCGGACCATTGGTGTCGGATCGATCGGACCCTATAGGAGCGAAGGAGGGATCGATCGGATCATATTCAGCCAAAAAAATGCATGTTCTGTCACGATTCTGCGTGGTCCGATCGATCGGCGGATCGATCGGACTTCCAGCTTATTTTCAGTTCTGCCCTTCAGACTGCGCCATCGGTACTAAAATTACCGTAACTTCCTCTAGGAAACTCGGAATCACGAACCGTAAAATTCCCCAGAATCTACACTTCAAGAGCTTTCCAACCATATATGGTACATCATCTGGTTTTTCACGAACAGGTACAGATTAATTGTTGAAGGTGATCCATATACTCTTTTCAGCTTCTTTTAGCTCCAATTTCCTGCATTTTCCAAACAACCATGTGAAGCAACATATAGATATAAAAATAGTAATAAAGATGCTGATTAAGGATAATAATCTAGCAATTCAGATGGTTATAAGGCTATTTAGAGTGCACTTTCATGCACTCATCAATAGTGTCACCCTCTAGCAAGGTTTGGGTGTACACAAGGGTCCCATAACCCCACCGCGTGTCTCTGAGGTCCACAATCATGATCTTCCAACCGAGCTGGTCACACGACGGGTCACGCTCAGTAAGCAGGAAACCAACACTGCTGACTCACAAGCAGGAAACCGGCACTACTGGTAGGAAATGGGCACCGCTGAGTAGGCACACCCTCTACTCAAGAGTTGTTATAATCAAACACCGGCTACACCTCAGAAACTGACTCAAGGCCGACATGACCTTTGAAATCATCAAACAACAGGTGTTCAAGTCATCTAGGCCTGTCATCAAAATCGACTGAACACCACCATTCAAACCTAAACTAAGCTACCGAGCCCTGGTCCTAAGGCTAAATTCGAGCTTCCAAGCATCGGGACGGTGATACCACAGATTGCCCACGTCCTAACCTTATGCAGCTAATGCACAACCAGATGTATGCAATGAACACACGCAAGAAAGCAGATAAGCATGCAACATATGTGACGATTAATTAAACAAGGTTTGGGCTTGGCACCCTGTCAGCCCAGGGTGGTGAACATGTAAAACAGGCCAAGGGACTACTGCAGTGGTAACCCCTACCAACTACATCCAGTCCACAAGAGACAGCATGTTACGGGAAGCAATCCCGGTAAACAAGACTAACAGTAGAACGTGCTATCTACACATCCCGGGAGTCGTCACTCTCCTGGTTCACCACTACCCCTCATTATGGGGCTAACATGCTCAAGGATATATACCAGGTATAAAGCAGTAAAAGAAAACCGCATAAGCGAAGCTCCGCGGGCAAAAACCATTGAAAACACCTCCCTGTCACACAATGGATTGATCATCTCCAGGGGGATGATCGACCATCCTCGTGATGGGAAGGTTCAATCCTTGTCAAGACAAAAGGGATAGATCTTGGAAGATCGATCACCAAGCAAAAGGATCAATCGCTTTCGTGACTAAGGAGCTCGTCCATGCCGCCAAGCAAAAGTTCGATCTTCTTCCACTAGAAGATCGATCATGCACGGGCCATGCATGACGCCCCAAGAATGATTGATCCTTCCTCAGAAAGGATCGATCCTGTTGGGTTCTCCAAATCCCACAAAACCTTGGGGTCTGGTAGTTCGAAGAACCATGAATCCAAAACCGGTACTTATGCTAAAAACCAATGAGCATGTAAAGAGTTCTACTCGAATCAAACACAAACAAGCTCAAACCTCACAAAACCGGAAAGAAAGTAGGTAGGATCCCTACCTAGACTAGAGCAGCTTCAATTCCAGCTGCCAAGCCAAAGATCGCCCTCAATCTCTTCCAAATCCAGCCAGATCTGAGCTCAGGAATGGTGGATTTCAAAAGAGGTTCAAGAAGGGGTTTGCGTCCGTTTTATAGACGGACGAACCGACTTATGAATGATCGATCCTTCATGACCATGGCAACTTCATGGCACCAAATGATCGATCCTTCCAGCGAGGAATGATCGATCATCACTAAATGATCAATTCTTCTAGCAAAGAATGATCGATCATCACTAAATGATCAATTCTTCTAGCAAAGAATGATCGATCATTTAGGTGCAGAAAGCTAGACTTGGGCTAGAACACAAGCCCAAGCCTGGATCTTTCGATCCCGGGTCCACCTAACCGTTCTAAACAAACATTATCACAAACACGGTCAGTGTGTGCACACGTGGTTGTGAAATAAACTAACAAGGTGAAATTTACCAAATTGCTCTTGCGGCCCAAGAAATAATGTGATCTACCGGATCGCGCGCTCGACGTGAAACAAGCAAATGAGCCACGGGCCCGACCCATCCGGTCGATCCAAGAGTAGAGGGACATGTCCTCACACCCAAGAGGTATTAGGAGAGTGTTGTAAGGTTGCAAAGCACCCGGAAGCTTGGTGAAAAACTTGTAAAGGGATTTGCAAGTAGTTGAACCTTAAGGAGGACCCTTGAGTGAAGTGGACATAAACCAAGAGTTGGGTCAAACCACTATAAATTTGGTGCACTCTCTCTACCTCTCATCTCATCATTTACTTGCTTGTTTAATTTATTTTTCATCTCATTTACAAGCATTCTAGAATCTTAGACTCCTCCAATCTAGGTTTTTCATTTATCGAGTTTTTCGAATAGAATCCAATTCAACCCCCCCCCCCTCTTGGAGTTTCAATTGGTATTAGAGCTTGGTCTCTATTTTTGAGGTTTAACGACCCTAGAGGATCCTATCTCGATATTGAAAACATAGAGGGACAATCTACCAATAGGCCACCCTACTTCAATGGATTGAATTATACTTATTGGAAGACCAAAATGAAAATTTTCATCCAATCTATGGATTACAAAGCATGGATGGTCATAAAAGATGGTCCTTACATTCCCATGAAGACTGATTTGAAGAACTTGCAAATTAATGCCAAAACTAAGAACTATCTCTTTTGTGCCTTAAGCCCTAGTGAATTCAATAGAATCTTGGCTTGCAAATTCATTAATGAAATATGGGACAAACTTGAGGTCAACTATGAAGGAACCAGCCGAGTCATGGAGTCTAAAATTAGCATGCTTGTTCATGATTATGAATTATTTTACATGAAGGATGATGAGACAATTAATGACATGTTTACTCGCTTTACCAATATTCTTAATGTACTTGAATCCTTTGGTAAAGTATATGCTAATGATGAGATTGTGAGAATGATTCTTAAGTGCCTACCTAAATCATGGGATCCCAAGGTGACAGCAATTGAAGAAGCAAAAGAGCTATCCAAGCTATCCCTTGATGAACTCATGGGCTCTCTCATGACTCATGAAATGAACCTAGAGAGAGGCAATGATGAAGGAGAGAAGAAAAAGAAAATCATTGTTTTCAAGTCCTCACATAAGGAAACATCATATTCAAGCGATGAAGACGATGATGAGAAGATAGAAAAGATCACAAGAAGAATCCAGCGAATCTTCAAGCGCCAAGGAAGTAAATTCTTCAATAGGGAAACCCCCAAAGGTGAAAAAGAAAACACTTCTTCTAACTTCAATAAATTGTTTTGCTATGAGTGTAGGAAACCCGGACACTACATGTCCGATTGCCCACAACTCAAGAATCCTTCAAAGAAGAAGCTTAAAAAGAAGGCTATGGTGGCAACTTGGGATGAAAGTGACTTGAGCTCTTCTTCTGATGAGAATGAACAAGAGGATGCCAACTTGTGCTTAACATCACTAGATGATGAAGAAAAAGAAGATGATGAGGTAAATGATGAGCTTGCTTTTGATGAATTATTTGAAGCTTATCATTCCTTAGCTAGTGACTTCAAGTTTCTTAAGAAAAAGTATTATGTTAGGGGAAAGGACTTGAAGAGAATAGAAGAGGAAAATCTAGATGCCAGGCATAGAATTGACACCTTACAGAAAAAAAACAAATGCATTTTAGAGACATCTAGCAATGATCATGCCTCACTTAGGAAAGAATTCAAGGATTCTCAACATGAACGTACTATATTGAGAAACACTACCTCCGATATGCAAAATGAGCTAATCAAATTGAGAAAATCCAGAAAGGACCTTTCTCTTGAGAATGATGATTTGAAAATTACTATTTCAAACTTTATGAAGAGTAAGAATAAATTTGATGAGGTCCTTGATAGCCAACGAAGCTCCTTAAATAAAGAAGGAATTGGCTATAATCCTAGGAAGATGAACAAGCTTAAAAAGATTAGCTTTGTAAAAGCATCTACTCATCCTCCTAAAATAGCAAATGCACCTACTTGTCATTATTGTTGCAAAATAGGACATATTACTCCTAATTGCTATCTTATGAAGCATGCTAATGCTAACACCTTTTGGATACCAAAATATACTTCATCTATATACATGTCTAGAACAAACGTTAATGTACCCAAAAAGATTTGGGTACCAAAAATCAAGACTTGATTCGTTTTTGAAGTAATGCTTGAGATCCAAGGTTAAGTCAAATTCAAAGGAAAATAGTAGTAACTTGCTAATGGATGCTCAAGGCATATGACGGGGGACAAGAATTTGCTTTCAATCTTTCATGAGAATGGAGGTATGCAAATAATTATTAAATGTACATGATCCCTCCAATGGTATTCATCTTGTTACTCCCTTTACAAGATTTGTGATCCTCTAGCTTTTTAGTTCTCAGCTTATTTCAAATGTATTTTGTCAAAAGTATTTTTCCTATGGTTTGTTGATGTGGATGTTTTAGATGATATATCAATTTGAATGATTTAAAGAACAAATGCCTATATTTCATTTTTTGGTTGTCAAACTTGTATTTTGGTTTTATACTTTTGTTGTTTGCAAACAAATAGTTGAAAATTTTGAGTTTGTAAAGCATTGAAATGTTATTTTTGGTAATTTGATGTTTGGAATGGTAAGATATTAATTTTTATGGTGGTTTATGTTGGAAACATCAAATGGCTAGAAATTTTGAATCCTATATTGTTTTGAAATGCAAATATACTTCAATTTCTTGTTTAACTTGTTTATATGTGGATATTATGAAAATGAGTTTGTGTTGTTACTATGGGAGCATCATTGACATTGAATTGCAAGGCAAGAGAGCTCAATACGTTTAATGAATGCCCAAAGTGAAAATACTAAGAGGAAAATGTATGATTACTATCACAGTCTATTATATACGCATCATAATTCTAGCACATGATTTTTGATTGAATTAGCCTATCATTGAATTATGACTTGGTTTTGTGCATAACTTTCAAGAGCTTGTGAAGTTTGATAGCTTTTCTTTTTAAAAAAAGATCTTAATTTGATTTCTAAAAGTCCGTGTTAAATTTGATGTTTGACCATGATCCTAACCTTTCTTTTTAACCCCTGTCCTATATTGCTTGTTGATGATGTCAAAGGGGGAGAAATATTGTAATGTGAGAAATTGAACATTATAATTGAATGTTGTATAATCAATGCTCAAATGTCATATTTCTATACAAAGAGATGCATATGTCAAATTTTCAATTTTCATACTTTTAAGCTTCTAATCAAGCTTATTATATCCTTATAGAGACATATGACTTATGTGCATCCTTAGTATACACTTTATAACATATTTTATGAAACAAATGGATGCACAGATTAAGGTGGAGCCTTGAATGTTTATCATCACAATTGAAACGATTGCCATCATAAAAAAGGGGGAGATTGTTGATCCTAACCTTATTTTGATGATGTCAAAATGTGTAATGATGATAAACAATGATTTAATATTTATATCCCTTAATTTGAAAATCATTAAATTCAATATTTAGATTTTTTTGTACTCGCGGTCGATACGGCGGTTGATTCACGGATCGACTGTGGAGACTGGCGGATCAACCGCGGAGACTGGCGGATCAACCGTGGAGACTGGCGGATGATGCACCGATCGACCATGGACTGTGACTTTTTGTGAAGAAGCGACGGTCGAACGGAGCATCAACCCCGAAGCATGTTTTTCACGACAGAGGCTCATGGTCGATGCGACGGTCAACTGCAACGCCTGAAAATTGATGCGACGGTTGATCCGAGGTATATTTTGAGCGCAACGGTCGATGTGGTGGACAATACGACGGTCGACTGCCAGTTAGAAATATAGCCGTTGGGAGCTGTTTTGGGAGGCTTGGAAGCTGAAGTATAAGAGGGAAAATGCAGGAAACTTGCAATAAGAAAAAGGGGATTATTGGTGTATATTTTCGCAAGTTTATTTTTCATTTTCATCCTTTTTGAGAGCTTAACTTTTGGAAAACTACTTTAAGTTGTGAAGTACACTTTGAGAGAATTCAAGAGTGGCTTGGAGAATACCCAAGAGATATTGGGAGAGTGTTGTAAGGTTGCCAAGCACCCGAAAGATTGGTGGAAAACTTGTAAAGAGGATTTGCAAGTAGTGGAACCTCAAGGAGGACCATTGAGTGAAGTGAATGTAGACCAAGAGTTGGGTCGAACCACTATAAAATTGGTGCACTCTATCTAACTCTCATCTTATGATTTACTTTATTATTTAATTTATGTTTCATCTCATTTACAATCATTCTAGAATCTTAGACTCCTCCTATCTAGGTTTTCAATTTATCGAGTTTTTCGAATAGAGTCCAATTCGCCCCCCTAATGAGTGCATGAAAGTGCACTCTGAACAGTCTTATAACCATCTCAATTACTAGATTGTCACCCTTAATCAACCTCTTTAGCACTATTTTTATAATTACATGTACTTCACATAGTTGTTTGAAAAATACAGGAAATTGGAGCTTAAAGAAGCTGAAAAGATTACATAGGTCTACTTCAAATATTAACATGTACCTGCTCAAGAAGAACCAGATGATGTACCATACGCATTGGAAAGCTCTAGAAGTCTAGTTTCTGGAGAATTTTATGGCTCATGATTCCGAGTTTTCTAGAGAAAGTTCCAGTATTTTTAGTATCAATGGTGCAGTCTGAATTGCAAAAGTGAAAATACGCAGGAAAAATGATCGATCTTCTTCGCCTATAATGATCGATCATTTTATGCAGCCAGAGATGACAGAGAGCCATGTTTCAAATGATCGATCTTCACCCCTAAATGATCGATCATTTTATAGCAGTTAAGAAAAATCATGGGTGCAGATCTAATCTGAGTTGAAGACCTTTGGAGCCTATAAATAGAAAACTAAGGGTTATTCAAATGAAGCTTTTTGGGGACTTTTGGAAGACTTCTTGGAGACCTTTTGGAGATTTCTTCATCATCCATGGACGAGTAGATCCTTTTGGCAAGGCGGAGGGGTGATCAAGCTTGAACAAGAGTTTTTCTCCTCATCTGAATTCATGTTTTGATTTTATTGTTGATACAACTCTTGTATGGATCTATTTTCTTATTTGTTTTAGATCTTTTGAATATGCCTAAGTTTGGATTTGATTCTTCTCATATATAATCAGTGATGTTCTTGGGCATGGTTTAATTTGTTGTTCCTTTGCTAATCAGATTTTCTGCTGCGTTATTGTTTAAGCATATCGTCGTCTTAGGGTTTAATATCTTTGCTGCGTTATCACTTAAATATATCGTCATCTTTGAATCTAATTGAACAAGATGATAGTTGTAAAATTCATAAAGGGAGAATGATCCATGAGAGTTACTATTGTTGCTTGTTATGATTTGTAGTTCAATATATTCCGATTGGCGAGATTGGGATGTCAATCCGCCAATTGTGTATCTAACATGATAGAGGGTGAGAGAAATACTCGAGTTCAAGTGAGAGATCTCCAATGCCATGCCACATTAACCTTTAAGAAACTTCACTAAAAACACTCAACATTTGCTTTTTTTTCGGTTCTAATATAATCGACTTTTTACAATTTTACTTTTATACTCTCATAAGTGCGTAATCCTAGCCACTGTCTCTTTGTGGATACGACCGCCCTCTTAGGCTATACTGCTGCGACCGCTGTGATATCTTTTTGGGTGTAATCACCCCCCCCCCCCCCCTCCCTCTTGGACTTTCATATTCTACACCTGGCATGATGCCATCCACTGCCTATATAAGCCCCTGAGATATTATATTTAATAAGTTAGTTGATAGAGCTTAAAAAGTGTCGCAGCTTAATGCGCCCAATCAAAATTACAAATTTATAATCGAACTTCAAACTAACTACTTTGGGGGTAGATAGCAGTGAATTCGAGTCGAATCCACAGGGAATGCGTAGGAAAATAATTAAACTACTAAACCCAATCTAAGTATTTCTACCAATAAGTTGAGAAAAGATTCAGAATTGAAATTAAACTAACTTTACACTAAAGGATTGATAAATACGAGAAAAGGTACCACGGAATTCTTAATCAATAACTAGGATTCTACCAGGTCTTCCTAGGATTAGAACGAGCTAACCAAACTGAATGGTTTTCCTAATGGTTAATAGGTGAATGGTTAGTTCTTCCTATTACTCAACAAGTTCCGGTTAGAGTCCCTTGTCGGTGAGAGCAATTATCTAAAAGCCAGTGACCTAATGATTAGTTATGATCACTGCTAATGAATCCTCTGATTAGGATTAATTCGTCATGAGAAAATATTATAATATGGATTTAGGTGTAAGATCAAGATGGTTCTTGCACATTGAGGTCGCCAAATAGAATGTATCAAGGATTAGAAGTTACCCTAGTGGTTCTAGCACTACGAAATCCCTAATCTTGAATTAAGATAAATAAAGGATTAAGAGTTGGCTATAATGGTTCTAGCATTACGTGTAATGGTCCTAGCATCACAAGACTTTTAATCTCGAGAAGAAAATCCTCACATCCATAGTTCTAGCATCAATGTTTTGATGAGAATTTCTAATCTCAAGCCCTAACATGCTAAACACCTAGATCTAGGGCATAAAGGAACAAATCATTCATCCACTAATAATAAAATGACACCAAGTTCATAAAAAAATTAAGGTCAATCTATACAAACCATTCAAATAGGTATACAAGTCCTAAATTTTAGGAATCCCTAATAGAAACCCTAGTTACATCATAAGAATTCCATAGCGAGGAGTTTAGCTACTCATCTTAAGGGTTTGATCCATAGATGAAGGTTGATGAAGTTCTTCCGTCATGGATTTCCTCCCAAAAGATTCTAAAAAGAAAAGTTAAAAAGAAGAAAAAGAAACAAAGAAAGAGTGCTCCCTCTCCTTGGCCTCCAAGAAGCCAAGAGCAAGTCTAGAGAGCCCTCCAAAAACCCTAAAAAGATGCCTATTGATAGCCTAGGTATCCCCTTAACTCGGATTAGATCTAGGCCTTTGATTTTGCTTAACTGCTACCAAATGATCGATCATTTAGGGGTGAAGATCGATCATTTGATCCCAAAAAACTGGCTGCGCCTGAGGATGATCTATCATTTGAAAGGAAATGATCGATCATTTAAAACATGGCTCTCTGTCGTCTCTGCTACAATACAATGATCGATTATTATAGGGGAAGATGATCCATTATTTATCCTGCATATTTTCTCTTTTGCCATTCAGACTGCGCCATTGGTACTAAAAATGTCTTAACGTCCTCTAGAAAACTCGGAATCATGAACCGTAAATTTCTCCAGAAACTAGACTTCCAGAGCGTTCCAACCATATATGGCACATTATTTGGTTCTTTCTGACTAGACATAGTTTTGATGTCAAAAATGACCCATCTTTGCTCCTTTGACTTCGCAGGTTCTTTATTTGTTCGTTTTAGCACTAAACTTAATTTAATCTTCACTGAGGGTCCTAATACCTAAAATGGGGAGAAGAAAATCAAAATAGCATTGCTCGGAAACTAACAAGACCCAGTTAAAAGGGTGATTTGTGCACTTTTCATGTCTTATCATTAGTCCACTTCCATTTGTACTTTACAGTGCACATACAATATGAAGATGACAAAGATTGTTACCTTCTGCTGACCACTAATCACCATCCACTTAGATCTTGGGTTGAAGGCAATGTCCTTTACAAGAATCTCCAAGAACCAGCATCAAGCATCATTGTTCTCCACTTCGACTGCAGTATATGTATGCTATGCGGAACATCTGATCATTTGCATCTTTGGACACTGCTGCCAGTAGTTGTCCTCCATAGGAACCCTTGAGGTGACAACCATCCAATTGACTAACTGGCCTACACCCATCTTTGAACCCTTTCTTGCAAGCATGTAAACACATTTACATCCTTTCAAAGTAGCATTTGCCATCACTACCCCTGTTTGTCTTTATTTTACATGTGCCGCCAAGGTTGCATCTCAATATCTCCTCACATTAGTCTCTCAAATGTAGATAATGTTTAGCAAAATTACCCCTCAACTGATCCAATGCCTTATCCTTAGCTCTCCGGGCTTGATGTCCGCTGACATTAACATTAAGGTCATCCCTAATTTTACTTTGAAGGTTGCCAACAATAATGTTAGGGTTGTGCCTAATCTACTCCTTAAGCTTTTTTGGACAGCCAACCTGACCTCTCAAACTTATTGCTATGCTGCCTGCTACATGTGTGTATGTTGGTGAAAGTCTTCACCTGGAATGTGTTGGTTTGTTGTATGGTTGAGGCATGAATTCTCCAAGGACAATCCCCTTCACAATCTGTTGTTATTCTCTGTTTTGTGCTCTTCACAAATTTGATATCATGGCCACCCAACATTGCATAGTCCATGATGAGTCCCCTAAAGCCTTCTCCTTTAGCAAACTTCATGCCAACCATAAAAGGGGTCCCATTCCCAGTGTTTGCTGGCCTTCCTTCCGTATACATTGGAAACTTATCAGTTGTTTCTTCATACAAGGAACCATATATATTGAACAGATCATCAGGAGGATACTGATCATCCACAAACACTGCATCTTGTCTTACCATGTGTTCAGGCCTCTTCTCATGCCCTTGATCTGCCATTCAAGCATATCTTCTCCACCTTCACAAGTTTGGAAGCTGCCCTCAGTGAAAGCTTCATAGATGAAATCATCACCCTCATCATCAGTATCACCCTGCATTGGCTCATACATGCCTTTTGCTGATGAATCAGTATCTTTAGCTGGCAGCTTCCCTCCTCCAGTGGCTTCCTCATGCACATGTTCATAATCCCCAAAATCCTGACTGTACATTCAAGCTTCAAACTCAGGACTACCAACTTAAGAAATTTCACTTACATCTTGGTTATCAATAGTGTGATCCACATAAACATCTATCTCTTTAATTTCAATCTCCTCCTCCCTGAAAATATTGCCCATCCCAAGGTCATGGTTGTCAGTCATGAGTTCTTTTAATCCTTCTTTTGTTAGCTCACAACTTGGCCTCAAATACCAAATAGCTTTCCAACTTGGGTAATCTAGATCTGTAATCAACTCAATAATATCCAAGATGCTCATTTTGTCAGCATTACAACCAGCAACCACTTTCACCTCTCCCCCAACATAAGCAAATCTAGGGGAATTCTAAAATAACCCCCGTGGTGCAATCTAATGGTGAATATGAAATCCATCCTGAACAATAGGCATTGAAAACTTATTAAACTTAAAAATGCAATTTTCTAATACATTGACATTGAAAACTTATTAAATAGTGTAATGCTTTGACATTGAAAACTTATTAAACTTGTAAATGCCACGTATAGTGCATTGACATTGAAAACTTAGTAAACAATGTGCTGCATTGACATTGAAAACTTATTAAACTTATAAATGCCCTGTATACTGCATTGACATTCAAAATTTATTAAACAATGTAATGCATTCATAATGGAATGCATTGACATTGAAAACTAAACAATAGAGTGTAATTCTGTAAACAATCGCCAATCATAAACACAATAGCATAAAATGCCATAAACAACTCATCATACCTTATCAGTGAAATGTCATACATGTTGTTGCAATTTTACTTGGTGTTCCAATTTTAGTAAAGAGTAGTGCATCCCAATAATAATAAGCAATCATATGCTCTTTTCCAATTTTAATAAGCATTATAATAGGCGATAAACAATTTTAGTACGAATCTAAGTGATATCCCAAAGCAATAGGGTGATGGGCTCTTAATGATTGTGATGGGTTAAAATTAATACCAATCTAAGTGATTGTAGATGCTTAAAGCTCATCAATTTTAATACCAATCTAAGCCAAGGATCTTTGTCAACAGTTTAATCTTTTAATAACAGTCATATTAAGAAACCCTATTCTAAACCCTTATTCTAAACGAAGATACCCATGTATGATCATCGAATGCAACGAAGGGCATCTTCCCTAGGATAACATCTATTGTAAACAATAATAAAGCTCATCATCGGCCTCGTCAACATAACATTATAAAAATGTGGGATGGATAGGGAAGGATAATGGCTAACAGCATTCAAAAAGAACCCAAATTTGGACAGTGATTAATAATAAATAGGCATATGGACATGGATGGCATATCTGACTGTGAAATTTCGGACAAAACCCGGTGGAAATCCGGCGAGTGGTCCACCGGTGTCGCACTCGTGGGACCCATTGAAGAAGTCCTAGCCCCACTTCTCCCAACTACTTTATGGATTTAAGAGCGAAACGGAGTAAAAACGCTCATATGATCTGTTTTCTGTCACTGGAGGTAACGCCGTTTGGGGTCAGATAGTGTATCACGCCGTCTTATAAAAGGTAGGGTACTAAACTACATTTTCAAAACCAGAGGGTAGTAAATTGCAACTCCATGAAACTACATGTACCAAAGTGCAAAAACCCCTAAAATATATACAGACAACTCTAATAATTTGAAGCAAGAAGAACCATGATATCTCCCCCCTCTCCACCCAAGAATCGGCCAAATAGCGTGTAGCTCCACCGCTGTCTCCCCATCTCCAGGACATCTTCCCGCACGACATCCCTATCCGGATAGAGATTGTAAATCCTCCTCAACTCACTCGGCGACACCATCTGTCTCCCCCTACCCCCAGCGACCTACGAACCAAGATGAGTGTCTTCCCCCTACCTTATCAGTGAAATGTCATACATGTTGTTGCAATTTTACTTGGTGTTCCAATTTTAGTAAAGAGTAGTGCATCCCAATAATAATAAGCAATCATATGCTCTTTTCCAATTTTAATAAGCATTATAATAGGCGATAAACAATTTTAGTACGAATCTAAGTGATATCCCAAAGCAATAGGGTGATGGGCTCTTAATGATTGTGATGGGTTAAAATTAATACCAATCTAAGTGATTGTAGATGCTTAAAGCTCATCAATTTTAATACCAATCTAAGCCAAGGATCTTTGTCAACAGTTTAATCTTTTAATAACAGTCATATTAAGAAACCCTATTCTAAACCCTTATTCTAAACGAAGATACCCATGTATGATCATCGAATGCAACGAAGGGCATCTTCCCTAGGATAACATCTATTGTAAACAATAATAAAGCTCATCATCGGCCTCGTCAACATAACATTATAAAAATGTGGGATGGATAGGGAAGGATAATGGCTAACAGCATTCAAAAAGAACCCAAATTTGGACAGTGATTAATAATAAATAGGCATATGGACATGGATGGCATATCTGACTGTGAAATTTCGGACAAAACCCGGTGGAAATCCGGCGAGTGGTCCACCGGTGTCGCACTCGTGGGACCCATTGAAGAAGTCCTAGCCCCACTTCTCCCAACTACTTTATGGATTTAAGAGCGAAACGGAGTAAAAACGCTCATATGATCTGTTTTCTGTCACTGGAGGTAACGCCGTTTGGGGTCAGATAGTGTATCACGCCGTCTTATAAAAGGTAGGGTACTAAACTACATTTTCAAAACCAGAGGGTAGTAAATTGCAACTCCATGAAACTACATGTACCAAAGTGCAAAAACCCCTAAAATATATACAGACAACTCTAATAATTTGAAGCAAGAAGAACCATGATATCTCCCCCCTCTCCACCCAAGAATCGGCCAAATAGCGTGTAGCTCCACCGCTGTCTCCCCATCTCCAGGACATCTTCCCGCACGACATCCCTATCCGGATAGAGATTGTAAATCCTCCTCAACTCACTCGGCGACACCATCTGTCTCCCCCTACCCCCAGCGACCTACGAACCAAGATGAGTGTCTTCCCCCTACCCCCGCTCCGCTCGGCTGTGTACAGGAAACCCCCTTGTTCGGCGGCTTCGGATCCAGGCCCGGAACCAGCAACGGCCAAGACTGAGAACTAGGAACACTCATCGCTCACTATGATCGGCGAGCACTCACACACTGGAGCAACTGATAACCAGGGATCAAGACATGTTAACTTAGCATGTAAATCACTTGAATGGGAATAAGATTCAAATCAATGGCATTACATCAAGAGTAAGTTTATGATCAGAAAAATGAATCCACTAACCATGATAGAAGGAACAAAATCATGGGTCTCGTAAATCCAATAATATAAAGTGCCAAACATAGTAAACATAATGGCTTTGTGTTAGTGGTGCCATGAAGAGAATAAACCCAATATGCAGGTTAGAAACATGGAACAAACATGAACACCTACATAACTACTGTCACACCCTAACCCAGAAAATCCATCCGGGCCGAGGCATGAGGGGAAACCTACACTATTCATATCCGATACGGTGCGAAAAATACACAGAGCGGAATTAATTTGAACTTAAGACTTCCAAGGGCATAAAGGTAAAACTAAATATTACATTGCGGAATAAAACTCAATCAAAAGAGGGAACATGATTTCATATATTAAACATTTAATGCATCATCCCCAAAAGATAACTTTAAACAAGAACTACCAAAATATATATCTGTTCCTCAGAGACCTCAAAGGCCTCCAGAAGTCGACGCGCCGCCAAGACCTGATCCAGCTGGAACCACCGAGGATGAGCTGACGCATGCACCTGCAAACGCAGCCCGGGTAGGAGTGAGAAATAAGCTCAGTAGGGTTCTACTCTACGGCACACTGAAGGGAGGAAAACAACTGTGATGTCCCTTCGCCTAAGCCTAAGGAATGCCACGAGGTCCCACAACCCCTATCGATGTCCCAAGGGCTCATGCCATGAAACCTATCTCCTGAACAAGTTATCAGGAGGCTACGGAAGAGTAACATGCAGGCTCACCCTTACCCAAGCAGGATTCCCATGCTTTGGGGACCCACGTCGGGAACGGATCGACATCCATCCTTAGCACTTGGCATTTGGGAGACAATACGACCTCTAAACCTCAATAACAATGTGATCAATAGCCAACTACACCAATCCTCGAGAATATAATGATCTGGCATAACAATCACGCCCTAGTCCTTGCTACCTAGCCATGGTCTTAGAGCTAGATCTGAGCTACCCGAGAGCCTCGGATCGGCGAAGACCCTATTCACCCGCACCCTAGCTTTATGCTCTAATGGAAACAAGATGCATGTAATTCTCAGGCACAGATAAAGAGATATAAGCATGCAACAACATGACATCAATTATACAGGGCTAGGCATAGCCTATAGCTAGCCGAAGGGTGAGCATAGTAAGGGTCTCAAATACATGTAAGCTATACTAACAGTACAACGATTAGAGCAAAGCGATAAACACAGATACACAATAGTCTTCAGTGCTCTCTCGCACCTGACAGACTAAGGTTCCACAGTTACCTCACAGGTAACTGGCCAACAGCCAAGCGACAATAGCAATCGAACCAATTTCAGCATTACAACGGCGTCCACAGCCGTCAACCTAAATTGCTACAAGGGGATACAACCCCGGCCAAGCCAACAAGCCACGCATACAAGATATGATCTACCAATACAACAGGTTATGCCCCCGACGCACGCCAGTAATAAGCGGGGCTATTAATCAAAGAAGTAAATCTATACTAAGCATGCAGGGCACACCTTCGGCTCATTTATACTAAACATTCCCGGGGGTCGTCACTCTCCCGGTTACCCACAAAGCGATAAAGCAATCACAAACTACACACACATATATATATACTAGCGAATGACTGTGCCTACGACACGAATTTTTAGAGTTTATTTTAAAAAATTTCAGCAAAACCTCCCCTATACCGAGAGCTAAATGAGATAATTTTATAACATTTCTCAAATACAAAAATTAAATCACAGTATAAAATGGGCGAACATTGTCCCCGGAGCAAACCCACAAACCACACAAACCACAACTTTCTTAATTGAATATAACTATTATATTCAATTACATTCATCAAGTACTTATCACAATGGAGAATCCATTATTACATTCATTCTCACTATCCTGAATTTGACTGATGTTTGAAGACAGAACTGATCAAGAAACTAACTTAATTAGAGATTTAACATTGCAGATGACATTTGCTAAACGAATATTTAGAGGAGAAGACCCTTATATTACAGCCAAATAATCATTCCTCAAGTTTGCAGTTCAAGATGTCTTGGCTGCTATGTGAAGTACATCTGATGCTTGATACTCATGTAAAACTTTGTTGCCCCTACAAATCAATCGTTGAAACTCGGAGTAATTATGCAAAATCCATAAGAGTGCAAAAACTCAAGTGTAAAAGGTTAGACGTGTCATCTCAGAGTCCTCAAGTTCTATACCAGAGGTAGGCAATCAGAATGCCAAGCTAATAAAGGAATAAGTTTGACGCAGTTATGCTAATGCACAACGATTCAAATCAACAGAGCCTTTCAGACTTAATCTTCATTCTCCACGTAAACCATAAAATATTTAGAATGCTCAGAAGGAAAATTTAGCAATAGAGATTGTTTACCTTGGCTTGCAACCTGTCATGACAAAGGAAAATTTAGCAATTCATGCAACTAAGTGGAGAAGTTAATTAATTCCTCATGTTCATGGCTGTTGAAAAAGTTTGTGAGAAAATATCGTCTGCTTTGCTGCAGGCAAGATGTGATGCATCAAACTAAAGAATGCTTATGAGCCAAGGTAAAAAGATATTGTGTCCAGGTCTTCCATCAGCACTTTTGCTCATTCCAGTTTTCCCTTCAAAGAATTCCCCTAGCATTCTGTCCAGATCTTCTACTGTGTATTTGATGTAGTTCTGGGGATTCTTGCCATTCTCAATTAGTGGACAAACATGGTTTATGATCAGTAGAGATGGATGCCAAAAACAAACAGAAACACAGATAATTTAATGGCATGGTGCTCAGGCCCAAACCAAATGGAGAAATAGAATAGTGGACTCCAGTTGGAACATACCCAAAACGTTTGAGGAAAGATTTGTACGCTGGTAGTAGGACTTTGGCAACTGTGAGTCTCAAGGACTCCCGCAGCTCTTGATCAAGTATAGTCCATTGAGACTGTCGCTGATAAAGCTCCTCAAACTGCATGTTGAAAGACTTGAACCTAAAATTAAAAGAAAACATGGCTCAGTTATAGGACTCATTACAATCCTTTCACGCAACCCGTTTGTACTGATTTGCATTTTGTTGTACAATCCTTTCAATGTCTCTGAACCCAGTCATCACCTAAAATATCCTTTGCTTCTGACCTGAAACAGTGAAAACACCTCATTTCAAGGCCGCTGGAGTCGAGGAAGCCGCTTAGATCCCTCCGATTTTGGATCTTTGGGGCCACCGGAATCAAGAGAATGCCGTCCGAGCTTCGTCGCTGTCACTGCAGATGAATGAAATCAAGGGCGCCATTCTACTCCAAGATCTTCTTCAAGATTTCTTTCTACACACTCCCAGCATCCTTTGTCGTCGCTTCGAAGTCTGAAATCACCACCTCCAGGCTAAACTCCTTCACCTTCTCCAACATCTTCAGAAGCTAGCTGCAGCCAAGATTTGGTCGGTTAGTACAAAGAATCAAACCAGAAAAGAACCAAAATTTCCTCTAATCTAATCATCTCCAAACAAAACCCATACCTCAAAATCAAAGCCACCCAAGAAGAAATCACTATCAGTTGCACACAATCCTTAAAAACAGGAAAAATTGAAATTAAAACTTACATGGTTATCTGACGGCCAAGCACGATAGCCCTCTCTCGTCCAAGAATAGTGACCAAGGATAATGAGGAGGGGAACGGTGATGTTGTCGGCTCATTGGGTGCGCAAGATATCAAGCCCATGGCGACATGGAGGGGACGACCGCCCGGGGATCTCGCTTCGTGTTTTGGAGCCAGAGATCGACGATGAAGACGGCGACGGCTATTGGATTTGGGATTGCCCGCATCGCCGGGCCGTCGGGAAGGGATTCGTGGGAGTTTGATGACGGTGCCCTTGTTGCTGTAGACGGCGACGGATCTTCCTCGGGCTAGATCAAGGACGGCGACTAACCCTTGTTGGAGATGAGGAGGGGAATGGTGATGATGCCGGCTTGTTGGGTGTGCAGGATATCAAGCCCGGGGCGACGTGGAGAGGACGATCGCCCAGGGATCTTGTGGCTGACAGATGGTTGGGCGAGGTTGGCGGAGAGGGAGGAGAGGGGGGTCCTCGGGGTGGTCGCCGGGGCGGAGGGAGACACCGGAAGAGGGGTGGGATGGGTTGGGGGGTTGGGACCAAGGAAGAGGGAGGAGATGGAGGAGAGGGGGAGGGTCGAGCTCGATGTGCGCTCGATCGATGTGGGGGGGTCCTTCTCAGGGTGTTGCGAGGACCGCCGGCGCACGGCGAGGCAGGATCGTGGAAGAGGGAGGAGAGGAAGGAGAGGGGGAGAGAGGGTGAAGTGGTGGGAGGAGAGGGGGGTTGCTCGGGGTGGTCGTCGGGGTTGAGGGAGGTGGTCGCCGGGGTTGAGGGAGACATCGGAGAGAAAGATCAGCGGTGAGGGGAATAGAGAAGAGAAGAGGAGAGGGAGATCGGAGGCGAGGAGAGGGAGAGGAGAAGAGGAGAAGAGGAGAGGTGAGAGGTGAGAGGCGTCCCATCTCACCCTCTCCCCCGCCACACCCTCTCTACCCTCTCTGCATTCTCTCTTTCTTTCAAAACCGAGTGAGAGGTGAGTGATCAAAATTTGAGCGGGAGATTTAGGCGGGAACAAAATTTTGGTCGGAATCTTGAAGTTTGATGATGAAATCTGGATCGTTGGATGTGTTTGGAGATAAATCTGGACCGTTCTTTATGTTTTATAGTTGAGACATTTCAAAAACTGCCCTTATATATATATATATATATATATATATATATATATATATATATTTATAGCATGCTTATCGAGAAACTGCTTGAAAATTGGTAGAAATTGATAAACCGATTTGAAATACAACTTACGGCGTAATCCGGAGATAAACCCATCAAAATCCTGATTAAAATATTATAATAATCCCTACCTATCACCGGGAAAGCCACATGAGAAATTCGGGTCGAAAAGAAACCGAAAACATCAAATTCAGATCAATTATACAAATCAGCATATAAAGGATCGATCATCTTACCCAAGATGATCGATCACTTACATGGGTGATCACTGTCAAGGAGATGATGATCGATCTTCCTTTAGAGTATTCCCTGCCTGGGAAGGAGGGATGGATCTTCTTTCCCAAGAAGAACGATCTTCCTCAAGATGGTGTTCTGTCTGGGCAAGAAGGATCGATCCTTTGGCACTAGAGGATCGATCATCCTCAAACACACCCCCTGTCAAGAAGAGGATCGATCTTCTTGTACCAAGAAGATCAATCTTCTTCAGACGGAGCAGAACACTTCAACAGAAGTGATCGATCATTTCATCCAAATGATCGATCCGTCATACTTGGCACAGCAGAGTGAATAGTGTCGAAATTCAAATTTCTTAGATTTAACCTATCAAAACATATCGAAATCAAACCAAACTTGGTAGGCATGTGCAATTGGATGTGGGGAATCTAATGACACTTAGAAATCCAACTTTGGATGATCAAATCCTCCGAATTAAATCAAATTGCCCGAAAGCCGATGAAACCGACGAAAAACTGAATTTGTTGGATTTGATCTATCAAACGACGATGGAATCCATTCAAACTTCACAGGAAGATCTATTTGATGGTGGGGAATTCATTCATACAATAAAAACCAAACTCAGATCATGAAATATCATATCTGAGTCCAACCCCATAGAAAAACTGACAAAAATACGGAATTCATCCGAAAGAATACGGAAAGGAAACCATAGCTAGCTTCAAAACATAGCAAGGAATGAGAATACCAAAAATCAAATCATTCCAATACATACAATAGCCAGAAATCACAAAAAGGTGATCCTAGAGTTACCAACTCATAGGAATTGGGTAGAAACACTTACATGTATAGACGTGCAGGCGATCTACAAGATCCTCAACTCCGATCACCGCGGATCCACGCCGAAAAGCCGCAGCCCAAAGCTCCATCCGGCAGCCCACGAGGAGAGGGAGAGAGAGAGGAGAAGAAAGAAGGAGAAGAGAGAGAAAAGAAAGAGCTTAAATAGAAAGCTGGAATCGATCATAGCCGTCCGATTCGATCTCTCCGGATCGAGCTCCGATCTTCCGATCTTCCAATCGGAAGCACCCTTAAGGTTCTAATCAATTACATACATCAATCAAAGGCGGTGTGTGCAACACGGGTGTAAAACCGACTACCATGGAGCAAATTTACCAAAATGCCCCTGGGTTAAAAACAGCGATGCGATCAACCGATCGCATCCCAAGGCCAACCGAGCCAAGCCACAAAACCAGACCCTCGACCTAACGCGGTCGGACCGGGTTGGAGGTACGGGTCCTCACAACTACAACAAACTATAGAAACCCCAAACTAAGTTTGAAAGTAAAAGGATGCTTGCCCCTAATGGATTCCTATGGCTTATGCTTGCCTCTAGGAAGTTTTTCGACGGTTCAAAGTATAACAAGGAAATTCCTTGGAAAACATGGATGGCAAGACATAAATCATCTAACACGACACAATCAAAATAGATATGTTGCAAAACTAGGATGCAAACAATTTGCAGTGAAATATAAGATTGAAAAGCTACACAAGAGTTCAAAAGAAAAAGAAAGCCAGGCAATGGATTTAGTCAATATGAGCATCAGACATGACACTCTGAAATAGTTTAACATGAATCTTAATCATCAACAATGCCTATCAATCATAAACCACATATTCGGAGATAATTACAGCAATAAAATGCAAATTTGGATAACCCACCAACATTTGAGAAAAGGCTTTAGCACACATCAATTTAGTGAACCGGTTTACATCCATCGCTGCAATGGGAACAAAACTCAGAAACACAGACAATATAAAGATCCACACATCATTGGATCGAGAAACAATCCATCGGCAAACACAGGCTTCGACCATACAAATTCAATACCCCATGGATCAATGTTGTTTGCAAACTCATCCAAAGAAGCAAAAGCAATCACTAACAGCCTAACATGATAATGAACTCAAATAAATTTTCAGCCAAATTTAAAATTTTACCAGTAAGCACTTCATCGAGTACATGAGATGCAACAAAGTTATACCAAAAACAATATCACTCAACTCTTGAGAAAAATATGGCCAACTCCAAGTAAATTCCTAACTAAACGTATGAAGAGACTCAAAAAATAATAATAATAATAAATCAAAGGGAAAATTGTTATCTGTCCAACATGAAATATTTAGTTCAAGAGGAAGCATATATACCGCTGTTATACATCTCCGGTGATCAAAGAAGGTTTAGTATAAAACCGGGTTGGTACTTCACCGCAAATACTACTTCCATTTAACTGAGTCGAGCAATCTACTGTATCTACATACGATTGAGCCGTCGAGGGTATACGCTTTATAGACGTGCACGGCCGGCCCGGAAAGTTAGATGCACTCAGGCAAGATTCCTTTCAATTTTCCGGCATCTAGCACCTCACATGCATGGCATGATACGAACAATGTCCGGCCATCGAAGCTCTTCATCTTCACCCATTGCCCTGTCGTCGAATCGAACCTGCTGACGACGAAGCGACCTAGTCCATTATGATCACCACCTTTGTCATCAAATATCTGTAGCTCCCCATCCCAATCCCCAGCACGCTCCTGTACGTACATCAGGTGCAGCTCTGCATCCAAGATGCTCTTCCCCTGGCCGCCATTCAAGAACTTCATCTCTGACGGCCAAGGTTCGGCAAGTTCCATAGAGAAGAGACGATCTTCGAAGCGGGAGAGGCCAGGCATACAACGTGTCCTTGAAAACAATGGCATGTTCAACTTCGTGAAATATAGCTTCATCTGGGTATGGGTGGTAAGTCCATTGGGCTAAGGCAGGGTTGTCTCCTTTCTTGATCGGAATATAGAAAGCGCCAATGCCTATATAGAACCATATCAATCGACATTCAGCAGGAGGAGCCCATAGGAAACTGGCTATGAAATTGCCGGAGTAGAAGCTTCTTACCGGAATCTAGGAAGATTCAGAAGGTCTTAATCCCAACGTGTCTACCAGTTTGCTTGTAGGTGATGTACGGGACTACGTCTATGTCGTCCTCCACTAAAGGATCTCGACATGGATGTCGTTCGAGGAGATAGTGGTTGGAACGTCTGAGAGATAAAGCGATCTTTGCACTAGATGACATTGAGATGGTGTTCGTCATAAAAATAACCATATACTAAAGTCATTTGGGCGATTGATAAAATTAATGGTAATTTTGAAAATATTTCCAATAAATGGTCCTCATCTTTAGCTTTGACATAGCTGAAATATTTTTACCATAACTTTTATATAAAATATCCAAATTGGTCGAATCTTCACCATTGGAAAGAGGACGAAAAGATCTAGAACTTTCCTGTTAACGAAAATTTTCAATTCTATTGTTTAATATGTCAAACTAGCAGCCAAAGTGTCCAGTGGTAAAATAATAAATAATGACAGAATTTTCAAATGTCATCGACCAAAGTCCAATCGTCCAAATCCAATCGGTCATATTTTGGTTGATTAATTTAATAATGATTGTTAATGTGGTTCGACTATTTTGGTCATAACATTCTTATACAATGTCTAGATTGGTTGGTTTTTGAACTAATGCAAAGGGAATTCAAAGAACTACAACTTTCATGTTCAAAGGTTTTCCAAATTCTAAGGGTATCATCGTCTAAATTACAGTGGAAGACAAGACGCTCTATCTAATGGCAGTTTCGTAAATAACTGAAGATGTCAACCAAGATTCAGTTTCGACGGTTCCGGATTCAGTTCTAACGGTTCCATAGCAGTTCCGGCAATTCAAGAGCAGTTATAGCATGAGCATTATAAAATGCAGGAAGATGAAGAAGAATCTCTCAGCTGAAATCAAGAGCAAACCAACTTTTATCTTTATTTTCAAGGTAGTCTTATCTATCTTCATGTACCTTTAAATTTCACAATGAAGTCATTTCTCTATTTAAATTTCCTGCAATGAAGCTTCCATTCATAAGAGTAGTTCTATCACTCATAGGAGTAGTTTTATCACTCATAGGTGTAGTTCTAACATAGTTCATGTCACACCCCGACTTAGAAAACCCATCCGATCCGGGGCGTGAGGGTTCCTAATCTACTCAGTCCATATGTGGTGTATTTATAATAAAATAGAACAACTAATTTAGACAATTGATCAGGGTCAATATTATAATTTTTAATATAATTCAAGATTCTGATACACTACTGATCCTCAAGACATTTATAAAACTATCTAAAAAATCTTTTTTGAAGGGAATTATATATTTAAATATTCCAACAAGATAACTGGACCCCAAGTCCTCAAACATCTCCAGAGGCCGACACGCCATCAAAGGCCTATCCAACGGATGCTACGGAAGAAGAGCTGACGCATGCACCTGTAAAACGCAGCCCGGATAAGAGTGAGCACTAAGCTCAGCAGGATTCTATTCTACGTCACACTTAGGGGTGGCAATCCAGGTCATGACCCGTGAACCCGACCCGAAATAAACAGGTTTGGGTTTAGTATAAACGGGTTCGGGTCATAAACGGGTCGATCCGTTTATGACCCGTGAATAAATGGGTCTGGTCGGGTTGACCCACGGGTTAGACAGGTCAACCCGTTTACCCATTTAATTTTAACCCGGTAGCTCACTAGCCCTTCTCCAATTCACTCTCCCCACTCCCCTCGCGATATCCCCTCTCCTTGATAAAGCTTGAAAAGTGTCGTGGCTTAACAAATTTACTCAAAATTACAAATTTATAAGCAAACTACTAACTAACTACTTTAGGGGTAGCTGGCAGTGAGTCCGAGTCGATCCACAGGGAAATAGGCTTGAGTTGAGATGCTTTGTATAGTCTCCTACTAATGAGTTAAGAAAAGGTTTGGAATTTGAATTAAACTAGCTTGAAACTAAAGGGATTATAGATGCTAGAAAAGGTACCAGGGAATTCTTAATCCGTAACACGGGTTCTACTAGGTCTTCCTAAGATTATGGCACTCTAATCACATTGAATGGCTTTCCTAATGGTTGATAGGTGAATGGCTAGTTCTCCTTATCACTCAACAAGTTCTGGTTAGGATCTCTTGTCGGCGAGAGCAATTATCTAAAATTCGGTGATCTAATGGTTAGTTATGATCACCGCTAATGAATCCTCTGATTAGGATGAACTCATCGTGAGAAAGTAATTATAATATGGATTTAAGTGTAAGATCAAGATGGTTCTCACACCTTGATGGGCCAAATCTAGAAAGATAGGACAAATGGAGGATTAGGAATAGAATATAGTGGTTCTAGCACTATACAACCCCTAATCACAGAGAAGAGTTCATCTGAGATACCATGGTTCTAGCATGATCCTCCTATTAGATGAGTCCAATCCAATCTCTAACATGCAATAGCTCTAGATCTATCATGCATTAGAACAATCCAAACATCCAACAATAAATCAACACCAAAATTATAAAAGAATTAAGATCAATCCATATAAGCCATGTAAAAAGGTATACAAGCCCTAGATCCTAGCAATCCCTAGTAGAAACCCTAGTTACATCATAAGAATCCCTTGGCGAGGGGTTTAGCTGCTCATCTTTAGGGTTTGATCCATAGGTGAAGGTTGATGAAACTCTTCCGCCATGGATCTCCTCCAAAAGAATCTCCAAAGAAAAGTCTAAAAGGAAAGAAATCTGTTGCTCAAGTTCCCACCGAGAAGCCCCTCGAAACCCTAGAAACTGCCTATTTATGGCCTAAGAACATCCCTCTCCCGGATTAGATTTGGGCCTTTGATTTCTTCCCTGGCAAACAAATGATCCATCATTCCCTAGGGTGAAGATCGATCATTTGAATTCAATTGCTAGCTACGCCCGTAAAGGATCGATCATTCCTAGAGGAGATGATCGATCATTTCCTTGTGTTATTAATCACGCCCCGTGGATGATCGATCATGCCGTGAAGGAAGATCGATCCTTTTGAACCTTGCTCTCTGTCATTGTTGTTGTGCATATATGATCAATCATTCCATAAAGGAAGATCGATCCTTTGAATTGGTGCTCTTTGTCAAGTTAATGTAATTAAATGATTGATCCTTTCCAGATGGGATGATCAATCATTCATGCTGGAATTGCTCAAATGAGCTGATTTTAACTCCAAACTTGATCTAACTCGTAGGAGGGTCTGTTGTACCTAAAATAGGATAAAAATAGTCAATGAAGCATTGCTCGGAGACTGACAAAGTCAAATTATAAGAGTGATTTATGCACTTTTCAAGTCTTAGAACTCCTCCCCCCTCCTCCCCCTCCCCTCTCCCCTCATATCTGTTTATGGATCGGTGATGAGTCACTAAATATTCATGATTAAACCCCTTAATTTATCTTTGTTAGTCCGAGAGTGTTTGTATTTTATATTTTGTTAATTGATTTCAGGTTTAATAAAGATTCAAGTTAGAAAATACAGAAAAAGACTAATATGTGGATATTACGCCGCTCCGCTGACAGTTTGCAACGAATTCACCAAATTCTCCAGATAAATTCGAAATTCCTGAAATTTGGAGAACTTTTAAAAGACTGCAAGATGAACAACTTTCATGTTGGACACTTTGCGAGATTATGGACAAATTAATAGCAGTTTACAAGAATATGAAGATAAACAGATATGCTGGGAAACTGGTCCGTCGACACTCAAGAGAATATTCTCCAAATATTCTCGATAAGTCCAAATAATATCAAATCTTCAGGTCAGGACAGAAGACTTCCTAATATACATCTTTCATGTTGAGCACATTTCCAAATTCCAGACGGGTTGAACCCAGTCGCGACCGGAAGATGCTGTTAGAATTAAACCAGGAAATCCGAGTTGCACTAGAGGTCCAACTCAACCCAAAACCCTAATTCCGGGAAGACACCTATAAGAAGGTGTTTGCTGGCCGAAAATTGGAGGTCCCCATAGAGAGAAAAGAGAGAATTAGGGTTTGGAGGATTCTTTGGAGAAGATGAAGTTACAGCGTGGATCCCAATCGTTCTTCATCGAATCTATGGCTTCAATCACAAAAATGAGTAGCTAATTTCTGTACTTTGGGATCTCATGAAGCTTTAGTAGATCTTCCTTGTATTTTTCTAGTTGAATCTTGTATTCTTTTTCTGGACATGATCTTATAGATTTTGTTTTAATGATAAAAGAGTTGAGGGAACAGAGTTCCTTGACGTACTTTTAGTCCTATCTAATTTCGGTGATTGATGATAGAGATATATATGATGGTTTTTATGTGGTTTGTGAATAACCGAAGAGATATTTTATACTTAGTGATGATAGCTTAAGCTAAGGTTACCCCGAAGACAATCTATGCTAATCGAAGATAAAATATGCCTTTGGAAAACACTCTCCTTATTTTAGGGATTCATGTAAGCTTAAGAAGCTATGAATCTATAATGTCTAGATAAAACAACAAGAGGATAACTAGAGAATACAGGAAGTGAAACTAAAGTGGATTGAGTAATCCCTAGGTCTTCTCTCATTAATATATTTCAATCTTTTTACATCGCTTTCTTAACTAGATTTAATTAATCAGTTTCAAAAATCCAAATCAATCATTTTTGCTCTAGGTTTAGAGTTCCGAGATTTAATTTTGATTTCTCCTTCGTAATCAATGTTTTCCCAGTGGTTCGATCCCATATTTCATCACTATTCTACCCCATAGTTTAGTATGTTGAATAAGGGTTTATAAATTTTATTCTTAATTGAGTTTACAACGTTTTAACGACGCGTTTGTAAGCGATCAATTTTTGGCGCCGTTGCCGGGGAATCTTTTGATTTACAACGGAGTATCGATTTAATTTTCTCTTAACTCTTTTTCTGAGAATAGTTAGATTTTTATTTTTATTTACTTTATTTTATTTTTTTTGGATTTTTCTGATAATTTTCTGAAATTTTTGCAGCATTGGAACGATTTTACCTTGAAGCATACGGACGGTCGACCGCCACATCGATCGTCGGATCGACCATCGTTCTCTACAATAGCCACGGTCGACCGCGACATCAACCGCCGGATCGACCGTCAGGCTCTGTCACGGAAAAAACTTCGCAGGGTCGATACGAGGATCGACCGTCGCGTCTTCAAGTGAGGTTGCACAGTCCCACGGTCAACCGTGAACAATCCACGGTCGACCATGAGATCGACCGTGAGCGCAGTCAGGTTAGTTTTATTGCTTCAAAACGTTTTCTTTTAATCGTTGTTTTCCGGATTTTCTCCTCTCCTTCGAATATTCCGTTTTCTTTTTCTCTTTTTGGTGTGATCTTGCATGCAAGGCAGACGATCCCTACATAATCCGTTGGAACGTTTGGATCTAGAAATAGAGACCACACTTCGAGCAGCTAGAACCTTAGGACAGAAATCCCTAAGTAATTACCAGGAAGCCATAAGCAACTTGCTATCCTTAATGGCTAAACTCGAGGAACATGTCATTGACCCTAATGATAATATGGGTACAGGTGGAAATGATAAGAGTAATAGAGAAGTCCCAATTAGGAATCACTTCCTACCTGGACCTTATACCTATGCTTCTTGTATCAACCCACCTACCATCAATGCTACACATTATGAGATTAAGTCTAACTGGATTACAGCCTTACCTTCTTTCTATGGGCGTGAGAATAAGGATCCCTATGGACACATTGCTTGCTTTCTTGAAATCCTGTCCATGTTCAAACTTCAGCATTTTAATGATGATGCCTTTAGACTTAAGCTTTTCCATTTTTCTTTGAAAGACAAGGCTAAACATTGGCTCAAAACCTTAGTTCCAACCTCGATTTCAACATGGGATCAACTTCAGAATGCCTTCCTTAAAAAATATTTCCCTATCATTAAAACTCAAAACTATCGAACCATGATTATTTCTTTTAAGCAAAATGAAGATGAGATGTTTCATGAAGCTTGGGAAAGATTTAAGGATCTTCTTAGAGAGTGTCCCCATCATGAAGCACCTGAGTGGCAACTAGCCCATTCGTTTTATAATGATCTTAATGATCGTTATAGGACGATGGTCGAAGCCTCCTGTGGGGGTGTTGTTCTTAGTAAGCCATGGACTGCTCTTTGGGAAATGTATGATAACCTTGCTGAAAATTCACAACACAATGCCTCAGTCTCTAGGAGTCGGTTTACCACTGTTCGTAATTCTCGAGGAATTCATGAAATTTCTGAATTCCAAAGTCTTTCCGCACAAGTAACCCTCCTAACTAAAGATTTAAATCAGTTGAAAACAGGTCAAACTCTTACTCAACAATCGCCTCACACTTCTTTTGAAACATGTGCCCTTTGTATTAACTCTGATCATCATATCAATGATTGTCACTTGGCTCCCAATTTCCCTGATTTTGTTCAATAACAAGCTAATGTAACTTATGGTTTTTCCAAACCGTAGAACAATCCTTATTCTAATACCTACAATCCAGGTTGGAGGAATCATCCTAATTTTAGTTGGAAGCCACAACAATCAAGTAACTTTCAGGGACAAAACAATACATCCAATACTTCTACTTTCAAGTACCCACCAAAACCCTCTGCAAATCCAAATCCTGGGTACCCTCCACATTATCTGCAGAATACACCTCAGCCTTCTCCTGTTGAACCATCTAATGAGCCCACTTTGAGTTCCATCGTTGCAGTCATAAATGAAAATTTTAGTGGGATGAGAAGTAACTTAAAAAGTGATATCTCTAAAATTCAGAATAATGTGTCTAGAATAGAGAACCAGTGTAATTCTAATACCCAATCCATTGCTAAACTTGAGAATTCATTGGGTCAACTTTCTAACACCTTGTCTAAAAGAGAGGATGGACATTTGCTAAGTCAATCTGTGACAAACCTCAGAGGCCAGCACTATGTAGAAAGCCAAAACTTTGAGAGTGCCAAAGCCGTGATGACCCTCAGAAGTAGCAAAACAGTAGACAATCAAATACATGAATCAGTCAGTCTGGACGATCAATTGCCCGATGCGACGATCAATCGTCCATCCCAAGATGATTCTGATTTTTTACCCAATATTGGACCAGCAGATTCTAGAGAACCTGATCCATCTAAATATAGTCCTAAAGTGCCTTTTCCAGCAGCCCTTAAGGATCCCTCTTCAACCATAAAAGCCCGAAAATCTGCCGAAGAAATCCTTGAAACCTTTAAGCAAGTCAATATCAACATACCTTTGCTTGATGCCATTAGACAGATTCCTTCTTATGCCAAATTTCTTAAGGATCTGTGTACCCATAAACGCCAGGTCAAATCCAAAGTGTGTAAAAAGATTTTTCTTACTGAGCAAGTGAGTTCGATATTGAAGCATGATACACCTCCTAAACTGAAAGATCCTGGTACCCCTACCATACCTTGTTATATAGGAGACTACCATATTGATGGTGCCCATCTTAATTTAGGTGCCAGTGTTAACCTTATGCCTTACTACCTTTACAAGGAATTTGGGATGGGAGAACTTAAACAAACACCAGTGATCTTGTAATTAGCTGATAGGTCCATTAAGACACCTAGAGGTATCTTAGAAGATGTTTAAGTCAAAGTGGATAATTTCTTCTTTCCTGTTGACTTTGTTGTCTTAGATATGGAACCTGCTGTCCACTGCAAAAAGACTGTACCCATCATCTTAGGACGTCCCCTTTTGGCCACAGCTAACGCTTGCATAAAGTGTAGAACTGGTGTGATGGATGTTTCCTTTGGACATATGCTTTGACTAGAAAAGATGGCGTGTTTGTATTGATTATAGGAAACTTAATGCTTTGACTAGAAAAGATCACTTCCCTCTTCCTTTCATTGATCAAATCTTAGAAAGACTTTTCGGCCAGAGTTATTATTGTTTTCTAGATGGATATTCAGGGTATAACCAAGTTGCAGTCGATCCTCAAGATCAAGAGAAGACTACTTTTACTTGCCCTTTTGGTACTTTTGCTTATCGTAGGATGCCTTTTGGTCTTTGTAATGCACCTGCGACATTTCAAATGTGTATGATGGCCATCTTCTCTGACATGATTGATAAATTTCTTGAAGTCTTTATGGATGATTTTTCTGTGTTTGGAAATTCTTTTGAATCCTGTTTAGACAATCTTTCTAAAGTTCTTCATCGATGCATTGAAACCAATCTTGTTCTTAGTTGGGAAAAGAGTCACTTCATGGTTCAAGAAGGAATCGTGTTAGGTCACATTGTTTCAAAACGTGGTATAGAGGTTGATAGGGCTAAAGTTGAGTTAATTTCTAAACTACCCTCACCGACTTCTGTGCGGCAGATTCGCTCTTTTCTAGGTCATACTGGATTTTACCGTCGTTTCATCAAAGATTTTTCTAAAATTTCACGACCCTTATGTGAAATTACTAGCCAAGGATGTCCCCTTTGTCTTCAATGATGCATATTTGACTACTTTCAAGACCATTCGTGATTTACTGTCTACCGCACCTATCGTTCATACACCTGATTATTCCCTACCTTTTGAACTGATGTGCGATGCCTCTGATTCTGCCATAGGAGCTGTGTTAGGACAGCGAGTAAACAAAATTCCACATGTGATCTATTATGCTAGTAAGACCCTCTCTGAATCTCAATTACATTATACGACTACTGAGAATGAATTATTACCAGTGATCTTTGCATTGGAAAAGTTTCGTTCCTACCTCCTCAGTTCCAAAATCCTTATCTATACAGATCATGCAGCTCTGCGATATCTTTTAGCTAAAAAGGATGCCAAACCTAGACTGATTCACTAGATCTTGCTTTTACAAGAATTTGATCTAGAGATTAGGGATAAGAAGGGTTCAGAAAATGTAGTTGCTGATCACTTGTCTCGCCTTCCTTTGGACCATATTCTTGATGACACTCCTGTTGATACGTCCTTTCCCGATGAGCATCTCCTTCAAGTGACCCGTCTTTCGTTGCCTTGGTATGCACATATAGTTAACTATCTTGTTTCCGGTAAGCTTCCTGACTCTTGGTCTAAAAATACTACAGACATATTCTTTTCTCAGATTAAATACTATATATGGGAAGACCCTGAGTTATTTAAGCATTGCTCTGATCAAGTAATCCATAGGTGTGTGCCTGAATCAGAGGTTCATGATATTCTTATTTTTTGTCATACATATGCATGTGGTGGTCACTTTTATGGGAAGAAAACCGCTGCAAAAGTATTGCAGTGTGGTTTCTATTGGCCTACGATTTTTAAGGATGCTCATAATTTTTGCCAATCCTATATTAGGTGTCAAAAGACTGGAAATATCTCTCGTAGGAATGAGATGCCTCAAACTCCGATCTTAGTTGCCGATATTTTTTATATTTGGGGCATTGATTTCATGGGTCCCTTTCCACCTTCCTTTAGTTTTCAGTATATCCTTGTAGCTGTCGACTACGTGTCTAAATGGGTAGAAGCTATAGCAACTAAGTCGAATGATCATAAAATTGTGGTTAAATTTCTTCAAAGTAATATCTTTTCTCGATTTAGGTGTCCTCGTGCGATTATTAGTGATGGTGGTTCTCATTTCAATAATCAACATTTTTCTTCCCTCCTTAGAAGGTATTCTATCATACATAAAGTAGCCACTCCCTATCATCCTCAGACTAGTGGTCAAGTAGAACTTTCTAATAGGGAAATAAAACATATATTAGAGAAAACTGTTCGTATTGACCGCACAGATTGGGCCACAAAGCTCGATGATGCACTGTGGGCTTATAGGATGGCTTATAAAACGCCTATTGGTATGTCCCCATATCGATTAGTATTTGATAAACCTTGTCATTTGCCCGTAGAATTAGAACATCGAGCTATGTGGGCCATTAAAAAGCTCAATACTGATACGAATGCCGTCACAGCACATAGGAAACTGAGTTTATGTGAATTTGAGGAAATTCGCAATGAGGCATATTTGAATTCCAAAATTAAGAAAGATAAATCAAAGGCCTTCCATGATAAACATATTTCACGGAGGACTTTTGCTGTCGGGCAGAAAGTTTGGCTTTTCAATGCTAGATTGTGTCTTTTCCCAGGTAAATTACGTTCTAGATAGTCCGAGCCTTTTATTATAAATAAAGTATTTACACATGGTGCTATAGAGATTCGACATCCACACACGAATGAAATTTTCACTGTTAATGGGCATAGATTAAAACATTATGTGGAGGATATTGTTCACGGTGAGGTTATTGAGTCGGTCGAGCTGACGGATCCATGTTATAATTGATCATTTTATGAACGTCTAGCGAAAGACGTAAAATTACGCGCTTCCTGGGAGGCAACCCAGTTATATGATTTTTCCGTAGCTTTGCTGAATTTTCATTGATTTTAAGGATTTTTCCATGTTTTTTCCGATTTTTCCATGATTTTCCTTGATTTTCCTGTAAGAATAATCGTATTATCAAGAAAATCGAAATCCCTGGCGGACGGTCGACCGTCTCATCGACCACCAGAACGTCCGTGAGGCTTTGTCAAAAAATAAAGCTTCTCAGGGTCGATGCAAGGATCGATCGTCAGCTTCTCAAACATATAACGTGGTCCACGGTCGATCGGGGCGACCGTCAAATTACATTTCCAAATAAGCTGGTTCGCAGTCGATCAATCGATCGACCGTCTGATTTTGGTCTCACATCACCCGCGCCTACGGTCGATCCAACCTCCTTCTTCTTCCTTCCTCATCACTGATCGCCGCCCATCGCCACCACTCCGGCCGCACGCAGCCCTCCAAACCACCATCAACACATTCACCATCGGCCCCCCTCCCCAACTGACCCATCCATCGGCCTGAAGCACGCCTCCTCCGACGCCAGTGAGTCCCTCTGTTTGCGCCGACCATCGTCGATCCCACTTCAACCGCCGCCCACCACCCCTACCAGCGTCCAGCCCTCCAAAACACGACCACCACCTGTTTCATCCTCTAACTCCTCACGGCATCTTCTTCCTCCAATTTCATCTCCTCTGACGCCGGTGAGCCTCCCCTGTTTCATCCGCCATCTCCGATCACCTCTTCCATTGCTTCCCACAGCCCCTAACCACATCCAACACCTTCCTCTGGCCTTCCCGACACTTTTGCAACCCTCCAAACACAAGCTTCAAGCTCGGATCGCCGGATTCTTCTTCCAACGTTCCTCCACCGCGTCCGCCATCGTTCATCCACCTCCTGGAACTCCTAATCTACAAATTAAATCCCATAGGTGAGGTCTCAAACCCTCCAGGATGCTTTCTCGATCGTTGCCCACCTCGCTTGAAGCTCCGACCGTCGGATTCCAACTCCGGCCATCTTCTTCCGCGCTGTTCACCGCCGTTCCGCCGCCTGGAGGCCACGATTCTTTGATCAGACCTCACCAGCGCATTCCTTGGCCTTCCACGATTCCATCCCTGCTGGTCCCATCCTCCGGCTACGACGTTCCACCATTGATCACCAGCCGGGGAGCTCTCAGCCGTCCAATTGATGATGGACGAGTTCAATGTGCTCTAGTGCTCTGATGTTTGATCGGATGGTCTAGATTGTCAATTAGGATGATTTTTATGGATGCTGATTATTTGGGTGTTGTGGATGGATGCGTTAATGTATTTTATTGCTTTAATGTCTATATTTTTAATTTCGTGGATGAATGCTTGTACAAGTTCTTAGTCCATATATCCAGAGGATACTCTACTGAAATTTTTATGACTTTTTGTTATTTTTTCCATTCTATTTTCTTTAATCTTTTGGAAAGGTATTTTTATAACAAGTATTCCTTTTGAAATCATTAAGGGGCGAATTATGCAAATCTTATATCGACCGATCAGGGGGTTATTCTTAAGTCTTTATATATGTCTCTAATGTTTTAGGGTGATTTCTATGGTTTTAGTCTTTTAATCTCTTCTAGAGACATGAATTTATTTAATGGTGACGTATTCTTCTTGTGGGTGGAGTGGTGATCATTTTCCATGCGAGCCAACTACCTATGGCGCGATATTTATGGTGATCTCTACAATTTTCCTTCCTTTATTTCTATGACTTAGTGTAATTGGGGACAATTACATTCAAGTTGGAGGGTAGATTTTAGGAATTTAATTCTTATTATTATATATCCCTTGAAATATGTCAAAAGGATGAAATTATGATATGATTTGACAAAGTTGCAGGTTATAGAAATTTATTTTATGGATTATTCTGAGACTTATAGGTCATATAAGGGATAGTAAATTTTGCTACGCATGACACTATTTTTATACTTTAACACTTTTATCATGATTTAAGGATAACTTGACATATCCTAGCACATGTTCACTTTTACATGGTAAAGAGTTGATATTAGTTTCTAAGCATGATATTACGATGGATTTACAGTTCTATGTCATGCACGGAATATACATGAACACATGCAGTTATCTGAGTATGCAAAAAAAAAATGGATTTTCAACTTAGTAACCGGGCAGTGTGCCTAACCAACGTGGTGTTCGCGTAAAACGGTTGAGATTCCTAAAGAAAAGGAAAAAATAAGGGTTTCATACTTAGTAACCGGGCAAGGTGCCTAACAAGGCGTGTTGTTCGCGTAAAACGGTGGAAATTCCTGAAAAGAAAAAAAAATGAATAAAAGACAGAAATTGCTATGTGATAAGTGGAAGATATGTGCTTGGCTATGATTGTGATCTTGAATAGTTGAAGTGTTTAGAGATAATTGATACTCTGAATCATGTGGAATCCTATTCACACACAGGAGTGTTAAAGTTATTTTTAATCATGATTAAATATGTTAAAATGTTGGAAATATGTTATGACATTTTTGACTTACTATATTTTTATGTGAATATGAGTTGAAGGGTATATTCATGGATAATATTTCTATTTCATGCATTAGAGTTGATGAGTATTGTGATTGATTTCTAATGATATATTCAAGGGAATGTATAGATGTTTGTGGGTGTCATCCCTGAAAACCCTCAGGAGACTATAACTCCTCCACTGGGGTAACCCAGGGGTTTAAAGGCTTGTTGCACATGCTAAGTGCAATCGTGAGACCTACGAAAGTGGCTAGTTAGATTTACTACTTTCTTTTTATATTTTCTTTGCTCGAGGACTAGCAAAGTGAAAATTGGGGGGTGTGATGAGTCACTAAATATTCATGATTAAAACCCTTAATTTATCTTTGTTAGCCTGAGAGTGTTTGTATTTGATAGTTTTTTAATTGATTTCAGGTTTAATGAAGATTCAAGTTAGAAAATAGAGAAAAAGACGAATATGTGAAAATTACCCCGCTCGGCTGGCAGTTTGAAATGAATTCACCAAATTCTCCAGATAAATCCTAAATTCCTGAAATTTGGAGAACTTATAGAAGACTTCAAGATGAACAACTTTCATGTTGGACACTTTGCGAGATTATGGACAAATTAATAGCAGTTTTCAAGAATATGAAGATAAACAGATGTTGGGAAACTGGTCCGTCGATACTCAGGAGAATATTCCCCAAATATTCCAGATAAGTCCAAATAATGTCAAATCTTTGAGACAGGATAGATTGTGCTAAGGTCACCCCGAAGACAATCTATGCTAATCGAAGATAAAATATGCCTTTGGAAAACACTCTCCTTCTTTTAGGGATTCATGTAAGCTTAAGAAGCTATGAATCTATAATGTCAAGATAAGAAAATAAGAGGATAACTAGAGAATACATGAAGTGAAACTAAAGTGGATTGAGTAATCCCTAGGTCTTCTCTCATTAATATATTTCAATCTTTTTACATCGCTTTCTTAACTAGATTTAATTAATCAGTTTCAAAATTCCAAATCAATCCTTTTCTCTCTAGGTTTAGAGTTCCGAGATTTAATTCTGATTTCTCCTTCGTAATCAAAGTTTTCCCTGTGATTCGATCCCGTATTTCATCACTATTCTATCCCATAGTTTAGTATGTTGAATAAGGGTTTATAAATTTTATTCTTGATTGAATTTGCAATGTTTTAACGACGCGTTTGTAAGCGATCAATCGGCTGCTTCGCCTTCTTCTCCGCCCATCTCTCCTCCGTGGGGATTCCAGCCTCCGCAACCGAAGAGGTTTGCAGTCCGCCAGGACAAGCGGATGGATATCCTCACGAGGTCTCTAGCTTTGGCTCTTCACGTCCGCACCGGCGTCTTCTGTCAAGGGTTTGGACTCTCTCTCCCCCCAATCCCTCCCTCTCCCCTCTCCCCTCTCCCCTCACGATCTCCCCCTCGATCTCCTCCTGACGCGATCTCCCCCTCCCCTCGTGATTCCCCCTGTCATGATCTCCCCTCGCTCGCGATCACCCTCTGTCACAATCTCCCCTCGTGATCTCCCCCTGGTACTCTGCGGCCTCCGCCCCCCACCGATCTCCTCCCCTCCCAGCCCTTCTCCGAAGTCCACCGGCATCTCCCTTCTCAACCTCCATTCGAACGATGAAGAAGCCGAAGAAGAGGGAGAAGGACGGGAGGAAGCAGTAGATGATGAGGAAGATGGAGGTGAAGGGGTAGATGGCAACATTGATCTCGGCCACCCACGGCCCCTCTTCCCACTCCGACGCCGCTCCGACCTCCATTGAGGTCCCCTGCCTCCGAGATCCTCTGCTCCTCTATCGGATCCAGTACTCGACGCCTCTCGGCGCCGTCCTCCCACCGGATCCGGCCACCGGGCAACTGTGACTCTTCTCGGCCACCCCCCAGGCTCGATCCACCTTCCAGCCACTCGCGGTCACCATCGTCGACGACCCTATTTTGTTTTTTTTTTTACATCTAAACAGGTTAGACGGGTCGGGTCGGGTTGACCCGTTTATAAATGGGTTGGGTTTGGGTTTATAAATCTAATCCGTTTATTAAACGGGTTGGGCATATGGGTCGAGATATCAGTGCTCGACCCGACCCGAACCCGACCCGTGAACCCGAATTGCCACCCCTAGTTACACTGAAAGGAATGGAACAGTAAGTGCCCGGGTTCCATCTCATCTTTAAGGGAAAACACATGTTGCAAACACCGCCTACCTCAGGGCACGCACTCTGACTACCTCTGCCATCAATAGTCGTCCCTCACAAACCAAGCGCTGAAACAAAAGGGCGTAGAACACAGGGTATACGTAACTTCCCCCATCGTTGTATTGAGAACGAGACTGAGACTGAATCCTAAGACGACCTCTACTCCTCAATCAGAGTAATTGAAGTCAACTAGACAAAGCCTCGATAACAGAAGATTATCATAACAATTTACCCTAAACTTTGCTACCCAGCCTCGGTCATAAGGCTGGATTCGAACTGCCCGAGCCCTCGGATTGGCGATCAACCCATTGCCCACGTCCTAACCTTTATGCTTCTAATGCAATCAAATACATGCAATGCTCATGTACAAATACAGAAGTATGACCATACAACGGTATGCCAAAAAAGGATACAAGTCTAGGCGTAGCCTAAAACTTACCAAAAGGGTATACATAGCAATGGTTTAAGGAAAATGAAGTATTTATTCTACATCTCTCAAGGGGCGTGACCCCCTTGGTTCAACCACAAGTACACATAGGGCCTACGCAATATAATAACATATATATAAGACAATAATGAAAAAGCTTGATTAATCGAATTAAAGCAAACGAATTACTACTAACTTCGGAAAATCATAACTTCCAATCTAATCGTCCGATTGGGGTGAGACTTGATATGCCCACTCAATGACATACAACGAATCATAATCCAAAGATCGGATCGATCAAATATAGAAAAACTACTTAATTTCACTAATTAAACTGACGGCTCTGTTCTGAAGAGCCCATCCATTTAATTTATCAAAACTCATACATAAATTAGAAAAATGTGAAACTAGTTGGAATTGAAAGCTAACTCAGAGATCGACAACTTTGATGTTGAAGAGCAACTGAGATCATGCACTTGCAGGCAATAAAACAAGCTAGAATATAGTTATTTCTGCTAGAATAGAAATCCGATTAAAATCCGGAAAAACTCGCATAAATCCAACTTAAATCCAAACCAAAATCCAATCTAACATCAATTGGGAATTAAACATACCTAGGAGCATCATATAATATAGTTTAATCAAAGAAACAAGCATCTAATTAAGGAAGAACACGTAAACAAGCCCAAAGTCAAGAATCCTACCTAACTATGCTAATCCGTGATTAATTCTCAATTAATCCGTGCTTTGAAGGTATGGATCAACTCCTCCCCTTCCTGGCAACACCTCCAAGCCTCTGGAACAGCCTCCCACGTGAAACCCTGGCCTCAGCGGAGAGAAGAAGAAGGAAGAAGAAGAAAAAGAGAAAAACAGAGCCTTCACGTGCTCTTATAGAGCCAGAGTCCGATCGATTGGTCAACAATACCGATCGGTCGGACTAGGTCGGTTCAACATCCTTATTCGGGCACGTCAACGTCGGTGCGGACCCCGAAACCGATTGATCGTCCATTGAACGATCGATCGTCCATGGGCTGACAACTATCCCAAAAACCAGTTGTCATGAATATTTGTTTTTAGGTGTACTTCACGCATATGACTACAAGAAACCTCTCTTATAAATAAGTAAAAAAGTTCACCAGCAACTAGCTATGACTTCACTCTAAATCATATATTTACTGAATAAATTAGGTTGGAAAATAAACAACTGGCCCAGAGAAGAACACAAAATAATCCATATTTCACAAACAATAAGATAATCTTGATCTTCAAAAATTTAGAGCGGTATAGTTTCCCTTTACAAATGGAAAATAGAATTTTACAAATTTGTGTATGCTCTCATGCTAGGCATTGTAGGTCCCTACATTTGATCAAGTACTTATAATGTAATCATCCGGATTCTCAAATCCATTTTGACAAGCACATTAGTAACCGTTATACCAATTTAGCATATAACACCCTGAAAAAACTTCAAGTATAAATGTTATACTTGACAGAGTATAACATTTCTGACAGATGATAGCTTGGTAGATTTGGGTTTCTCGGGACCTTCGTTTACCTGGCGACCTAGATGCCCAGGAGGTGGATGGATTTGTGAGAGACTTGGTAGAGTCTTGTCTAATGGTGCTTGGCGGGATCTCTTCAATTATGCTTTTGTCAAGCATCTGGATCGTTGCCATTCTGTCCATCGCCCTCTCCTGATATCTTTCGATCCCTCATCGGATCCTTTGGGGAGTGCCCTATTTCGCTTGCAGGCTTCTTGAAGTAGGGATGTCGCGCCCCGACCCGTGAAAGCCCCACCGGGTCGGGCGATGCGAACCGGAACCTAACAAACCGTGAAAATTTTTGGCGAGAGTTCCCTCTAACCTAATGGTCTCCCTAAACAATTCATTAAAAACCCTCAATTACAAATTAAAGATTTAAGAAACCTCAAACTGAAGATATCAAAACCCAAAGTATAATATACAAAACCTCGAAGAGGGGAAGATCAAGTACAAACATATATACTCTCCCATAGGAGGCTAACTATACAAGGGTTCTAGGAAAGACAGATCACCGCTCCTCAGACTCCGCCAGGCGCTGCTGCACCGCCGAACAACTGCCCGGTAGGGGCCACCGAAGAGGAGCTAACGCCTGCGCCTGCAAAACGCAGCCCGGGTAGGAATGAGCACTAAGCTCAGCAGGGAAACTACACTACGACACAGAGAAGGAAGAGGGAAACGCAACAGTATCACCCTCTAGTAAGGCCTGGGTGTACACACGGGGTCCATAACCCCGTCGCATGTCCCTGAGGTCCACGGTCATGATCTTCCAGAAGAACTGGTCACATGACGGGTCATGTTCAGTAAGCAGGAAACCAACACTGCTGACTCACAAGCAAGAAACCGGCACTGCTGGCAAGAAATGGCACCGCTGAGTAGGCACATCCTCTACTCAAAGAATCGTCACAACTGGACATCGGCTACACCTCAGAACCCGACTCGAGGCCGACATGACCTCTACAATCATCAATCAACAGGCGTTCGAGTCATCTAGGCCTATCATCGAAATCGATATAACACCACTATTCAAACCTAGACCAAGCTACCCAACCCCGGTCCTAGGACTAAATCCGAGCTTCCAAGCCTCAAGATGGCGACCTACAGATCGCCCCGCGCCCTAACCTTATACAACTAATGCACAACCAGATGCATGCTATGCACATACATAGGAAAGCAGATAAGCATGCCATGTCACACCCCGACTCAGAAAACCCATCCAGGACGAGGTGTGAGGGTCCTAACACTATTCATCATCAACCGGCGCGATACAAAGCGGAAAAGATAAACAATTTAAACAATCGTATTCCAAAGGCTAAACAGATTTAATCATAATATAACATCAAGTCGTACAATGTCTGAGTTCCAATATACAGATTTATACAAAAACCCAAAAGTTCTTCAAAATGGTTACAACATATAAACATATATCAAAATGTACGACGAATCATCCTCCAGCAACCTCAAGCGCCTCTGGATGTACTCGCGCCGCCAAAAGCCGACCCAGTCGGCTCCACCGAAGAAGAACTGCCGCCTGCACCTGCAAACGCAGCCCGGGTAGGAGTGAGCGATAAGCTCAGTAGGGTTCTACTCTACGGCACACTGAAAGAAGGAAAACAACAACAGTGTTGTCTTCCAGCCTAAGTCTAACGGATGCCACGGGTCCCATAACCCACCGATGTCCCAAGGGCTCCTGTCATGAACCTCTCTCTTGGTCACTCTACCAAGATCACCCTAAGCACTGACAGGGGAACAGTACCATGCAGAATCACCCTTACCCAGCAGGGATACCACTGCCTGGGGACCACCTCGGGAACACATCGGTTGCATCCTTAGCACTTGGCCTTGGAAGACGACACGACCTCTAAACCTCAAAGACCGATCAGAGTCAACTAGCGTGAATCCTCAAAGACATAAGACTTGATCAACAATTACACCCTACTCCTGACTACCCATCCACGGTCCTAAGGCTAGATCCGAGCTACCCGAGAGCCTCGGATCGGCGACCTAAACCATCGCCCGCCTAACCTGAAATGCCTCTAATGCATACAATGCATGATCCTAGGCAAACATCTAACCTAGATGTCTCTATATGCCACATCAACAGTTATAAGTTCGACAGATATACAATAGCCCTCGGCACTCACCGGCAAGAGGCTAAGGTTCCACAATTTCTCATTAGCTAGCACTCATAGCTAGCTAATGGTTAAGCAAACAACTAAGCAATTAACTACAATCAATCGAGTATTAATTGCAAGTAGAACCATAGTCTTTCTAAAAAAAGGAAGAACATTAGAATCAATCTCAAACCAAATGGAAATCCTTTCAAAACCTCAACAATTCCCCCTTACATACTTCCCAACATGATTAGCTACTAATCCCAAATCAAATCCATCAAGAAAAGCCAGAAAACCAAGTCCAAGGGGGGTCACAGACGATGTCACGGTCGATCCGGGGATCGACCGTGAGCCCACGGACGATGTCACGGTCGATCCACCGATCGACCGTGAGGCCAAAACTCGAAAAACCACATGGGTGACGGTCGATCGCTCCATCGACCGTAGGAAGCCCAAAACGAGACAGAGCCTCACGGACGATGCGACGGTCGATCCGACGGTCGACCGTGAGGCGGGATGAAAAAGAGAGAGAACCCACGGTCGATCGACCCATCGACCGTGGGAGGCCAAAATACCGACAGAGCCTGACGGTCGATGCGACGGTCGATGCGACGGTCGATCCGACGGTCGACCGTCAGGCCCAGGAAGGGTAAAACAACACTTGACGGTCGATGCACCGATCGACCGTCGAGCCTTGGCACAGTTCATCAGAACAGTGCCGGAAATCCATTTCTTTGGATTTCAAGTATCAAATCACGTTGGAATAAGATGAAATCTTGCAAGCAAGTATATTTAGCAAAGGGGGAGCTAATGGAGAGAAGAAATCCAGCTTTTGACGGTTAAATCTCCTATCTAGGTCCAAATGGACAAAAACCGACAAAACGGCGATGATACGGAAACCAATCGTTAAAATACGAAAAAGACAAGGTAGGAATGCTTCAAATCCTTCATACTACATGCGCCATGAGTTGCATATCATTCTAACATGTATTCCTACAGCGAAAGTGCATAAAACCTATCCTAGGAGAACCCGATTCAAGGATCGAGGTAGAAACACCTACTTGAGCAAGTAGGGTCGCTCCTCCACGCGTGCCACCAGCCGAGCCGCCAAGATCCAAGCCCCGAACGCCGAAGTCTCCAACCCTAGCTCAGCCGAAGGAGAGAGAGAGAGGAGAGAACGACAGGAGAGGAAGAGAAAGGGAAGAGAGAAAGAGACAGGCCTTATATAGAAATTCCAAATCTATCTCGGCCGTCCAAATCGATCTTTCCCGATCGAGCTCCGATCTTCCGATCGGACACACCCTAGGGATTCTAATCAAACACATACATCAATCAAAGTCAGTGTGTGGAACGCGGGTGTGAAACCGACCACCAGAGGGTATATTTACCAAAATGCCCCCGGGGTCCAAAACCGCCACACGATCGCCCGATCGTGCCCGACGCGGAACCAAACCAACAGGAAACCGGCTATCGACCCATATGGTCGAGCCAGGTCTGAGGGACGGGCCCTCACATGCCACATATGTGACAATTAAAGAAACAAGGTCTGGGCTCGGCACCCTGCCGGCCTAGGGTGGTAAACAATAAAACAGGCCAAGGAACTCCTACAGTCTAACCCCACCAGCTGCAGCCAGTCTGCCAAAAGACAGCATGTTACGGGAAGCAACCCCGACAAAGAAGACTAACAGTACAACATGCTATCTAAACATCCCGAGAGTCGTCACCCTCCCTATTCACCACTACCCCTCAATATGGGGCTAACATGCTCAAGATTATGTACAAGTTATAAAGCGGTAAAGAAAACCGCATATGTGAAGCCCCGTGGGAAAACCCATTGAAAACGCCTCTCAGCCACTAAATAGATCGATCTCTCTACCAGAGAAGATCGATCTTCTTAGTGCTTGGGAAGCCTCGTCCCAGTCAATCGGAAGAGATCGATATTCTCCACCAGAAGGATCGATCTTCTTCGTGACTCGGACCCCACCCATGCCAGCTAAGCAAGGATCATTCTTCTCCAACAGAAGGATGGATCCCGCTCGGGCTGGGCATGACGCCCCACAAAAGATCGATCTTTCCTCAAGAAAGATCGATCCGAATGGGTTCACAGGCAGACCGCCGGCGAGAAATACCGCCGGAAAACTCCACCAAATCCCACAAAACCTTGGGATCTGGTAGTACAAAGGACAACGAGTCCAAAATAGAAGATTTCATTGAAAACAAACATGTATATAATCAGATCTAAGCAAAACAAACCACAATCAAACTCAAACCTCACAAATCCGAAAAAACAAGTAGGTAGGATCCCTACCTAAACTAGAGCAGCTTCAATCCCAGCTGGTGAGCCTTGGATCGTCCTCAATCTCCTTCAAATCCAGCCGGATCTCAGCTCAAGAACAAAGATTTGAAAAAGAATCAAATAAGAGGGTTTCGTTCATTCTATAGACGGACAAACCGACTTATGAGAGATCGATCTCTTCTCAAAAAGAGATCGATTTTTCATGACGAACCGACTTAACTTTCTAGAGCTAAAAGATCGATCTCCTTAGCAAGAGAAGATCGATCCCCTTTGCCTAAAAAGCTAGCTTGGGCTAAAACGCAAGCCCAAGCCAGGATCCTTCGATCCCGGGTCCACCTAACCATTCTAATAAAACATTTACACAAACACGGTCAGTGTGTGCACACGCGAGTGTGAAATAAACCAACAAGGTGCAATTTATCAAATTGCCTTTGCGGTTCACAACGAGCCACGAACCCGACCCAGACGGTCGACCCAGGAGTGGAGGGGCAGGTCCTCACAGGGGAGGATGCTTTCAAGCTCCTGGTGGTGAGTGTGTGGAAAACTAGGATGAGAGGTCTGGCGCAGTATACACTCACTTCAAGACTAATGCTAATCAGGGAGACAACTAAGAGGTGGAATAGTAGACCTGGCACTGATCTCTTCCAGGCTGCGACTAGATTACAAGCTGCTCTAGATCCTTTATATCTTAAGGAAGAAGGGGGGTTCTCTGAATGCTCAGGAGGAGGTTGATCTTTGGTGTCTCGAGCATCGGTTATCTTCTCTGCTTCCAAGACAAGCTCGGGTTGCTGCCTAGAAATCACGATCGAATTGGGTCCACTTTGGTGATAGAAATTCCCATTTTCCATTTTTATCACCAAGTGGTTTCTTCTAGAGGGGCTCGCACTAGAATTTTTAAGCTGGTCAGAGAAGACGGTTCGGTAGCTACTGATCCCTCAGAGATTAGAGAAATGGTGTCTGATTATTTTCATGCATTATGGGCGGATCAGGGGGTGTTTGATACTTCTTTCTTTCCTTCTCTTCCTATAATTCCAACTTCGGTTCATGGGGACTTGCTTGCCGAAGTTTCAGAGCAGGAGGTTAAAGTGGCAGTCTTCGATGCGAAGGATGACGGCACGCCGGGACCTAATGGATTTCCTGTAGACTTTTATGCTGCTAACTGGAACAATGTGGGCCAAGAGTTGGTTAAAGGGGTGGGGGTCTTTAGGAGTGGAGTTCTATCGTTGTCATGGGCATAGACATTTAGTTGCTTTCATTCCAAAGTGCGACAATCCTCGTAGATTGAAAGATCTCCGGCCAATAAGTCTTTGCAATGTCCCTTATAAAGTCATCTTTTCGATTATTGTTTCAAGATTGAAACCTTTGTTGGGCGAATTAGTTGGCACGGAGCAGACTGCCTTTATTCCATGTAGGTTTATCTTCGATAGCATTTCCTCCGCTTGTGAAATACTACATTCACTCTGTCGGGCTCCTCGTTCTCGTCCACTCATGACTTTGAAGATAGACCTACAATCCGCATATGATAAAGTATGGTGCCCTTTTGTTCGAGAGGCTCTTCAGGGGATGAGGTTTCCGCAGCGTTGGATAGACTAGATTATGGCTTGCGTATCTTCGCGCGGTTTATTCTTTTATCATTAATGGGTGGTCGTTAGGTAGGGTGTTCCCCAAGCGTGGCCTGAGACAGGGGGATCCTCTCTCCCCCTATCTCTTTGTTCTTGTTCAAGAAGTTTTCTCTCAACTTCTTAATGATCGTCAACTAGGTTTATCAGGGCTGACCTTCAGGAATTCCTCTTTCCGCCTGTCTCACCTCTTATACGTGGATGATTGTTTATTGGTCTCGTGTGCGACATCTTCAGAAGCAAGAAAATTAAGACAAATCCTCCTTAGATTTGGAGTTCTCTCTGGGCTTTGGATGAATGGCTCGACGTCCTCTGTCAGATTTTCACCATCGCTGGATGTTTCACGGCAGGAAGTGTTACATAGTATTTTACACATCTCTACAGCCGAACATGGTGTGACTTGGACATATCTGGGCGCCCCGATGTCTATCATCTTGAAGAGACCGGCTTTCTATACACTAATTGACAATACAATAAAACATTTATCATCTTGGTCGTCTTGTCACTTGTCTACCGCAGGGAGGCTAGTACCTGTTCGTAGTGTTCTTCAGGCAGCTCCTGTTCACTATATATTTGTTGTGGTGTCACACCCCGACCAAACAGATAATAACAACCATATACAACTACAATTCACATAAAAACTAGGGCACACCTTCGACCCATTTATTCTACACATCCCAAGGGGCATGACTCCCTTGGTTCAACCACGAGCCTCACATAGAGCTAGGCCACACATAGGCCTACATATATATATAAGACATGATTGAGAAAAATCAAATTATCGAATCCAATCAAACAAATCTAATAACTTCAAAAGAGCATAACATTCAATCTATAGGTCCAATTGATGTGAAATTTGATATGCTTACTTATTTACGTACCCCGAATCACATATCCGAAAATTAGTTCAATTGGGGAAAGGAAATTAGATGAAAACATATAATTTTGATTTAAAAATAGATTTGATAAAAGGATCATAGTTATATAAAACATTCCTCGGATTACAACCAAAACCTTCGGATTAGTCTTAAAAGTCACTAACATCAACATAGCCAAGAATCAAGTCAATTGGATATCAATTTCCCACTTAATTTCACACATTTAACTCTTTGCCCTATTTCAGCACAATCCAGAAAATAATTCACCAGAAATCGTACATAAATCTGAAAAATATGAAATAAGTTAGGTTTGAAAGTAGACTCAGAGATCGACAACTTGCATGTTGAAGATAATCTGACATTTGATGTTAATCAAATGTGTCTTGCACAGCGGTCGCGATGCAGTACAACATAAGAGAGGTCGATCCCACAGGAAAACAAGCAGAAAGGATCCAAAAACACAAATAACAATGTATCGAAAACAATCAAGAGCGTAAGAGTTAAGAGAATTAGATCGAAGATTTAACGATGATGTTAGATTAACGCATGAAATCAGTATTTGGGAATAGGCTAGGCTTCGGGAATCTCTCACTCAGACTTCGGTTCTTCTCTTACCAATGGTACATGTGATACTTAGTCGAGGGATTCACATCCCAATCACCTTGACTGGAATATATAGAATTATGAATCTGATAAAATATAAATGTCTCTTTCTATGTTTGGTTCTTCTCGTTGTAGTCCTAACTCCGTCCTACCAGAATCTAAGAATACACGACACTGGTTGTCACTATATGCAACGTGCAGCAAAAGTTTCACGGGACCAAGCCCTAACCTTGTCTTACCAGATCCCTAAAAATATGCAATATCAGTTGTCACTACGGGCAATACATATTAAAGATTTCATGAGATTAGATAGGAGAATGAAGAGATCGCTATGGGATCACAATATCATAAAAGAAGCATGACTGGACTTATAATAAAGTTCAGCCACATAACCATCTATAAAGATCCAATACACATATAGTGTTTAAACATTAAAGATTAAAACATGAACCAATGATAGAGAAAGAAAAACCCTTGTCCTTTCATAGTCATCCATCCGTCATGCCTGGTGTGAGGGCCCATCCCTCTGAAATGGCTCGACCGCGTGGGTCAAGGGCCGTTTTTCTGTTGGTTTGTTTTCGCGTCGGGTACGATCGGACGATCGTATGATAGTTCTGACCCTAGGGGCATTTTGGTAAATATGTCCCCTGGTGGTCAGTTTCACACTCGCATTACACACACGGGCTTGGATTGATGTATGTGTTTGATTAGAACCTTAAGGGTGCTTTCAATCGGAAGATCGGAGCTTGATCGGGAAAGATCGAATTGGACGGCCGAGATTGGTCCTGATCTCTATATATAGCCTGTCTCTTTCTCTCTCTTTTCTGTTCTCTTCTCATGTCCCTTTCTCTTTCTCTCTCTCTCTCTCCTGCGGCTGAGCTAGAGCTTGGAGACGTGAGCTTCGAGGAGCGGATCTTGGCGGTTGAACTTGTTGGACGCGTGGAGGAGCTGCCCTACTTGCTCAAGTAGGTGTTTCTACCTCGATCTTGTGATCGGGTTCTCCTAGGATAGGTTTATTGTGATTTCGATGAAGGAATACATGGTAGAATGTTGTTTAGTTCAATACTTGAGTGTTATAGCATGTTTAGAGTAGCTCTACCTCTTGGTTTTCATCTTTTATCGGATGATTCCCGTATTATCACCGTTTTGTCGGTTTTCGGCCATTGAGACCTAGATTTGAGATTTAACTATCAAAATCGTGGTTTCTTCGTACCAATGGCTTCCCCATCATTTATTATGCATGCTGCAAAGTTTCATTAATTTCTAACAAGATTTGATCATTCAACTCCAAGAAATTGGATTTCCGGCATTGTTCTAAGGAACTGTGCATTAGGCTCAACGGTCAATCATCGGATCGACCGTCAAGCGTTGATACGCTTCTTTCTGGCCTGACCGTCGATCGTTGGATCGACCGTCGCATCGACCGTCAGGCTCTGTCTCCTTTTTGGTCTCCCACGGTCGATGCACCGATCAACTACGGGCTCCTTCTCTTTTTCCATTCCGCCTCACAGTCGACCGTCGGATCGACCATCGCATCGACCGTGAGGCTCTATCTCGTTTTGCGCCTCCTACGCTCGATGTACCGATCGACCGTGGCACTTATGTTTTTCCTCATTTGGTCTCACGGTCGACCGTCGGATCGACCGTGGCATCGACCGTGGCCTCACGGTCGACCGTCGCATCGACCGTGAGCCCCTGAACAGTGTTTTCTGGTTTCCTTTGATTGGTTTTCATTCATGATAAATATCCAATCATGTTAGAAAGCATACACGTTGTTTTCATGGGATATTAATGGATTTTTATCGAGATTGATGATTGAATCGCGTTCTTACCCTTTTGAGGGGATTTACGGTTTTACTCGCATTTAAATACTTTGTTGGATAGTAGTTTAAATGCTTATTGCTTCCCTAACCGTTAGCTAGTTATGAGTGTTAGCTAACGTGGTATTGTGGAACCTTAGCCCGTTGCAGGCGAGTGTCGAGGGCTTTTGTATAACTGTTGAACCTATAACTGATGCTGTGGCATGTAGAGATATCTAGGATAGATGTTTGCATAGGTTCATGCACTGTATGCATTAGAGGCATATCAGGTTAGGCGGGTGATGGGTTGATCGCTGATTCGAGGCTCTCGGGTAGCTCGGATCTAGCCTTAGAACCGTGGTTGGGTAGTCAGGATTAGGACGTGATTGTATAATTGGAATCTCATGTTATTGGGAATTTGAGGTAGTTGACTACGATCATTGCTTTGATGTTTAGAAGTCGTGTTGTCTTCCCAAGGCTAAGCGCTAAGGATGGATGTCGATACGTTCCCGACGTGGGTCCCCAAGGCATGGGAATCCTATTTGGGTAGGGGTGATCCTGCATGTTACTGTTCTGTTGCCTCCTGGTAACTTGTTCAGGAGAGAGGTTTCATGACATGAGCCCTTGGGACATCGATAGGGGTTGTGGGACCCTGTGGTATTCCTTAGGCTTGAGGGGGGAGACAACACCGTTGTTGTTTTCCTCCTTTCAGTATGCAGTAGAGTAGAACCCTACTGAGCTTATCGCTCACTCCTCTCGGGCTGCGTTTGCAGATGCAGGCGCCAGTTCTTCCTCAGTAGAGCCGGCGGGATCAGCCTTTGGCGGTGCGACTACTTCCAAAGGCTTTTGAGGTTGCTGCATGATGACTATTGTACTTTTGATAGTTTTGTATATGATAAACATCTTTCGAGGATTTTTGGATTATATGTATAATATCTTTCCCCTTGGAGGAGTTTGATAGGAAATTGTATAAGATGTTTAATCAGTACAACTTGATGTATTTATGAATTGAATTACAACTTTATCTTTGAAAGTTAAATTCTTTAAGATTAACTCTTCTTTCCGCAAATGTATCGCGCTAGTTGGATGTGAATAGTGACAGGAGCCCTCACGCCTTGTCCTGGATGGGTTTTCTGGGTCGGGGTGTGACACCCGGAGATTACTCGTCCATGGATGGTGGATTGGTCTCCTTCTTCCTCCAGAAAAGGTCAAAAAAAGTCTCCAACAAACATCCTCTTGAATAACCCTAAGTTTCCTATTTATAGGCTCCAAAAGTATTATACTCGGGTTATATTCGTTTTCCTATTTACGCTCGCGGTCGATATGGCGGTCGATGCGACGGTTGACCATCAACTGTGCAACTTTATTTGGAAAAACGGCTATCGATCTTCGCATCGACCCTAAGAAGCCTTTTTCGTGACGGAGGCTCACGGTTGATCTGACGGATGATGCGACAGTCGACCGTCACTATAGTGAGTGTGATGGTCTATCTAGCGGATGATGTGACGATCGATCTGGCGAATGATGTGACGGTCGATCGTCAGTCTCTTTTACCATTCAACACTACGCCATTGGTACTAAAAATACTGTAACTTCCTTTACGAAATTCGAAATCATGAACCGTAAAATTCTACAGAAACTAGACTTCAAGAGAGCTTTCCAATAATATATGGCACATCATTTGGTTCTTCATGAGCAGGTACAGTTTAATCTTCCAAGTTGACCCATGTAATCTTTTTAGCTTCTTTTAGCTCCAATTTCCTACATTTTCCAAACAACTATGTGAAACAACGTATAAATATAAAAGTAGTATTAAAGAGGTTGATTAAGGGTGACAATCTAGCAATTGAGATGGTTATAACAGAATTCCTATAGAAATCCGGAAAAAACTTCCAGAAATCCGGCTTAAATCCAAATCAAATCACAAAACTCCAATCAGTTACTAAGCATGCCTAGGAGCATCATCTAACACAAATAAATCATCAAACCAAAGGATCAATCAACGTAGAACACCTAAACAAAGGTGTAGGTTAAGAATCCTACCTCAATACGCTAATCCCTCTCTTAATCCTTGATTAATCTGACTTAGGATGGCCTAGATCAGTTTCTCCAGTTGTTGCCGACCCCTCTAAGCTACTGGAACAACCTCCCCCACGAAACCCTAGCAGCGGCGGAGAGAAGAAGAAAAGGAGAAGAAACAGAGGAGCTGGCAGGTTCTTATACCAGCCGTGTCTGATCAATTGCATAAAGCTACGATTGGTCGGACTATGTCGGTTCGTCTCCCAAACAGACACCTTAGGGTCGGTGGCCTCGAAGCTGATTGGTCGTTCCAAGGGCCGACCGATCGCTCCTGGGCTAAAAGCTATTCTAAAGACAAACTTTCACGCCCGAGCTCGGATCATCCAATTCCAAGCTCGCCTAGGGTTCTAACAAGCATATTCATCATTCATGGGGCCGTGTGTGCACTACGCATGTGTGAAACCAACCGACACGGTGGAATTTATCAAATTGCCCCTAGCGTCCAAAATCAACAATGCGATCAACCGATCGCGCTCAACGCGAAAATAGACCAACAAGGAACGGCCACCGACCTATGCAGTCGAGCAAGGTTAGAGGAATGGTTCTCACATGTGGGGTTCCGGTAGGGGTCCTGAGAGAGATTGAAGCTATCATCTGATCTTTTTTCTTGCAAGGTAATAAGGGAAGTTTTGCTAAGGTGGCTTGGAGTACCGTGATCTCTCTGGTGGATCAGGGGGGTTGGGGATTCATGACCTTTGCACCTGGAAGAGGGCAATACGATTTACAAGGGTGGCTAAGTTACTGGAGCCTTCTCCGTCTGTATGGACTAGCCTAGTTCGAGCTAAGTATTGTGTGATTTCTTCTTTGCCTATCAAATGCTCTGTTGCTGCTTCCTTTTAGTGGAAATTGATGTGTCATACTACCAAGGACATGAGGTCCAGCTTCTCTATTCATCCTGGGATGGGCAGTTGTGCTAACTTGGTTTTGGACAATTGGAGGGGTGATATGGCTATAGCTAGAAGTCCATGCTTCCTTGACATAGAGACTGCAAGTTTGGAAGGTTTACTTGTGGGAAATTTTATGGATGGTAGGGAGTGGCGAATGGAGGACCTACAGAGAGTGACCGGGGTTTTAATGGCTAGGTTATCCTTGATAGGGATGTTTGGACTTGGGATTATAGTCCATCTGGTGCTATCTCCTCTAAATCTACATATCTTTTTCTCCTTCTACGGGATGCGCCAGAGGATCGTTCTTACTTATTCCTCAAGGAAGTTTGGCTTAATATCTGGTGTCTTCCGGCGGCGTCGAAGGCGAGGTTTTTGGTTTGGAAGCTTGTACATGGGAGGTTGGCAACGAGAGATATCCTATGGCACTTAGGCATTATCTGTGGGGTGGCGCAGGAATCGCTGGTGCACTTATTTTTCCTTTGCCACTTTTCAGTCAAGGTTTGGAGTCTTCTCCTTCCTCCAGCGGCTTCTCCTTTTTCTTTTGAAGATCTAGTGCATCTCTTGTCTTCCTCATCGTGTTGTATGCAGGTAGGGAGGATGAAATCTCTTGTGGGTTTTGCATTGTGGGCTATCTGTTTTAATAGAAATGATGTGGCTTTCGCGAGAGGAGGGGTGGATGCGGGTGTACTTTTTTTTCGAATTCGATGGCAGGTGGAGGAATTATGGCGATATAGTGATGATAAGACTTGAAAAGTGCACAAATCACCCTTGTAATTTGACTTTGTTAGTCTCCAAACGGTGCTTCACTGACTATCTTTATCCTATTTCAGGTATAAAAGATCCCAGCATGAGTTAGATCAAGTTTGGAGTCAAAATGAGCACATTTGAGCAATTCCAGCATAAATGATCGATCATCACATCACGAAAAGATCGATCATTTACGTGCATTAACATCACAGAGATCACATCATGAAAGGATCAATCTTCACAAAGGTAAAAGATCGATCATTTATGTGCATCAACAATGGCAGAGAGAAAGGTTTAAAGACATCGATCTTCCTTCATGGAAAGATCGATCATCCACGGGGCATGACCCAGAATACAAGGAAATGATCGATCATCGTCTATGAAGATGATCTATCCTTTATGGGGCGCAGCTGACGATAGAAGAATAAATGATCGATCTTCTCCCTTTCAAGATCAATCATTCCTTTGCTAGTGAAGAAAATCGAAGGCCCAGATCTAATCCGATGGAAGGGTGTTTCCTAGGCTATAATTAGGCCTTTTCTAGGGTTTTTGGGGGCTTCTTTTCTTACAACTTTATCCGAGTTTTCTTTCTCTTCTTTTAGAACTTTTCTTTGGAGATTCTTTTAGAGGAGATACATGGCAGAAGAGTCTCATCAACCTTCATCCATGGATCAAACCCTAAAGATGAGTAGCTAAACCCCTCGCCATGGGATTCTTATGATGTAACTAGGATTTCTATTAGGCATTCTTGAGATTTAGGGCTTGTATACCTTCTTAAATGGTTTATATGGATTGATCTCAATTTCTTTATATGTTTGGTGTTACTTTCATTGTTGGATGTTTGGATTGCTCTATTATTTGTTAGATCTCGAGCTAATGCATGTTAGTGTGTGGATTAAAATCATCCAATGGGGGAATCATGCTAGAACCATGAACTCCCACATTATGAAAGTTCTTATCTGGAATTAGGGATCTTGTAGTGCTAGAACCACTATAACCTATTCCTAATCCTCCATCTATCCTATTTTTATAGATTTGGCCATCGAGGTGCTAGAACTATCTCGATCTTACACCTAAATCCATATTGTGATTATTTCCTGCGATGAATCGATCCTAATCAGAGGATTCATTAGCGATGATCAGAACTAACCATTAGGTCACCGACTTTTAGGCAATTGTTCTCGCCGATGAGTGATTCTAACCAAACCTCATTGAGTGATAGGGAGAATTAGTCATTCACCTATCAACTATTAGGTTAAACCATTCAATTCAATTAGTGAGCCCTAATCCTAGGAAGACTTGATAGGACCCTTGTTATTGATTAAGAATCCCTTGGTCCTCTTTCTCGTATTTATAAATCCCTAAGTATATAATAGTTTAATTCTAGTTTCAAACCCTTTCTTAACTCATTGGTAAGAAGCTATACAAAGCTTTTCAATCCAATCTTGTCTTCCCTGTGGATTGACTCGGACTCTCCGCTAACTACTAGTTTTTAATAGCTAAGTAGAGCACCGGTTAATATTAGTAATTTTGGGCAGACTTGTTAAGCCACGACACTTTTCAAACGATATCAAAATTTTGACGCCGTTGCCGGGGATCACAGTATATTGAGTTCTTTACTTAGTATAGTTTTCTTTTCTAATTAGTTGTTTTCTATTGCTTACTATATAAAAGACCAAAAATATTTTTAGTTCTAATATTTCCACATCTTTTTATGATCATTAGGTGAAGAACGACGAAGCATCCTTCCAAGCGGTGATGGAGCGATTGCCAACAAACACGTCATCGAGATTGCACTGTTTGTATTTCTTAACCCTGTTTGATATTGATGACGTGTGAATGAATGTCGATAAGGACCCAGAGCTTGCTCTTACATTAAGGGAATTTTTTTATTCTTGTGGTACATCGCATAAACCTATAGTTGCTCCTCGTCATCAATCCATGGATAATCCTAATGACCATCCCGAACCCAATGCCAATCCTAACCAACCTGAGGATCAAGGTCGTAGGGCCATGAAGGATTTCTACATTCCTAATTCATTCACTTCCAACTCTTGCATTCAACCTCCAGTGATTGGAGCGGGCCATTATGAAATCAAGCCACAATTTCACGGACTGTCCCATGAAGACCCTTATAACAATATCGAGGAATTCATTTTGATAAGTTCCATCGTGAGAGTGAACAATTTTACTGAAGATGCTTGGCGACTCAAATTATTTCCTTTTACTCTTAAGGGTAAAGCCAAATATTGGCTTACTTCTGTGGAACCTCGATCTATTACTACCTGACCTCAATTATAATCCCAATTTCTTGAAAAATTCTTCCCAATCACTAAGACTAGTGACCTTCATCATGAAATTTCTTCTTTCAAACAAGCTGATGATGAAGCATTTCATGAAGCTTGGGACCGCTATAGAGAGCTTCTTATGAAGTGTCCCCGTCATCAATTTCCTCAATGGGCCATAGTAGAACATTTTTATAGTGGTCTTAAGGAGAAACATCAATTGACTATAGATGTCGTATGTGGTGGAGTTTTCATTACCAATCCTCTTGATGATTCTTGAAAACTTTTTGAGAAATTTGCTGAGAACTCCCAACATCATGCCCCTTCTTCTAGGAACAACCGAGGACCTCCAAATCAACCTACTCCTAGAGAAGTTCTTGAGTTAAATGAATCGACCCGCATTGCCCAGCAAGTTAATGCATTGAGTAGGAAGCTCGATCAAGTTCTTACCCAAACGACAAATCAAATTGCTTCCTCTGGTCTTGCTGTGCTTCCATCTTCAGGGGAACTTTGCTTCTTATGTTCTGCTCCTGACCATGATGTTACTGATTGTCATTTAGCATGCCATTACCCAGAGTTAGTAAAGGAACATATAAATGCAATTTATGGTCAATCCAAACCAACCTATGATCCTTATTCCAACACCTACAATCCTGGTTTGCGAGACCATCCAAACTTCTCATGGAAGACACCCAACCAATAACCAACTTCTTTTAACCCAAGGGCACCCATGGGTGCTCAAGCCCCAAGTTATCCTTCGAAATTTCAACCGCCATATCCTACTAATTCTCAACCGTCATATCGGCCTTCCCAAGCACCTTATCAAGCTCAAAAATCACAACCGTGGGGAGCTCGACCATATGTGCCTCCCCAACCTCAAGTTCTAGTAGGCCACCCTTCTCATCCTCAACAACCCAAGAGAGACCAAAACATTGATGAGAGACTTTTGAAGGCCTTAGATTCTTTTGAAGCTAGTACTCAATTGCTTCACTCCCATTCCCAATCCATAGCTAAAATGGAAGTACAATTGGGCCAATTGGCCAATGCCATCTCAAGAAGGGAAGAAGGGAGATTGCCTAGCCAACCCGTTCCCAATCCCAAAAGCCAACATTCTATTGACTCATCCCATGAGCAAGTTCAAGCCATCACGACCTTGCGTAGTGGTAAAACTTTGTCAATGTTGAGAAACCCACGGAGAACACTCTTGATCAAGAGCATGCTTCTCATTCGCATCCATCTCATTCTCATGCATCATCAAATGAAGATTTGCATGCATCTAAAGAACCCGATTCCTCACATGAGGTTCCAATTCCAAACTCTCATAATCCTATTGAAGAATTGCATGCATCTCCAAACATGAAAACATCCCGGGATGCTGAGCCAAATCCTAAGACATATGTTCTGAAAGTTCCTTTTCCAGAGGCTCTAGTAGACCCTACTTCAACTCCATTCAAAAACCATAAACTTGATGAGATTATGGAGGTTTTCAAGAAAGTTCATATTAATCTTCCTCTTCTATATGTCATTAAGAAAATTCCATCCTATGCTAAGTATCTCAAAGAGCTTTGCACTCATAAATGGCAATCTAGATCTCATATTTCTAAGAAAATTTTCTTGACTGGGCAAGTGAGCTAAATCCTTTGATGTGACCTCCCTCCTAAGCTTAAAGATCCCGGTATTCCAACCATCTCATGCGTTATAGGAGATCGCATGATAGAGGGAACCTTATTAGACTTGGGAGCAAGTGTGAATCTCATGTTGTATTCTTGGATTCATTATATTCCACGTTTGGCATAGGAGAGCTCAAGGCTACCGCAATGACTTTGCAATTAGCCGACCGATCTATTAAGACCCCAAAGGGAATTCTTGAGGATGTGCTAGTCAAAGTTGATCGATGTGTCTTCCCCGTGGATTTTGTAGTGTTAGACATGGATTGGGGATTCAAACCAAGAAAACTGTCCCAATAATTCTTGACCGACCCTTCTTGGCTACAGCCAACGCGTGCATCAATTGTAGGGATGACATTATGACGGTTACCTTCGGTAAAATGGAGCTTCGATTGAACATTTTCCATACATCTAAGCATCAAGCATATGATGATGATTGTATTATAGTTAATGCATTGGTAAATGATGATGAAGTGGATGAATGCGTTGATAATGCTTTGTATAAATTTGTGCATGATAGTTCATCTTGTGGTAGTCTTCAGGATGTTTGTGATGCTTCCCTCTTTGATGGGGATGTTGTGTGTAAAGAGGATTTGCCGGATTTGAGCATAGATTTCACGAATTTAATTGCGGATTTTCCGGATTTGCATGAGGACAGTGGTGATTTCAATGAATTTGGATCGGTTTTCAAGCTTGATAATGATGAAGTTTTCAAGGATACTAATGCTCTTGAGTTATACGATGATGTTTGCGAGATTTCATAGTGAAAACTTCCGATTGAGTCTTTACCGCCCACTTCCTCATCTCCGGCCTTACCCTCTTTGATTGTACCACTGTCCCTCGAGCTAAAGAACTTGCCCTCCAATCTCAAGTACGCCTTTCTTGGACCCGATCGTACCCTTCGAGTGATTATCTCTTCTTCATTGACCAAGTCCCAAGAGTCTCAATTGCTTGAGATTCTTACATTGCAAAGAAGAGCTATAGGGTGGTCCATTGGTGATCTTAGAGGCATAGACTCGTCGATTTGCATGCATCACATACATTTAGAGGTCAAAAATAAATCTGTGAGGGAGATGCAGCGCCGCCTTAATCCTCTCATGAAAGAGGTTGTGATGAAAGACGTGATCAAACTGTTGGATGCGGGTGTCATATACCCAATCTCAGATTCTAAGTGGATTAGCCCAGCCCAAGTCGTCCCTAAGAAATCAGGAATCATGGTGGTAAAAAATGACAAGGGAGAGTATATCCCAACTTGCCAAACCACGGGGTGGAGGGTTTGCATTGATTATAAGTGTTTGAACGCCTTGACTAGGAAGGATCATTTTTCCTTGCCATTCATCGACCAAGTCTTGAAAATACTCGCGGGCTAATCATATTATTGCTTTCTTGATGGTTACTCCGGATACAATCAAGTGGCCATAGATCCCAATGACCAAAAAAAGACTACCTTCACATGTCCCTATGGCACCTTTGCATATCGACGCATGCCTTTTGGCCTTTGCAACGCCCCGGCCACTTTCCAACGTTGCATGCTTTCTATCTTTGGGAACATGATTGAGCAATTCCTAGATATTTTCATGGATGATTTCTCCGTATTTGGCCAAACTTTTGAATAATGTCTTGCGAATTTGACTAAAGTTCTTGCTAGATGTGAAGAGACCAATTTTGTCTTGAGTTGGGAGAAAAGTCATTTTATGGTGAGTGAGGGAATCGTCCTTGGCCATGTGATTTCTAGTAGAGGGATTGAAGTTAATAGAGCCAAGCTTGAACTCATTTCCAAACTTCCTCCTCCCTCTTCAGTTCATCAAATCCGATCTTTCTTGGGCCATGCCGGGTTTTATAGACGATTCATTAAAGATTTTAGCAAAGTCTCCCGGCCCCTTTGTGCCTTGCTTGCCAAGGATGTGCCATTTGTATTCGATGATTCCTGCCTTCACACTTTTAACATCCTTCGTGATTCACTCTCTTCGGCACCCATTGTTCATCCTCCGGTCTATGATCATCCTTTTGAGATTATGTGTGATGCTTCTGATCATGCCGTGGGTGCCGTTTTTGGGCAAATAATCAATAAACTTCCTCGAGTTATCTATTATGCTAGCAAAACTTTGAATGAGGCCCAAGTGAATTATACCACCACCGAGAAAGAGTTGCTAGCAGTAAATTTTGCCTTAGAGAAACTCTGATCTTATCTTATTGAATCCAAAGTTGTCATCTTCACAGACCACTCCGCCCTTCGATATCTCGTCACCAAGAAAGAACTCAAACCTCGATTAATCCACTGGATCATGCTTCTTCAAGAGTTCGATCTTGAGTTGAGGGATAAAAAGGGAGCTTTGAACGTTGTAGCGGACCACCTTTCTAGGCTTCCTTTAGATGTGATCAATGATTCAACGCCGATTAATGATTCGTTTCCCGATGAACACCTCTTAGTAGTTGATCGAGTTCCAAAGCCTTGGTTTACACATATTGTAAACTACCTTGTTTTCAGATGTATTCCTTCTCATTGGTCTAGGCAAGATCAGGACAAATTCTTCTCACGAGTCAAATCTTATGTTTGAAATGATACAATCCTCCTTAAGCACTGTCCGGATCAAATCATGAAGTGTTGTGTGCCCGAATCAGAAATCATTTCTATCTTGACGACATGCCACTCTCACGAATGTAGAGGACATTTTTCGAGCCAACGAACCGTAACCGAGATCTTTCATTCCGGTTTCTATTGGCCCACTATCTTTCATGACGCCCATAGTTTCTCTACAGCTTGCATTCGTTGCCAACAACTTGGCAACATTTCTAGTCGGAATGAGATGCCCCAAAATCCTATTCTTGAATGCGAAATTTTCGATGTGTGGGGCATTGATTTCATGGGCCTTTTTCCACCCTCGAATGGACACATGTATATTTTGTTGGCTGTCGATTATGTTTCAAAATGGATTGAGGCCATAGCCACTAGGACCAATGATCATCGAGTTGTCATCAAATTCCTTCACGCCAACATCTTCTCTCGATTTGGTCATCCTAAGGCTATCATAAGTGATGGAGGGCCCCATTTCATGAATAGGTATTTCCGAGCCACCCTTAATAAGTACAACATCTCCCATAAAGTTGCCACACCCTATCATCCTCAAACTAGTGGGCAAATGGAGGTGTCAAATCGTGAAATCAAGCGTATCCTTGAAAAGGTAGTGCGCTCGGATAGGAAGGATTGGTCCATGAGATTAGATGATGCATTATGGGCATATACAACAGCGTACAAAACACCCATAGGGATGTCACCTTACCAGATGGTGTTCGGGAAGCATTGTCGCTTACCGGTAACCCTCATGGCAAAGGCTTGGCATAATATCCATAAGGTCAATTGGTTACCCACCGGCCGGAATGCTCGCTTGCTTCAACTCAATGAGTTAGAAAAAATCTGGAATGAGGCTTATGACAATGCCCTCATTTATAAGGCCCAGATAAAAGCCTACCATGACAAATTCATTGTCCGGAAAACATTCAATGTTGGTGACAAGGTTTGGCTTTTCAATGCCAAGCATCGACTCTTTCCGACGAAGGCTAAATCTAGATGGAATGGCTCGTTTGAAGTAACTCACGTTTTCCCTCATGGTGCCATTGAAATCCGTCATCCCAAGTCCGGTTCCACTTTCAAAGTAAATGGCCAAAGGTTGAAACCTTATGTTGAAAATCCTCACTTTGGAAGCCCCAATGATCTTGAATGAACCGAGCTATGAGTGATTGAGCTTGCATTGTGTTGAGCTAGCAACGTTAAACCAAGCGCTTGGTGGGAGGCAACCCATCTCTGATTTGCATTTTGATTAGTTGATTTGAGATTTCTTAATTGCATTCTTGCTTGTTTTCTAATTAGTTGCATGTTTGATTTCGGTGTGTAGTTAGTTGCTCATTGATTGATTGATTGTGATGTCGTAATTTCCGTTGCTGAAATTTTGTGCTGATCATTGGATTGGGGTGTCTTGTGCATGTTTGATTTTAGTATATAAGGTTAGAGGCTTAATTCCCACGTTTTAGCATAGTTTTTGCGTTTTTGGTGCAAATGATCGATCTTCCAAGGATGAAAAGATCGATCTTTATTTGCACCACACGTTCACAGAACCTGGGTATTAAGATGATCGATCATCAATGCTTTGATGATCAATCTTTTATGTGTGCCCATTGAGATAGAGCGTGGTAGTTTGGATGATCGATCTTCCTTACAACAATGATCGATCATCTTCGGGGACACCACGAGGCAGGGACTGGGGTTAAAAATGATCGATCATTCTCTGAAAGATGATCGATCATTATTGTTCACCAGCTGTGATAGAGAAGGGGTTTTTGGGAGATCGATCATTCCTCATGCATATGATCGATCATTCCATCCTGCCTTCTAACCAGAACGACCAAGAAAGTATGATCGATCTTTTAGCCCAACATGATTAATCTTGCTCAGTTATTCAAGTCACCAAATCATATACAATATCACTTGAGATGCTGCCACGTGGTAAATGATCGATCTTCACATCAAAGGAAGATCGATCATTTGCGAGGAGCGTAAAAAAATATATAATGGACAGTGACCGATTTAGGGCTTTAAGCCCTAAGATCGATCATTCTCCCCCATTATCTCCTTCGACCACCCCACCGCCTCTCTTCTTCTCCGCCTCCTACCGGCACGCCACCACCTCCTACGGTCGGATCTTCTCGCCTCCGACCTCCGTTCCACTCCACACCCCCTTAATCTCCCACATTTCCCTCAATCACCACCTCTCGACGGCGGTGTCATATTCTCCGACGAGGTCCTCCAGCCATGTTCATCTCCTCCGGCATTCCACTTCCACTTTTGCCACCCTACCACCACATCCAATGGGCCGCACGATGGCAACTGCGTCCGAGTCCTATTCGTGCACTATTTCTTACTCCGATTCCTACTCCATTTGGCGTCCCTTTCCTGGTTGGTCTCCTACCTGAACTCCAATTCGGATTTCCTCTATTTATTTCATGGAGTCCCATATGCCGACGGTTCGATCAATCAATCTTCCTACTCTTCGAGTCTTCTCCAACGCCGGCTGTGCCCACTTCCCGCCGCGACTCATCGCCAATCCTGCCGTGTTACCAATCCTCGCTGCTGTGGTTGCCGGCCGTTTTGCCGATATGTCACGCTCTAGTCAGTTATCCTATCCATCTGCAGGCAGTCCACCCGGTTCCCCGAGATCTGATTTCGAACCAGGATCTCCAGTGCCACAGACATCTTGCTTCTCCAGTGATATTGATTCGGTAAGCACCGCTGACTCCTTGGCACCGCCATCCCCACCGACCGTCTTATGTTTCCCTCCTCGAGCCCGGACAGAGTCTACTGCGTCGGGTGGTTTCTCGGATGCCTACCCTTCCGGTGGAGAGTTCTACGGACCATTACCACCTGCAGATCTGTTTGCCAGTATAGTCCACGACATTCAGCATGACCCAAAACTAGATGATCCATGGGTTTCATTCCAGAATCCTGGCGGTTCCACGATTGTCGTGCCACCACGATCCCTCATTGATCCCGCACTCATGTCGCCTCCAGAGTCACCCTACGCATCCGATGATCCAGGCCGCTTGCCAATTCCTGTGGACAGCGACTTTGATTCATATAGTTCTTCATCTTCTCCCTCATGGAGCTCGGCTTTTGTGGAGGAGGACACCGAGGCTGAGATGGACAAGGATTGAGGAGTTCTGCTGACTTCGTTAGCTTAGGATTCGTTTAATGGATGCATAGGGCTTTAGAATGTAGGGTTGCTTTAAGTTTTCTTTTCCTTTCATGGGTTGCCCTAAGATTGCTCGTATAGTAGTCGTTTATCTTTTTATGGAGTACAGGTTGTATCTACATACAGTAGATGTCAATGAAAATTTCGTAGCCCTTGTGCTTATTGCCTAAATAAAGGAGATGATGCCCGATTTTTCTCTAAATTGCATGATTATTATATTTTGTACTTAGTTGCAATCACGGGGTATTTCTTCTACTATTTTTCAGGATATCTATACTTTGGTATGCATATGGTTGCGATGCATTACGACATCACGAACATATTTAGTTTCCACGATTAACCTTGATCACTAAATACGGTTTTTTACTTCTCACCATATACTTAGAAGCGTCCTCAGGTTATCTCTATCCCTTAACCTATTTCCATGCTTGAGGATAATCCCGCTTAAGTTGTGGGGTTTTCATGCTTATTTTTGTTTGATAACCGATATTATACATCACTTGACATATGTTAAAGAATGAAATTATGATATTTATTGACAAAGATGTCTGTTTTAGAAATTTGTCTTATGAATTATTCTGATACTTGTCTGCCATATAAGGGATATTAAATTTGGCTATGCATGACATTATTTCTATACTTTAACACTTTCACCATGATTTAAGGATAACTTGACATATCCTAACGCACATGTTCACTTTCACATATTGAAGAGTTGATATTAAAGTTTGAGCATGATACTATGATAGATTTACAATTCTATGTCATGTCGCAGAAAATACATGACACATGCAATTATCTGAATATGCAAAATGTATGTATAAGAAAAAAAATAGGATTTTCAACTTAGTAACCGGACAAAGTGCCTAACAAGTTGTGTTGTTCGCGTAAAACGGTTCAAATTCATGGAAAAAAAGGGATTTTCAACTTAGTAACCGGGCAGTATGCCTAACCAACGTGGTGTTCGCGTAAAAAGGTTGAAATTCCTATACATACATACATATATATATATATATAACGAAAAAAGAAAAATAAAAACAGAGATTGTTATGTGAAAAGTGGAAGAATATATGCTGGTATAGTATTGTGATCTTGAATAGTTGAAGTGTTTGGATATAATTGATGCTCTGAATCATGTGAAATCCTATTCACACACAGGAGTGTTAAAGTTTTTTTTAGTCATGATTTAGTATGTTAAAGTATTGGAAATATTTTATGACATGTTTTGACATACTATGTCTTTATATGACTATGAGTTGAAGAGTGTATTCATGGATATGATTTCTATTTCATGCATTAAAATTGATGAATATTATAATGGATTTCTAACAGCATAGTCAAGGGAATGTATAGATGTTTGTGGGTGTCATCTCTGAAAACCCTCAGGAGACTGTTCGTGGATAAAACGTCGATCTCGTTGGGACGAGATCTCTATTTTATTTCCGAGCAAATCATTTTTTAATTTCATTTCAAGAAATTGTAGGCACCACACCCCTGGATCGCCAATTCGGCAGATCCATCATTTACATCCCTGTAGGGAACACCTCCGATTCTAGATCCAATAGAATAAACATTTTTTATAACAAAAGAAGAAAACAGAAAAGAAAATAAGTGATGTGATATATTAAACCGCCACCTTCAACGCCATGCATGCCATCTTTGCCATCGGGGCTTTCAAGTCCGCTGGGCTTGGGAGGTTTTTGTCGTCCAAGTATTGGGTAATACCGTCCACCAGGATCCGATCGCCGTCGTCGTGGGAGGACGGCGACTGGGCTTGAGGAAGTCGGCTAGGAGAAGAGAAGCCTAGTAACGGCTAGAACAGGGGAGCTCTGGTTGGAACAGAGGATGTGCGGCGAGCGGCTGGAGCTTCTGTCGCCGGGACGATGATGGTGGGCGCCCCTCTTCAGAATGGCTTTGCGTCCTCGCGTTGCTGGACCGCCGGGGTGATGGAGAAGGATCGGCTGGAACAGGGGGAAAACAGGGGAAGCTTTGTCTTTGAAGCCGCCGGTGACGAGAGAGAGAGAGAGTCTTGGCCCGATCTCCGTCGCTGGCGAGGAAGCGGGCTGGAGCAGCTTTGCTGGAGGTCTGGGCTGAGCGGCGAGCGGAGGAGTGGAGCTTGAGCTGCGGGATCCACGAGCTTCTTACAGTGGGAACCCAAAGACGCGAGCGTCTCGATGGGTTCCGGCTGCGTTCTTCAACCGGTCTTCAACCCTTCTTCAACCTTTCTTCAACCAGTCTTCAAACTTTCTTTCGGGTGTCTTGCGCAGCCTCCCGGCGTTCTTCAACCAATCTTCAACGCCTTCTTCCGCCGGTCTTCAACGCGTCTTCCGCAGCCTCTTCCACTCAGCTTTCACCACCTTCTTCCACCGGCCTTCAACCTCCTCAAACCAGCCCCTTCTTCAACCCCATACTCCTCTATTTATAGGCACGAGAGGCGTATGTCCTCACATAGAATGGGATCATGGATCCCTTAATCAAAGGGTGCTAATCACATTTAGAGAATGCTGATCCTTCTATATAAGGATAGCTACAACGGGATTATGGTCCCTAATCAAAGGGATGCTGATTTTATTATTTTTTTTTATAGGGTATGGACGGGTGATGCTGGTTTTATATATATTTTTATTATATATGGTATGGACGTATAAGGACGACCAACCATGTAGCCCATTTGGAGATTTGCTGATTTTTGTTTTGGCAGATTTTTCTTTTGAAGTTCGAAAGTGATGTTCGAATTCCAAATTTAACATGATTTGAATATTTTTTCATGTCCAATATTGTTTGAATATTTGTCCAGCTTGAACACATCATCTGTGAATATTTATTTCCGTACAGAATATTTATCTGAATTCTGAATATTTACATGAATTTTACCAAAATATCCTCAGCGGTCATATATGTTGGACCAAAATATTTTGGAGGGTGAAACGGTCAGATTTCAGACAATTGTACCCTGAGGGTGTGAATTGACCAAGATACCCCTGGGGGCTAGATGTTACAGTAGAATTACTAGAATACCCCTGCGTCTATATGGCTTATTTAGGGTGCCGTCAAAGCCATGCAAGGTTGTTGTAGAATGTAATAGGAAGTCCAGGCATGTATTTTGGCCCAAATTCCCAGTACACCCTTGGGCGGGTGAAATTACCCAAATGCCCCTTGATGCCATCAAAATTAGGACAAGCATTTATCGGGCATTTTAAATATGTTTTAGGCTTACTTGAGCTTATCTGATGTTGTTTTGGCTCAAACAAACCGTGGGTACTGCGACCTTTTGGTCTAGGCAAAATTGATGTCAACAGAGACTATAACTCCTCCACTGGAGTAACCCAGGGGTTTAAAGGCTTGTTGCACATGCTAAGTGCAATCGTGAGATCTACGAAAGTGGCTAGTTAGATTTATTTTTATCTTTTGCTTTGCTCGAGGACTAGCAAAGATCATGTTGCGGGGTGTGATAAAACTTGAAAAATGCACAAATCACTCTTGTAATTTGGCTTTGTTAGTCTCCAAGCGGTGCTTCACTAACTATCTTTACCCTATTTCAGGTATAAAAAACCCCAACAGGAGTTAGATCAAGTTTGTAGTCAAAACGAGCACATTTGAGCAATTCCAGCATAAATGATCGATCATCACATCATGAAAGGATCGATCATTTACGTGCATTAACATGACAGAGATCACATCATGAAAGCATCGATCTCCACAAAGGTAAAAGATCAATCATTTATGTGCATCAACAATGGCAGAGAGAAAGGTTTAAAGAGATCGATGGAAAGATCGATCATCCACGGGGCGTGACCAAGAATACAAGGAAATGATCGATCATCGTATATGAAGATGATCGATCCTTTATGGGGCGCAGCTGACGATAGAAGAATAAATGATCGATCTTCTCCCTTTGAAAATTGATCATTCCTTTGCTAGTGAAGAAAATTGTAGGCCCAGATCTAATCCGATGGAAGGGTGTTTCCTAGGCTATAATTAGGCCTTTTCTAGGGTTTTTGGAAGCTTCTTTTCTTGCAACTTTATCCAAGTTTTCTTTCTCTTCTTTTAGACCTTTTCTTTGGATATTCTTTTAGAGGAGATCCATGGCGGAAGAGCCTCATCAACCTTCATTCATGGATCAAACCCTAAAGATGAGTAGCTAAACCCCTCATCATGGGATTCTTATGATGTAACTAGGGTTTCTATTAGGCATTCTTGAGATTTAGGGCTTGTATACCTTCTAGAATGGTTTATATGGATTGATCTTAATTTCTTTATACGTTTGGTGTTACTTTCATTGTTAGATGTTTGGATTGCTCTATTATGTGTTAGATCTAGAGCTAATGCATATTAGCGCGTGGATTAGAATCATCCAATGGGGGAATCATGCTAGAACCATGAACTCCCACATTATAATAGTTCTTATCCAGAATTAGGGATCTTGTAGTGCTAGAACCACTATAACATATTCATAATCCTCCATCTATCCTATTTTTATAGATTTGGCCACCGAGGTGCTAGAACCATCTCGATCTTACACTTAAATCCATATTGTGATTATTTCCTACGATGAATCGGTCCTAATCAGAGGATTCATTAGCGGTGATCAGAACTAACCATTAGGTCACTGACTTTTAGGCAATTGTTCTCGCCGATGAGTGATTCTAACCAAACCTCATTGAGTGGTAGGGAGAATTAGCCATTCACCTATCAACTATTAGGTTAAACCATTCAATTCAATTAGTGAGCCCAAATCTTAGGAAGACTTGGTAGGACCCTTGTTATTGATTAAGAATCCCTTGGTCCTCTTTCTCGTATTTATAAATCCCTTAGCATAAAATAGTTTAATTCTAGTTTCAAACCCTTTCTTAACTCATTGGTAAGAAGCTATACAAAACTTTTCAATTCAATCATGTCTTCCCTGTAGATCGACTTGGACTCTCTGCTAACTACTAGTTTTTAGTAGCTAAGTAGAGCACCGATTAATATTAATAATTTTGGATAAACTTGTTAAGCCACGACACTTTTCAAGTACTATCAAGTGACCGGAGGTTTCTTCATACGGATGAGATGGCTGATGATATGCTGCTTTGTTGGGCTGGTGCTAGTAAGGAGGCAGAGCTCTTGGCTATTAAATATGGACTAGTTTTGTAGGGAGATTGAGGGTGATGAAAATTCTCATTTCGTCAGACAAGTTTTTGATTGACTGCATTAATGGGAGAATCTCATGGCCTGTGCATATGGCGGATTTGCTTCCGGATGTTTGTAGGATTTCAGCCTGTTTTGAAGCCTCTATTTTTAGATTTGTGCACCGAGACATGGGGCGTCAAGTGGATTGTATGGCCAGCCTCGGTAAGACTCACCGTTCGAGTCATGAATGGGTCTTTGCGCGTGGATCCGGGGCTCCTGAGAATTTTCCTTTTTGTCTCTGTTAATCGGTATTTTTTTATTTTGTAGATCTTTAACTCTGTACTAGCCGTTGTGGCTGACATACTCAAAAAAAAAAACTCTAAATTTTAAAACTATCCATGACCAAAATTGGACACAAAGTTATGTAAATGAAAATTTACACTTATAAGGGTGTGTAGACAATTTTATACTTTAGAGAGGCATTGAGAAACAGAGTATATAGATTTCCTCAATGCAATTCGTCCTATTATAGACCTTGAAATTGAAAAACCTTTGAACATAGAAGTCATAGGTCTTCCGATTACCTCTCCAACAATCCAAAGATTAGCCGATTTGAACATTGGATATAAAAGTTACAAACAAAATAGTATGGATGTATAGAGTTGAAATTCTGATCATTTTGAACTTTTCTCATCAATCAAAATGTCAATTCTGATGGTCCTGGTCGTTCGAATCGTCCACAAGTGCTTAGGACATTTTTTATTTGTTCCGAAATTCATTCTAAAATTTTACCAATTTACCATCTGATTTTCATCGCATATTCAACAAAAAAGAAAAAACGTTGAAATCTTGCAATCTCGCAACCAGCAAACTTGTAAAATCTTTGCCTCTTCTTTCCGACCATCCAATCGGATTGTTAACTGCAGCGGGACCCATGTTTGGAGTTTCATCAGTCCTTTCAAGCGATTGGAACGTTAGAGGTGGTCCGGTCTGTCGTGTTTGAAATTTCAAACTTTTAAATAAGCTCGGCTCTCCAGTCTCTACTTACCTACTAGCCGTTGCGCGCTCTCTTTCTCTCTCTCTCTCTCTTCCCCCCCGGCCCCCCCCCAGCTATGGGTTCGGCTCCGTTGATCAGCCCCTCCGACGACGAGCGTCTCTGGAGCGCTCTCCGCAACAGAGTCGACGCCATTCTCGAGGATCGGAAGCCCAAGTCACCGATCGGTTGGTCTTCCTCTATTGTATGGGCTCTGGTTCCGCTAACCTCCCAACCTATCCTTCTTTGTTCTCAAAGATCTTATTCTGATCGCAAAAACTACCATCTTTTTTTCTTTTGGGTGATGTATTTAGGCCCGGTGCGAATCGGAGCATGGGAAGAGGTTTAGAGAAGACTCAAAGCTTCTAATTAGAGGATTGGACTCCGTTGCTTCATCGTTATCCCTGCTAACAGACTCTTTGGGTGCCGCCCAGCAGGTATGTTCTTTAGCCATGAGTGACTTTGCTGCTAAATTCAGTGAAAATAGAGAATTTTCTAAATGTTCGTCTTTCAAAGCTGCTTATTTTAACTACCATTGGGCAAAAATTTTGGGATTTATGTGGTATTTACAGTTTGATGTGCTTTTTAGGGTATTTGCTTAAGAGAACAAAAGGTAAAATTCCACTCACTTGAAAAATTCAAGTAGGAGGTTGACTAGATTTTCTATGGCACTCTTGCAGCTCTGACCTATTTTCAGAAATTTTTGTTAAAGAAGTTGGGGTTCCATTAAAACTCGGAATTTCAAAGCTAAATACGCCATGTGGATAGCTCGGACATATGTATATACTCAGTAGGTGGTGTTGTTAACTTCTGGTTGGTCACAAAGAGTTGTTATCGATGCATCCTTTAAGCACTGCAATTTTGTTCCATCAGATAGATCTCAAGCGATATAGTGATTTTTAATACAAAGCAGAATGATATCATGATTTTTAATACAAAGAAGAATGATATCTTTGGTTGTATTTGTAAGAGCTTTTTTGTATTTTCTTCTCTTCAACAGGGAGCTAGAAATCTATCTAAGCCCGCTGTGGCTAAAATATCACAAAGTGAAAGGATAGAAGATGAGGAAACCCAGCCGAAAGCAAAGAGGCAGTGTGTTTCGAATGAACTTCTAGAAAAGCACGAGGTTTCTGGCACTGATAAGCCTGAGATAAATGGTTTAGAAAAGCTCCAAGAAAATGAAGAGGTGAATGACTGCAATAAGGTTTCTGATAAGGAAAACGAAAAAACCTCCACTGATGTTAGGAAGAGCACGAGGTTAAAGAAGGCCAGAGATGTATGTCACAAGCCTACGTAAATTATTTCTTAATCTGGACTTCTTCAAGATATTGTGTACATTGTACTCACTTTTAATTGTTCTCTGTAGCTTGCTATTTCCATGGCAACTAAAGCAGCTTCACTTGCAAGGGAATTGAAAACTATGAAGTCTGACATGTCCTTCATGGAAGATAGATGTGCCCTGCTTGAGGAGGAAAACAGAAGACTTCGTGATGGGCTTGAGAAAGGTGATAGAGCAGATGAAGATGATCTGGTATGCCTTAAAAGTCATTCATCCAGTAACCTTTTTTACAGGATATTGATTAGTATTTTAGGCCACTGCTTAAGTGCCTAGACTGTTTTTACCTATCAATGGAAGACAGGAAGAATGGTGGTGTTGGAAAGGGAAAGTGCTTTTGATCTTGAAGAGAATAGATCATGTTGCCTTAAATTGCCAATTATTCCAGAATATGTCCACTAAACAAAGGAACCCTGCTGAAGCTGACAATAAACTGATAGCATCATTTCCTTTTTTTAACTTGTATAATCGGTGATGTTAAGCCTAGGAGACGGTTATATTGCAGCATAGTGATTTTGCTTATTGCCTTTTTTTGCATAGACAATTTGTTGAGCTTTCTGATTATCTGCTAAAAGGGATTGTTAACCTCATTAAGTTTGAAGGAGTCGTAATACCATGGGAAAAAGAAATGCTGTAATTTCCTGGAAATGGAAAGGAAAAACAGCCCTCTCAAAGCCTTTCCCAATGAGTTGGCCAGATCAAACAATTATGTTTTTTTATTTGAGACATAATACGAGGTCATGAGACTAGGTTCATAACGATTCAAAAGTTTTCATCCTACACTGTTGTTCATCCAAAAACTTAAAGTTTCCTAAACGTTCTCAAAGTGCTGATACCCTATATATGCTGAAACAGTCATACAAACCTCATAATTTTACTAATTTCTTAGATTTCATGCAATAGTGTTTGCTTTCTGGAAGTGATTGTCTAAAACTTGTTCTGGAATAATAATATATTCCGCTGCAGTTTGGTCTTAACACAAATTTCTACAGTTATCAAGTAGCCTAGTTATAAAAGAAGATACATTGTTGGATTGATGTATGAATCCAGCATTACATATTAAGCATACTCAGCATTATAAAAGAAGATACATTGTTGATATTTTTACACCAAAAATAAATTTCAGTGCAGTTCAATAAGGATAAAAGAAGATACATTTTTGGATTGATGCATCTCCTCTGCTTGTACTTTCTATACTTGGAGCCCGATGTTAGTTGTTAGGCAATAATTTATCAGATTCCTGCTTGGGCTCTTCCTCAAACTAGTGTTCAGAGGTGTGTTCCTGGTCGCATGATCCTCAACTGGGGAATGTAAGCCATTGTCATTTAGGCAATTAACTTTGGTGGCAGACTCTCTGTTGTCTTAATTGCCTTTAGTAGGAAACAAACGCCAGGCAGTCATCAAAATTTGTTCCTTTTCTTAAATGACGTCAGTCATCTACACAAATTTGTTCATTTCTTGAATCAAGTAGTACTTTTTAGCCAGGGCTACATCTTTTACTGTATGATCATTGCGATAATTGTTCTGTATTTTTTGTAGATATTCTCCTTACTAGTTTTTGCCTTCGCAATAAACTTCCTGTTTCATGATTGGTATTGACTTGCATTCTGCGAAACTTCTTCAGGTGAGACTTCAATTGGAGGCATTGCTGGCTGAGAAGTCCAGGTTGGCTAATGAGAACACAAACCTTACTAGAGAAAACCAATGCCTTCACCAACTTGTCGAGTATCATCAGCTGACATCTCAGGATGTGTCAGCTTCTTATGAAGAAGCAATGCATGGGATATGCCTTGATTTTTCATCCCCATTGAGGCAAGTAAATGAATTGGATGGTGAGACTGTTGCTAGTGATGTTCCTTGTACTCCCTAAGCCAATGAGCTGGGACTCCCTCCGTTTGCAGAACCAGGTGAAAAACAAGTATAGTGAGCTCCAAGGTGGAAAACAAGCAGAATTGTGCTTGATTAATTTTACAATGGAATTTCCTGCTATTTGTGATCTACTTGATGTGTGTTAAGACATACTTTTGTTCATCGTCTTCAGAAGTACAGCTCTCTTTGAAACTTCATGCTTACTTTTTTGGATGAATAGTAAAGCATTTCAGCAAGTTATTTGCGACCTAATGCTGATTTGTATGTCAAGATATGCTTGAGAATGCATGGTGGAAATGTTCAATTGATGAAAAAAGTAACAAGCTGAAGGTTGATCTGTGCTGTTGTGAGTACAATTTGAATTCATTGTCTGCCCTCTCCCCCTCTCTCTCCCTCTCCCTCGCCCTCTCCCTCTCCCTCTCCCTCCCAAAACGAAGAAGTGTTGATCATGGTATGATAACTGCAAAACCTTCCTGGTATATATATGTGCACGTGTTTCTAACACTGCAATTTTTGTGAACGTGTTTGAGCTGTGGACAAGTTTCAACATGTCCTACTTTGTTTGCTTGCAACACTGACTTGAAGTTGTTGTCTGGATCTGAAAAGGTCAAACATATATAAATATCAGACACATGATTATCATGTCAATTATTCCTCTGGACTGTAGCTTCGGCTTATTTTGTCAAAAAAAAATGATTAGCATCTCAGTAAGAATGGGACAGTTTTCAGAATTTTTGGGGGTCATCCAACCCTGGTGCCTTTTTTTCTGTGATTTTCTTTGTGATTTTGCGCAAATCTGATAAAAAGAAGGTATCGGGATGCAAAAAAATCCTTAAATATTTTTTACATTTAAGCATTTAAACCTCGATTCTTCATTTTATAAATTCATATTATATACGTTTATGCATCAAGTTTCTGAAGAATATTCCCATAATATTCCTCACAGTCTCATTCAAAGAAAATGATGTTAATTAGAAAAACCAAAATCCCCTTAGTATCTGAAATTTTTGAAACTTTTATTTTAATAGTTAAAGATATCTAAAATGGCCTTCTCATTGTTGTCACTTTGGTCACTGCAAAGGCCGATGGCCCACAAACCATTGCGAATTCTGCGGCCGAATCCTGCCACCACAGCTTTTGAAAGAAACTTTGTTAATTACAAAGAGCTAAGGGAGAATTGTGAGCTCAAGACATGCGCGTTTAAGAATAAGAATGGGGATAAGCGGATAACCCTCTTAACCCCCCCCCCCCCCCCCCCCCCCGCCCAACTCCAAACCAAATGGGGCGTAGGCTTTTCACAAAATGCCAAAATCAGCATGTTCATCTAATTTGACATCCCATCTTAAGAGACCAAGGGGGATATCTTTACATCTAACGGTGGAGAGGCTTTCGATGTGGAGAACACCCTAGCATGTAACTGAATTAAAAACTATACCATGGGGCATGAGACCACGCCTAGCACACATGTAATTGAAAAATCGTGCAATTTGCACAGGGATGTACTAGTCATCTTATATAACAAACGAGCCACTACTAGAACCTTTTATTATTATTAATTGAGCCCGAAGGCTAATACAAACTATTGCACCAATTCATCCAAAACACTTTTTCCGTCCTCCCGAACCCATCTAAAAGGGGCTCAAAGTCGACAAGACCATTTCACGATCCCATCAGCCAGAGCATTACAAGTTCATGGAATATGTAAGAAAATAACTGACTCCAATTCCATAACCTCCTTCCAAATTATTTGCGCCAATGCCTCCATCTCCATCGGCCAAACACAAAAACCTTTAAGGATCTGTACTGCTATCATCCAATCTGATTCAATTATGACCATCATGAGTCCCTCAGATTTACAACATCGCAAACCCATCTCAATAGCCAGCATCTCTGAGTGCAGAACAGAAGACAAAACAAAGCCATCAGATACCGATGAACCCATAGCCCAAGCAACCTCATCCTGCATATCGACGCATACCGTACTAACAGCCGTAGTCCCTAACGTTGGATCATATGCGCCATCCACTTGCGCAACAAAACCTTCCGGCCTATCTTCCCTTTGCTTCTTCTTCTCATTCTTTTTAGAGAACTCTGTAACCTGTAGACGAATTCTTCGGATCAAAACATTCGCTGACTCACCATCCCCTTCAAAGATGATCTTGTTTCTATCCTTCCAGATAATCTAAAGCGCATACCCAATAAAGAAGGTATTCATAGTTTTGGCATGTTCATGGCTCGAAGAGGAAAAAAGATGTCCCATATGCTCTTCGGGCTTCCAGCAAGTCTTGGCATATTGCCTTCAACAGCAATAGCAGCAAAGATGCTTTGAATAACATGGCACTCGATGGTAGCATATGGGATAGTCTCCGGTGCTTGCCTACATCGTGGGAACTCACGGTCCGGGGCGTCACATAACCTCCACAGGCTCTCCCTCACTGCAAGCTTCCCATGAAGAATTTTCCATATTTTCCATATAAAATGGCGAACTCGAGAGCCAAGGGGCAATCTCCAGATCATGCTCCATCGCTCATCACAGTTGTCCAGCATAACTGATCTCCTTGCCAAGAAACCATATGCTGATGCTGTTGTACGATGTCATGCGCCTCCAAAGGCCCACCGGACCTTATCTCTCCTAGCTACTTGTTTCTAGATTATTCTCCCCAACATAGCAAGATGGCATGAGTTCCCCAAACCTTCTATGTTCCAAGCTCGTTCCGTTAAGAAACCCCCCACCAAAGCTTTATCAAGACCAATAGCATCATATAAGTCAGGATCCTTTCCCATAAGTTCATCATCAAGCCACACATCATGTAGAAAACTAATCTTACTGTTTTCTCCCGGCGCACAGATTAGACCTCCTCTCAGTTGGTCAGCCGCCTGGCATAGTGTGAGAACCCGTTCCTCTAACCTGTCTCGACCGCGTAGGTCGGAGGCCATGCCATGTTGGCTTGTTTCCACGTCGAGCACGATCTGTCTGATCGCATTGTTGATTTTGGACTCCAAGGGCAATTTCGTAAATTACACCTTGGTGGTCGGTTTCACACTCACGTAGTGCACACACACACCCTATGAATGATTATTGTGCCTGTTAGAACCTTAGGCGAGCTTGGGATAGAAAGATCCAGGCTCGGGCGCGACAGCTGATTTTTGGGACAGCTGTCAGCCCAGGGACGATCGATTGGTCGATCGTTTAAGGGGCGATCAATCGGTCCTGGGGACGACCGATCGATTTCGAGACGCGCCGATGTTGACATGTCTGGATAAGGACACTGAACTGACATTGACCGATCAATCGGTCCTAGGGACTATAGATCGGTCTTTGGCTCTTTAAGAACCCGTGAAGGCTCTGTTTTTCGTTTCTTCTTCTCTCTCCACCGATCCTTAGAATTCTGGATTGGAGCTTGATCCAGAAGCTTGGAGAGGTCGGCAACAAGGGGAGGAGCAGATCTACACCTTCATAGCACGGATTAATCGATGATTAATCAAGGATTTGCATAGTTAGGTAGGATTCTATCTCTTAGGCTTGATTAGGTGTTCTTGGTTGTTTTGTTGCTTAATTAGTTGATCAATCTATGATATATGGTTATCCTATGTATGATTAATATCTTTTTAAAGCTTTATTGGATTTATGTTGGATTTAAACCAGATTCAAGTGGATTTTTCTTTGATTTATTCCCGAATTTCTGTTTTAATTAGAACAGCTATGTTTGGGCTTGAATATAGAGTTGTATGAGCATGCTCTCAGTTAACCTTCAACATGAACATTGTATATTTCTTAGCTATCTTTCAATTCCAACCACTTTCATAATTTTCAGATTTATGTAAGAGTTTTGGTGAATTAAATGGCTTGGCTGTGCAGAACAGAGTAGTCAGTTTAATTAGTATAATTAAGTTGTTTTTTATTATCCGATCGATCCGATCTTTGGATATATGATTCAGGGTATGTCATTGAGTGAGCATATCAAATTTTACATCAATCGGACGGTTAGATTGAAATTTATGATTTTTTGAAGTTAGTAGTAGTTCGTTTGCTTTAATTCGATTAATCGAGCTTTTCATTATTGCCTTATATATGTTATTATATTGCCTAGGCCTTGTGTGTGGCTTTTGGGTGAACCAAGGGGTCACACCCCTTGGGATGTGTAGAATATAATATTTTTTCTTTCCTTAGACCATTGCTATGTATACCCTTTTGACGGGCTCTAATCTACGCCCATACTTATATCTTATTTGACATATTATTGCATGCTCATACTTCTATATTTGTGCCTGGGCATTGCATGCATATGATTGCATTAGAAGCATAAAGGTTAGGGCGTGGGAGATGGGTCGATCGCCGATCCGAGGGCTCGGACAGCTCGAATCTAGCCTTAGGAATGAGGCTGGGTAGCAAGATCTAGGACGAATTGTTATGATAATCTTTTGCTATCGAGTTTATTGTTTAGGCTGCAATTATTCTGATTCAGGTGGTAGAAGTCGTACTGGGTTCCATCTTAGTTTTGTTCTTAGTATAGCGATGGGGGAAGTTACGTACCACCCTGGGTCCTACCCATGTTGTTTTAGCGCTGGAGCGCTCGGTGTTTCGGGGACGACTATTGACTGTGGAGGTCATCAAGGTGCATGCCCTAAGGGTAGGCGGTGGACGTAACGTGTGTTTTCCCCTAGAGAAGAGATGGAACCAGGGACTTTACTGTTCCATTCCTTTCAATGTGACGTAGAATACAATCATGCTGAGCTTATCGCTCACTCCAACCCGGGCTGCGTTTGCAGGTGCAGGCGTCAGCGCTTCTGTAGCTCCTAAAGGATCAACTTTTGGTGGCGCATCGACTTCTGGAGGCGTTTGAGGTTTCTGGAGACTCCGATGTACTTTTGACAGTTTTGTATATAAATATCCTTCGAGGATTATGTTAAATATATAATTTTCCTCTTCGAGGAGTTTTGATAATATTGTATCATTACGTTTTGGTTTAATATTGGAGATTACAGTTTTAGCCTCAGATAAATTGTTTAGATTAATTATGATAATTGTTATATAAATGCGCCACAAATGAATTGAATAGATTAGGAACCCTCACGCCCCGGACTGGATGGATTTTCTGGGTCGGGGTGTGACACATAGGGCCTTCTAGTGCGTCGAGCCCCCCCTCGACCTGAAGTCCCTTGTCGACGAAAAAATCTCCTTCCATCGATACTTGGCAGCAGCAAGGCGCTTCCAAATATTCTCCTTCGACTCAAGAAAATCTGACATCCTCCTCAACTTCAAAGCAACATGCCATTTCTTGAAATCTCTCACCCAGACCTCCCAATTCACTTGGCATACAGACTTTGTTCCTTGCGACAATGTTAAGGCCTGACCTAAGCCCATGCTACAGGAATTCTCTGCAAATCCTCTCCAAACACTTAATCATCACCACAAGTACTTGCATTGTTTCCATAACAAATGCCGAAATACCTTGCAAAACATATTTAATTAGCACTAAACGGCCAGGGTCCGAGAAGGCCTTCCCTTACCATGAAAAGACTTTGGATAGCATCTTATCCAACAAAGCTGTGAAGTCCGCCGCAATTAGTCTTCTATTAGTTATGGAAACTCCCAAATAAATCCAAGTATCACTCGCCTCCGTAATGCCTAGAATGAAACATATGGTTCTCCTTCTTTCCTCATCAATACCCGGCGAGAACCGTAAGCTTGATTTTGTTGGGTTCATCTCCAAACCCGAGAGATCCTTGAAGAGATTAAGCCTTTGTTTTAGCTTCCTTGCCTCCATACATGTACCCCTCATCACAAAGAGATAATCGTCCGCATATAATAAATGAGATATGATGCAATCCGATCCCCTAAACCTCAATCCTTCCAAGCCGTGCAAGGGGTCTTTGAGAATGCGGGACAAAACCTCTTGCACAATCAAGAAAATGTATGGTGATAGCGGGTCCCCTTGCCTATGCCACATTGCGAATTAATGCGCCCATGCACCTTACCATTAATGATAAAAGAGAACCTAGGATTCACCACACAACTCATCACCCAAACAATCCACCGAGATGGAAAGTTCATTCTCCTCAATGTCTCCTCCAAGAAAGCCCATTGAACCTTGTCATAAGCAGATTTTAAATCCACTTTGACCACCATCAAGCCGCGAGTCTTCGGAGCTCTTGTCATAGAATGAACAATCTCCTTAGCCGCATCGATATTGTCATGTATCGAGGAAAAGTTGATTGCTCAATGCCAATAATTTCTTCAAGCACACCCTTAAACCCCCTCGCTATGATAGTAGTAATAACCTTATATCTAACATTGCATAAACTAATTGGTCTAAAATCTTTTACCTTCAATGGAAATTGACACTTAGGAACAAATGAGACAAATGTTTCGTGCCATGAAGGAGGTAGATGGCCAACACGAAAAAAGTCTTGGACAAGCCTCACAAGATCCGAGCCAACCACACCCCAACAAGTCACATAAAAATCAACTAGAAAACCATCTGGTCCTGGGCATCTGCTTCGGTTAATACTAAAAACTGCATCTTTGACTACATGAAATGAGACATCAGCTACTAAATTCTCATGCAGAGCCTTGTCCAATCTTGGCAAATTAGGAAAATATTCAAAGCTAGAGTTCACCGTGCTATCAACCCAAAGATTGTTGTAGAACAGCTCAAAGGTGCGGCCAATCTGCCCCTGTTTTGTCACAAGCTCTTCCTCCCCATTTGGAACTCTAACCAAAACCTTGAACTTGTGTGAACGAGAAGACACAATCCGATGGAAAAAGGCCGAGTTGCGATCACTAGCCTTTAACCATTCCTTCTTGACACATTGAGCTGCCCTCGTCTCTTGCTTCTCCAAAACCTTCGCCCATTGTTCCTCCAAATCCCGGAGTTGACACTCCCTAATATCAGTTAGTAACCCTTCATCCTCCTGCTTATAGAGCTGTGTCAAATACTCCTCCAGTCTCTTACCTAAGCCAAAAATATCCTCTCTGTAAGACTCCCGATTCCATCCTTTGACAGCTACCTTGATATCTTTCAGCCTAGAGGTAAAAACATATTGCTTATTCTCTGGGTAAGGGAATCGCCAAGTTCGGTTCAGCAGAGTCTTGAATTCCACCAAATTCATCCATCCATGCTCTAATCGGAAAACATCATGACCTGCAATAGCACCTGCAGAGGCAATGAAGACCAGCAGCAGAGAGTGATCCGACCCTACTCTCGGAAGATGCTTCACAGAAATGGTTGGCAAAGTCTCCTTTGCTCTTTTGTTACCAACACCCTGTCCAACCGCCCTAGAACCTTCGCCCACTCGGCTGACCATTAGTCCATGTGCAACAATGTCTAATGAAAACCAGCATCAACGAGTTCATTAGCACAGATAAAACTAAGGAAATCCCTCTCTGCTCCTCCAAAAACAAAAGGGGCACCACCTTGTTTTTCCTGTGCTGAAATAAGCACATTGTAATCTCCTCCAAGTATATGTGGAAAGCCAGTCGAGTTCATTCTTGACAGAGCTTCCCAAAGTTCTTGACGACCCTGCCTAGTTCTTGCCCCATAAACAACAGAAATTACCACCTGACCCAACTCAGCATATGTAAGAACCCCATGCACCGCCTGCACCGACCAGTAAGTAAAAGAAACTCGAGCAACTGCCTTCTTCCAAACAGCCAGTATACCACCAAGTCTTCCAATAGATGGAATCATGCAACACATCAGGTTCCCATACATCGCTGAACCCATCCAAAAGTATCCTCAGTAATCAGTGTATCAAGCAGGAAAATGAAAGTTGGATCATACTCGCGCAGCAATCTATGGCATAAGTGTATAGCCCTCCCCGCTGTTGCCCCCTTGCATTCCAGAACACAATCTTCATGAATTCACCCGATGCATTGGCTGCTCAACTGGTGAAGACCCAGACATGTTAAGAAAATCTTCCCCATAGCCATCGTCAGCTACCACCTCCTCCTCATCGTCTTCCTTGGCACTGCCCTCCAAACCCTCCATTGCAAACATCAAACTCTCATCTGTCAATGCTGCCTGGACTTTCCGAACACCCTCATCATGGAGAGCGTCTAGTTCTTCTTCAAATAGGCCTACAAGCTTATCCAAAATGAGAGGTTTTGACATAGAGCCCTTCTCCAAGGAAACAAGTGAAGAAGAAGTCCCCTCTGAGTTAGGTCCAACCGTCTTAACTACAATGCTTGAGTGTTCACCGATTGAGTTCAAAGATTGGTGGACCCTCTCTTCTATGTGAGCAAGGCCATCTAGGCTACCCAAATCAATAGCACCCTCCATAGACCCAGTATTAGCATTCTCCAAAACAATAGCAACCTGATCCATCTCACCTAAGTGAGTACGGCCTTCAAGGCAGCCCAAGCCATTAGCACCCTTCATAGACCCAATATTACCAACCTCCTGGCCTACTATATGAGATTCACCAACTTCCACACCTAGCCCATTTTCACCCCCATCATGGCCCAGCCCGCAAATAATCTCACCTACCTCACCACATGGCATTATATCCATGGTTTTAGATATCCCATCAGTGGGACCAGCTGTATCCACCCTTTCAAAAACCCATTTTCCCCATCCATCATCATCAATCCGACCCTTCACCTGCCACCTGAAATTTCGGTGAGGGTTTTGCAGAGGCGCCTCTCCTCCCCCTTTGATCCGCGATTTTCCGTGGGCATCTTGGATATGTGGCCTGATCTCGTTCCTGTGCAGTCCCCCGACAACCAACTCTTTTCTGTCACGGCTCCCAAAGACGGCGCCTTGATTTCAATGCCTTCCTCTACGGATGACCGTCCACCCCCCATTGTCTTCCCTAACCGGTTCCTCCGACTGTATAGCCTCCAACGGAGACCGACAACCATTTGGTGGGTTAGCAGTCGGACTTGAAAAGGTTGGTAAGCTTTCACCCACTTCCTTCCCTTTAGAAGTATTCCCCTTAGAACATTCATTTGGCTTTGAATGCGCCTTCATTGCTTCCTTCGTGCACATTTCTCGTGAATGCCCCAATCTACCACAGGCACCACAGAACTCAATATCTTCATAAATCACCTTCACAGTTCTATTCCTAGTCCTCGTCCTTCTGACCTTAATCATCCCACGGACAGGTTTAGTGATATCAATGCTCACACAAACCCTCGCAAAACGCCCCCGCACCCCCTCTCGTGTTGCCATATCCACAGCAAGAGGTTGTCCAATTTTGGTTGCTATCTGTAGAGCTGCTTCTTCGTTAATGCACTCAATAGACATATGTGACAGTCGCGTCCAAACAGAGACTCGGTGCAAATCTGTCGGAGACGGACAAAAATCCTCTTTCCAGGGAATGAGAGACAACATGAGTCCGTTAATGGTAAAAGTCCTCTTCCGATGCAAACTTGATAACGCATGCACCATCTGCCATGTCTGCAGCTTTAATCTCTCCCAGAGATCTCCCCAAAAACGATAACCTGGATCTGAGAGAATCCAGTGGAACCCATCCTCCCATAAGCTTTCCAAAAACTAAGAATTCCCATTGCTTACAGCATCGGTCAACCATAGCATCATCTAGGAACACCACATCATCTTCCTCATTCTCCCCACAAGTTTCAATATCATCTTCTTCATAGTCATCTACGCATTCTCCTATCACCAATGGAACAGGGAACGTTCTGTTAGTATGTAGACAATCCACATAGGACAAGCCCACTCCCCTCAGTGTACCCCCAAAATCATGGATCGCCATCACCTCTACATTATCTTGCCCAACCTGCACCTTCTCAAAGCCAGGTGGAGGGCCAAAGTCACCATTACTGACCTCTTTCTGCAAAGTCTCAGGTAATTGATCACTTACATCCTTATGCATGGTCTCACCCTAGAGTTACTCCCCTCTCCTCCCATAGCCATGGAAACCACCCTGGAGGGTTCCTGGAGCTGCACATCTTTGCCAGCTCCAGCTACCATCCCAATGCTTCGCCTTTCCTCCCTACTATCCTCCTTGCTAGCTTTCCTTTCTCCCTTATAGACCTCCCGTTCCTTCTTTTTCTGTAGAAGCAGCTTAACATAATGTGATATAAGGGTCTTCTCCTTCTTCTTCCTTTTCATCCCCATCTTCATCTCCACAATGCCCGCACCTTACCTTGATGCTGAATTTAGCTTGGAGGACTCCACACTTGACGAAAGATTGATTTGTCGCTGCATCTGCTTGACTTAGGTGGTCTCTAGAATTCCAGCCACTACACTGAAAGACACAAAAATCATCAAAAATACCAAAATGAGGATTCAACTTATTCTTCAAATTCAGAATTCTCCAATTCGTCAGATTCAAACTGACAAACGTCCCTCTTCGCAAACTACTGGCTCACTGCTTAATATTATGACACTTTCTTCAGCAAATCTTGATAACTGTCATAGACAACAATCCTAATATAAGGCTTGACGAAGACCTTAGGCTTCTGAGATAAGGAACTCCTCAGCCTACTATTCTGGTGGCGGAGAAACTGGCATAGCTGATCACATAAAAAACAAGCAAGCAAAAACAAGAATTTCTTCTTTCTTCTGTTTTTTTTTTCTTAGTTTTGCCTGAAGGCCGGGGAGGGGGGAGCAAGCAAAAAAGAAGTCGAAACTAACTAGTTTGAAGCGTCTTTCTCCTTAGTTGGATCTTACTTTGCACTTGATTATGACGAAGAAATAATAGGACATTGCCATCTGTGGTCCTATTTGGAAATGTTATTCTTCTATCTCGTTGGTTTCCAAATCAGAAAGGACTATGAGTGGTAAACCCACCTTCTATCTGCATGCATTTACCGCTTACTTTAGCAGCTAGATATTCTCAACGACAGAAGAATAAATAGAGTTGAACATATTCAAATCCAAAGTTAAAAAAATTTTGTTGAATTGTCCGACTGGAAATTCTCGGAAAACGAGGAGATTAGTCGAATTATGCAATAAATGAGGATAAAAAAAAGGGAATTCAACTAGTCACGGATTAGCTGTATCGGAACACATGCCTTTCACTCCTCTTACTCTATGCATGTATTTCTGGAGCCAATGAAATTAGCGGATTGGAACTGGAATTTGAAAGTTGTACTTATTTGAGCTTGAGGGTGGCGGCAGTTCGGCACATTACTGTGCCTATTTCTACATGTGGAATTGGAATATATGTGCATAAATTTCTTTTTGAATTCCAAAAAATCTTGAAATAATTCATTTGCATTTAGCTGATTAGGTTTGGTGGTCATTTTAATGATTAAAATAGGGTCAAAGTCCATTGTTCTCGATTTGTGATGTATTTTATGGCTGCATACATATCTGAAATTGTGTAATAGTGAAGTGATATATTTTTTGTTGCATTTGGGATCTGAATCTATCACAGGCTGTGCATCTAATTGATGCGGAAATACTCCCTTCATTTGCTTTTATAAAGAAACAGAGGGAGACATCTGCCTCAGCATATTATGATGCTGGTGGTACCTATGCCCAAGGACCCTTTGCTCATCTCCCAGAAGCACTTCGTCCAGAGCCTGGTTGCTGGCTTATCCATTGCTCAGCAACGAGTCTATAATGTAATATTTTCCTCATATTGATTTGTACCATGTTTCAATTGTTATTTTGGTTTCCAGTCTAGTCAAAGTTCAAATGCTGAGCCTGTTGGCGCAGCTGGTGGTTCTGTTAGCTCCTCTCTCTCTCTCTCTCTCTCTCTCTCCCGTGTTAATGGGTTCAGGCCCCGGCCAACCAAGCTCCATCAGGGTGTACTCAAGTTCACAAATCACTGCTGGACTCGGAGTGGCTGGTCAGCCCTCAGATTTGATATCTGATGAAACGGATCGTGGATCATCACAAGTTCTTAGATTTGATATCCAGCACGTTCATACTCCATCTTTGAGAACGTCTTAGAATTGCACAGTTAACTACAACATCCTCCGGCAGATCTTACGTGTGAATGATTAAGATAAAGTATGAAATCACTAGGAACAGCATATTCTGAAATCCTTAATCAGGAAGAGGTCCAGAAAAAGTTTCTTAAAACCACTTTGCAGGTATGAATTATGTAGACAGATTACATACATGAGTATAGCATCCATGGTGTACTACTTAAGCTTGATTCTCTAGGCACTGGAATTATTAAAGATCTCTTCAGTCGCCAGTGCACCATTTTAGAAAACACAGACAAATATAACAATTTCGAATCCACTAATATATACATCAATCGAAGGGAGATACAAAATGAGAATAAGTGGGAGACAAAATAAGAACAACTGTTCCAAACATGTCAGGATTTTATACAACTCAGCGTGTCTAATTTTTCAGCCGTTCTAAACAAATGGTCATCATTAGCATATTTTGTAGGAATATCTACAACAGACAGTAAAACAAATAGAAAATGAAATCAGAACTTACATGGAAGGAAAAACCTATAATGCTACCTCTATTGGATGTATATTGATACTATTCCTCGTAAAACCTTCAAAGAATGATCAAAGAAAGACCAATGGGAGCAGAAGTAACAAAATTTTACTTGTGAAGGACTTCAAGCATGGCGAATGGCTGAGGGGTGGCGTCAACACCGTGACCTGAGAATTATTCCCATTCTCCTTTGTAGCCTCTGGAGAGTACATGTTTGGTTCAACTGTGGTGCTTGGTGCAGGAGAAGAAGAATTTTTTGGCTTCACTGGAAAAGGATTCGAATCCTCAACATCATAACCTGAAAAACATAAAATCTTTTGGCAGAGATTTGCAGAACTAATTCCTGGCATTCTTGAGGTCAAAATTTACTCACAGTTAAACTGCTTCCAACCCAAGATCATCCTCTCTCGATCAAAGACAACCCGAAGGCCAGTCATGAAATTCTCTGCATGCCATATAGTGGGGGTAAGCATATGCAGAGGAGATGACAGTGTCATTTCCCGAATAAAATATCAGCTCTGCAAACTCGAAAAAACATAATGGCATAATGAAGGTTCCGAACAATATGATTTTGGCAAGAAAGAAAGTGCATGCAGACAAATACTTTAAGTTGAGAACTGAAAGCTTACGTCCAATTATGTTCAATTTACTACTCTTGATGACCGCCAAACAATACACAAGCTTATGTTGCTGCAAATTACAAAGAAAGTTTTTTTGATCAGCTCATAGCCTTTAAAATATAAAACCAACATCCAACAGAAGCAGATGTTTACCGGAATGGAGATGATAATAATCGGATCAGTAACAGGAAACTGACTTCCACCCTTTGTTGTTAGATTTATGAGAGGTGACTTGGTTGCATTATTAGCACTGCTAGTGTCAATAGATATATAAGACCTTGTCACATATGAAATGACAGCAAAATAGTGTACTAGTGAAACAGGAAACATAGGAGAATAATAACCTCATATAGTAACAATACTCGAAAGGGATTTTCGGATCAGGTGAACTTTTGCTATCCTTCACCTGTGCGTCAAACTGAAATCACAAGTAACCATACAAAGTTATCACAGAGAATAGCAGAATATGGTTTCGAATCTCACGGCTTTAATTTACTTACACTCTCAGATAGCTGCGTATAAGCAGGATCTGCCAAGTACGTGAAGGAGGTACCAGAATCAACAAGAGCATTAAAGCCTCCATCAATGGAACTATTCCCGACACTAACTCCAGTAATGTTGATGCCATAAGTAGGGCTGGGGACAAAGGCCGCATGAAATTTGAAGAGTCATTTATAAGGATTAGAGAAACGCAAACTCATCCATGGAAGCAAAGAGAGACTCACTGTAATAGGTTTGCACTGAAAGGAGTTTCTTCTTGGTCTGAGCTTCCTTGGTCTCCAAAATTAATTCTCCCAATGCCATCATGTCCAAAGCACATTGAAAATGAATCTGCTGTGAGGCCTGTACTAGACAAGATGCTAGGAACAGATATCTTCTCCATACCAAGCCCAAGCAGACCATTAGGAGCAGCAACATCCAGGAAAGAACCAGTCTGAACCTGACCACAACTGCAGAATTCAATCAAAATTTTATATTAAACGATGAAAAGAAGATGATGCTTTGACACAAGAGAGTACGCTATCTATTCTATGGTCAAAATAAAAGGCAAAAAGACAAAGATGGACCAATACCCAAACATGATCTGCGCATTAACAACTTGAGGACTAGCATCTTCTGTTGTCAAGTACAAAACATCTTCGACTAAGATCCCTGAAGATGACGTGTCAGCAGAAACATATGCAACCTTGTAAGGGCAGTTACCATTTGCTCCAGAACATTTGTTTTGTAGTTCACATAAATTGCTGTTGCAAGGAACCGTTTGGCTTGTCAATGACATATTAGGACTATAGATGTTGAACTCAAATGCCTGTTGAAACATCAAATGGTCAAATAAAATAGGTATGCCCATGATGATAAATACCACTTGATGTGTAGAGGAAAAATACAGAATATAGGCGACAATTTATAAATATAAAAGTAGATTAACAGAATAAAGTACTATCATCTGCATATGGACAAGAGAAAGGCACAAAAAGTATGTGGTGCATAAGTTTGATCAAAACTTCAATGTGCAAATTGCATAACATCAGGAAAATTGAGTTGGGTTCAGAAGTTTTCCTTAAAGCTGTAAAGCATTGCCGTCATAATTCTAATGCTTTAAACAATTGCACTTCATGAAAGAAGGCGAAAGGACACTGAGTACTGTCTGCAACTGGGTTATGCACCTTCGACTTTCATTGCCAATAGTGAGTTTAGAAATGTTGTGTAAATGCAATGTCCTATTAAGTGCATCAATCAATAGAAAAATGTATGTTTTTATGGTCTACTGTGAAACAAAACAAAAATGTTACCTGCACAATACTCCCGATATATGACAACAATTGAATCTCACACAGGGATAATCAAGGACTCTCTTCATATTTTAATGAAATGATCAACAAAAGGTTTTCTTTTTTCTTTTTTCTTTTTTTATTAGTTAAGCCTTTTACCCTAACTTAAGGGGGCAAATGCCTTACATCTCCAACAAATTTCAGAGCTTGGGGAATGGATCCCAAGACTACCACCGGGTACTAACTGTCATTGGGCCAAGATCAACGATAAATTTTCACCCTAGATCTCCCAAGTGATGGCGCCAAGAGACCCCAACGTTGGGCCTGCACACTGCCGCCGCACGCCCACACGCCGCTCATACACCTCCCACGCACCGCACACGCACCGCATGCACGCCGTCTGTGCACCGCCAGCACGCCGTCTGTGCACCGCTTGCACGCCGTCTGTGCACCGCCTGCACGCCGTCTGTGCACCGCCTGTGTACTCCACCTGCCAGCCCGATCTGCCCCTTGACCGGCCCTCCTTCCTTGAACGATCACAAGCGCACACAAGAAGACACACGTATGAGTAAAGAGATGAGATCCCAACTCCTTTATTGACTAACGATTATAATAGCACTCTTCTCTCGCCCCAACCCTGGAGTACAATCACTCTCAATACAGGAATCTCCCAACCCAACACCCTAGATCACCCAATTTCTCCAGATTTCATGAACCCCGAATGCCCCAACATGTGGCCGGCCTCCTCCTTGTATAAAGGAGATGCCCAAGTCTTTCCTTCATAGGGAAGTCTCCTAGTCCAAGCCAAAGTCCTTTGGACTCAAGCCTATCCGTACACCAATCAGCCAATCAACAAGAACCGTTGCCTTTTTAGAACTTTCCCCCAAACTTGAACTTGCCAAAGACATCTCCCTTGCCAAATCCGGACTACTTCCAGATTTTAGCCCTGCCTTTGCAGCGCCATCCTGCTCGGACTAGGACTCTGCACACGCTTGCTTGCATGGCAAGCAATGGCCCCGCGCCATGGTGGAGTTCTTGAGCGCGTCATCTCCAGATGACTCGACCCACGACCGTGTCAGGGGCTCGCAGCCCTGACACTAACCAATTGAGCTACTCAATGAATGTAACAAAAGGTTTAATTGGCTTCCATTACCAGATATTCCTATTTAAATTGTTTCAATTGATGGACTTCAAAACTAGAAAGTCTACTAATTACTTTCACTGGAATGGAGAGAAAAAAATGCCACTTTTGCTCAATACATTTCTATCCAGTTTGGCCAGGAATTCAGGGATTAAGGATCCAAAGCTTGGCTAAGGCATGATCAGTTAGTTTCACAGGGCAAGGCTAGAGAATCTAGATAATGTGGAGCACTTCCATAGGATAACCTTATACGGTGTAGAATACCTACGATTTCAATATAGAAACCATACTTCGCCCACAAGGTCCCACAAAGCTTTATTCTATTAAAAAGTTATATGCCAATGCAAACTTTAACTTCAACTAGCAAAACTGCATTTCAAATGTGATTATTGGAAGATATTATAGGAGAAAGAAGAAGCCATCATGTGTCAATAATAAACATCCGTGTTCTTCTAACCTATCTATCTTGGAAAAGCATATTGTTGTGTGATACTTTTTTTAAGTTTGTTATTAAGGCAACTTCAAACTTGTGGTGATGAGTTTTCGCCTTGTATTTTTCATTTTCTTTGAGTCCCCATTTGCCTGTTGTGATCAATTCCATATCATGTATTTCCTAGTTGGATGAGTCGCTTAAGTATTTGGGTTTCTAGATGGTTGAGCCACTTATGTTATTAGGTTTGATCCTATAAAAGAAAAAACCACAATTTTATTGGCATTTATGAGTGAATAAGAACTTCTTAACAAGGTGTTGATTCCTTGCCTTTCCCTCTCCAAATTTTTCTTCTCTCCCTTCTTACTCTACTTCCCTTCCTTCAAGTCCTCCCCAAGTGTGAGGTCCAACATGAACTAGGTATTAGAGCAACACTGCTTATTTGAAATAGTAATGGTCCACTCCTATGGTGCTACAAAATCTCCACCAACAACCAAACTCCACCACCACCGCTAGACTCCTTCGCTATCAACAACCTAGACTCGTCGTTACCACAAGTCTTTCTGCCCCACGACTTTTTCACGTTCAACAACCTAGACTCACCACCACCATCGCCTCCTTCCACCATCTATAACAATTGGCTACTAGCTGAGATCCAGCATATTTCCACCTTCTGGAAAGCAGCCCCAGCTGCTGGACTACCAGCTGTCCTATTTCTATTGTTCTTGACCCAACAGGAAGAAAAAATGGAATAGAGGACTAAAAGTTGAACCGGGAGAGAGCCGATCACAGCCCTCACCCCGCACTTCTTTTGACCAATATTTGAATCCGACTTAAAACATTTTGACGACTATGGTGAAATATCAACTGGAGAGGAAAAATCGCCTGCAAAAGCATTTCCATCTTCATGAGAATAGATAGCATTGAAGATAACATTTAACTTGGTGATCTTCCACATGGATCAAATCCATTGGATGAAAATCGAATTAAATTTCCGGAGTTTTCTGAAAATTGCCTAAAAAGGCTTAAACCCAGATCTATAAGTTCAAAAATGCATCTCAAGTCGAGATGGAGAGCAACTACATTCCAAGGAACCACCTCAATAGAGCAAATTGATTATGGGGAATGCAACACGATTGCTTTAGTACATAGGAGAAACTATAACCATGCTCACGGGGCATTAGTGCAGATAGGAATAGCACCACTATTTCGACTAGGATAGATCCATGCTTACTATCTTGTAGATTAGATAGTGGACTAGTAGACTTTTGTGATGGTATTAGTAGGAGGAAATAAAGGAAACCGATTTAAAGGACTTCTAACTTTAGATATATATCAGGAGTATCATGAGAGTTTAACAGATCAAAATCTAGATAAACCATTACAACTAAGAATGCAAACTTAAAAATTTAAAAATCCTTGCAGGAAGCAAAAATCTTTCAGCACAACATTATGATGAAGAACCCTTTAGCATTTTGTTGTCTCGGCTGTCAGCCAACCAACAAAAAAACCTTAGCTATATGAGATTATGACCGGATTGAACAAGAAACCGTTAATATGGAGAAGCCTTACGAATCCGTCGGCGGTGGAGGTGGTGGGCGCGCAGCTCTGGCAATCGCACGGTAACCAAAAGAGATCGCTCCCGGTGTCCAGCGCCACCAGGAATGACACGCTAGGCGTCCCAATCGAAACCATCGCATAGTGCAAGCTACCCCCAAGCGTCAAAAAAAAAATCATCAAATCAACACCCTAAACCCTAGCAGATATCAAAAACCAAGACAGCAAGAGAAGAGAGTGTGAGAAGACGTTACAATCCAAGGGGGCTGACGAGAAGGGTCTGGTTGCCGTTGGAGAAGGTAAGCGGGGACGAAGAAGAAGTAGCGCCGGAGAGGGCGCGGCCACGGAGGGCCCGGTCGTGGCGGGCAAGCGCGGCGTAGTACTCCACAGTGCCGCGCTTCGGCCACCACCTGGCGACTTCGGCGGCCGCGCCGCCGCCGCGCGACTCGACCCAGCGCCGCACGTGGTCGGAGAAGCGGTGGTGGAAGTCGAGCCGCAGAGTGGCGCCGGCCGCGTGTGGCGGGGAGATCAAGACCGCGGCGGCCAGGAGCAAGAGCGGTAGGAGTGAAAGGTTCGCCATGGCGAGCAGAGGAGGTTCTGGTGGTCTCAGGGAGAGAGCTTGGAGACTAGACTAGAAGAAGGGGATCTATTTCCCCGTCCATGGACCATACCGTCAGCGGTGGGGGCACTGCGGTCGCGGTCGCCGTCGTGAGTCGTGGGGCGTGGCGTACGTCTCTTCTGCCACTGCCGCCGCCCCGCGAGGCGAGTGCGATTAATTTCGCCGTGCTTTCGTGATCGTCTTTTCTATCGTTCGTTCAGTTTAATTTTGAGAGAAAGGTGCGTGGTGGGTGGACGGGCCAACCGGGCCCGGGAGTAGGAATGATGGTGGGGCCCTGGCTTTCTTTACTGGCCGTAACTGTTTGTCTTGTTAGAAGCAACCGGACAGGATGCCACGTCATAGTCTTGCTTTAATTTGGGTTGCATTTTCTAGATGGATAGAAAAAGAGAGGTTAGTAATAGTGAAGCTGCGCTCAATCCAAAAACTTCCCCACATATATCTTCCAATCCTAAAAGATATGACACATCTCATATGCATAGTACGTGTTAGTCAATATAATGGTTAACCAATCAATGATTAACATGTCAGTATAATAAATATGGTCGACAGACTTTCAAACCCAATTGGGCGATATCGCTCAAAGATAAGATTATCGTCCAAAGAATGAAATCATCGATTAAGATCATCGCCTAAAAAGAAAAATCATTAATCAAGAATGATGATTGTTTCCGCATAAAGAAACCATCAGTCAAGAGCGATAATGATCTAAAAGAGATGATATTGTTAGCTAAGAATGATGATCTTCTTTACACAAGAAGGTTATCGACCAAAAGTGACAACAGGTTATCGGCCAAAGACTTAGTTCATTCAAAGACAGCATGCTATCATCTTTGTACGATGAAGAGACGAACTAGAAGAAAACACCAATCAAGAAGGATAATGTTACAACATACACAAGCTCACCGACCCAGACGCAACCATCATCGGCCAGAAGCTCATCGCCCAGACGCAACCGTCATCGGACAGAGCAAAGAATGCAGAAACGAGGAAATATTAGAGAACATGAGACACGCGGCTCATCCAGAGTGAAAGATGGAAGACGATGGAGAACGTGCTGGACAAAGCAGTTGAACTGCTCTAATATAAATACCTTTCTCTTTCACTGTGTACTCTCTCTCACAAACCAAACACAGAGCCTGCGCGCTTGGATTTTATTACTGTTCTTTCAAGATGTTTTGTTTAAGTTGATTTCTTTAATATAATGGCTTCGTTTCTTCAGTACTTAGTTAATCTTCTCTGCTTAAAGTAGTTTAGATTAATGTATTAGATGGTTAATTTAGGTTTAGATAGTTATGTTTTCTTCTTCGTTTCTTAGAGTTCTTTATCGCATTTCTTTAGATTAATTTAATATTAGGAACTTTTATTTCCTAGATCAGATTAAATTAATGAATAGATTTAAATATGTTTTCTTCGGATTTAGTAACTTAGGTTGATCTTTAATGCTTTCTTTAATTAATTTCATAATTTTAGATAGTTTATGCTTTCAAGAGGTTAATTTAGACTATTTTAAGTTAATCTAGATAATTAGCTTTTAATTAGATTATAAAATTAGGTCTAATCTAGGTTTTCATTTAACTTGACACCTCTGTTCGAACGTCGTTGAAGGAGTAGAATTTAACTACAATCATCCGATACTTAAGTGTGGAGTAGATTTTGACTTTGACTATTTGACCGGTCAACGGTTAGATTTCTGTTCTAACATTTTTTGGCACGCGCCGGTGGGACTCTGTGTCAAGTCTTTATGAAAATCGGTCAAATTGGATCAGATGGAATGGTCGTTATTAGGACTGGTTTAGATACTAACAGTAGTGGTGGAAACGTCGATCACGACCATGGTCAACCAGTTCCAAATGTTAGTGCAAATGAACATGTCATCCCTCCGCCCTTCGAGCAACTACATATAGAATATCGTGATGGGTGGTCTATCGCTCTGTGGAGCGAGGAAACACATTGCCCAGAGATGGCCTAGATCCTAAAGTTATAACTTCGAATACTGCCCAAACTATGATCGATGAAGCTTTACATGCTAATAACCAGCAAATGGCTAACCACATCGCCGTAGCTTTAAGGCCTTTTGTTGATACCATGCAGACTTTTATCAATGCAACTTTACCACATGCGAATCCTGGGCAAAATATTGTTAGGCCGGTCATGCCAATGATTCCAATCGGGCAAAACACAACTCAGAACAATCATCCTTTTCCGCCCAACACGATCATGGGACCTGACGGTAATAACGGTTTTGTTCTTTTGCAAAATCCATTGCACGACCAAAACCTTATCAGACAAAGTAGCCAAGTTGGTCAAACTAGTTCAACCCGTCATCGACCATCGATGAATAATGACAATAGCCAAAGACCTAACTTAATCGGTCAAACATCTGGGTTATTTCCATCGCCAACTCAAGTACCTCTTAATGGTGAGGTATTTACCCCAGGAGGAATGCCAAACAATGGTGTTACCCCCTGTACAAGGGATGCAAGGCGGTGTTGTCCCTCTGACACCTGGAGTGCCAAACAATGGAGGTCCTCTTAACCAGGGAATACCAATGGGTGGAGTTCCTCTGGGAGTAGGTTACCATATTCTTCCTAATGACCAGAACTTTGTTTTCCCAAACAATGGCCAAAATATCGACCAAAATAACAACTTGGGTGGTCAAGGCCAATGGTTTCCACAGAATAACTATGGTCAATTAGATGGTCAGGGTAATCGGCCAGTAGGAAATAATTTTTATAACCCAAGAATGGGAGATGGTCAACGAATGGGTGATGTCCCTTATCAGAATAATTATCGATCATATGAAGCACCACCATATTATGCTCGACTACCAAATGAGCAATATGATCAAGTGTATAATAATCCTCTCTACAATCAGGCCGATGTTCTACGAGAACAAGTAGCAGAGATTCTATAAGAACAAATAGGTTTAGGACGACCAGCCACTCGTCCAACTTATAGAAAACCTTATTTTGATTGGGTCGACCAAATGTATCCATTTCCTAGAAACTATAGAGTTTCAGAGTTCACCATATTCTCTGGTGTTGACAAGACATCGACCATTGAACACATAGGGAAATTCTCCATGCAATATGGAGAAGTAAACGACTTTGTCAAACTAAGGTTGTTCCCTAACTCCTTATCCGGAGTAGCTTACTCATGGTTCATTAAACTATCGCCCAACTCTATTCAAAGTTGGCAGCAAATGGAACATGCGTTCTATTCTCAATTTTATAAGTCAGAATCAGAAATAACAATGACTGATTTAGCTCAACTGAGGCAGCGGCCAGATAAGAATGCGGAGTCATTCTTACAAAGATTTAAAAGAGAGAGAAGTAGGTGCTTTATTCCCTTGCCTGAAAGGGAATTCGTAAAAATCGCTCAAAGTGGATTAGCCTTTGAACTTAAAAAGAAATTTCAAGATAGGGATTTCATCGATCTTTTCCAATTGCAGACTAGCGCTATACGCTATGAGCAGTTGTTAAGAGAAGAAGATCAAATGAAATCATCGTCTAAAGAGACTTATTATAGAGACAATAACTATGAAATCAATCAGGTTAGAAACGTCGATGCGAAAAGTTACAATATGGACGACGTTTGTTTGGCCGAGCTGCTAAAGGGAAAACTTTATATATGTAAAGCACTTGCCAAACTTGAGCGAGAACTTAAGGGTAAAGAAGTAGTCAGAGATGGTAAACGTTTAGTAAGAAAGTTTTCTTTTGATATCTCAAAGGCCGATCAATCTTTGATCAATTATTGAAAGATAAACAAGTCAAACTGAAAGATGGACATGCTATGCCAAGCCTTGATGAAATCAAGGACAAAAGATATTGTAAATGGCATAATGCTTGGTCACATCACACTAACCAATGTTTGGTTTTCCATAATATTTTGCATGATGTGATTGACTCTGGTAGGATTGGTTTTCCAACCAAACACATGGGAGTTGATGCTAACCCATTCCCCAAAGCTGCTCCAGTGGGGATGGTGCTGACTGATGTGGCAAATTTCAAGTTGCCAAAGTTCAAGATTGTCATCAACGAGACTCAGGACGATAGTCGTCCAGATGTGTTCGCCCGACTCAACCAAGACAAAGGGAAGGAGCCATCGCTTCCACATGTCTGCCCAAGATGTCACTGGGACCTTAGTCGTCCAATGACGCCGTTCTCCTGGACCAAGTTCCATCGCCCACAATCCCGGCAATGAAATCAAGGACAGCCTCACGTGTACCCAAGGAACTGTGTACCTCAGCCATACAAGCCAGAAAGGTGGTACAACTACAACTGCTACACTTGTCGATCAGTTCCAGTGGAGGAGATGACAAGAACCCAGTACCGGCGACATCAGAAGAAGTATGGCCAGATGATGAGGGCCAAGCAAGCTCATGAAACTGATCCAAGTCAAACTGAAGAAGCCGAGAAGATTGAAGATGATGTTGCTGTTTCTAAGGCAATAGAATCGTCTAAGAGTAAATTTCATCGTCCAAGCAAGGATGATGACGATGAGACTGGAGGGAACCAGGTAATTCGATTCGGAACACTCCCCTCTATTATCGTCAACAATTACATTTTGCCAAGCCGCCTTGGACAACAATGTCCAGTGGAAAGCGACTCATATATATCAGATATGGCCGACGATGAAGAGGTGTCAGCCACCCTGGTCGATGAAGCTGAGGCGTCAGCCACCTTGGTTGATGAAGCCGAGGATTCAGCCCTAGTAAGCCTAATACTCGACGATGAAGATGAATACGTCGAGGTTGAAGAAAAAATAAATGTTTCGGAAGAGGCTCAGAAGAGGAATATATCTACAGAGCAACTCCTGTGACAGCTATATGAGGAAGGCAATCCAGCAGTTGGATCATATGGCCAGCCAAGTGGCCGATATGATTACTTGCGGATTTATGAAGACGTGAAGGTGAAACGTCTCGTCAAGAAGACAGAAGTCGTCGCCCAGATCGTTTCGTCTGCATCCGCAACAATTGTCCCAACTGGCTGGGGAGATGAGGAAGAAGAACCCATGGTCGAAGATGTCGAGTGGGTAGAAGTGGAGGTTCCCATCAAGGTCCATGAAGAAGCGGCGAGAAGGAATATCTCCCAGAAGAAGCTGCTGATGGAGCTTTACAAGGCGAGCAACCCAGCTATAAGTACTCAGGGTCAACCAAGCGGTAAGTTTGATTATCTAGTTTGTTACAACGATCCTCTTATAAAGAAATGAGTTCCCAAGGGCGATGTAGCCAAGTACGTTAAGCAAGCCGATGATGCGCCAATTATTCTAACTGGTTGGGACGTAGAAGTAACGGATGCACAGCGAGAACACAAGCACACTGATCAGCCATGACCATCATAGGATGGACAAGAAAGCCCAGAGGTTGTCCATGTTGCAGCCAAAGCCAAAGGCAAAGCAGTTCAAGATCGACCTCAGTCATCATCCAAGTCGCACACGGAAGATCATCAAGGTCAGGACGAAGTTGTGTTCGATCGACCGCCAAGCGCAATGACATGCCACCTGCGACCCTTACATATTAAGGCCGAGATCAACGGTATTCCTATGAGCAGGGTTTTGATCGACACCGGGGCCGCAGTAAACGTCATTCCTGCTAAAATGATGAAGAAGTTGGGCAAGACCGATAGCGATCTTATCCCCACGGACATCACACTAACAGGATTTAGTGGAGTCCCAGCCCCTGCAAAGGGAATTCTTCCTTTGAACATTAAGGTTGGAAGCGTTACAAGGACGACAGGGTTCTTTGTTATGGATTTGACGACCAGCTACAATGTCTTACTTGGTCGAGATTGGATTCACAACAGTCAATGCGTTCCATCCTCCCTCCATCAATGCTTGTTTTTATGGAACGCCGAGGGAAATGTCGAGTCCATTATGGTTGACAATATACCTTATAGTATGGACACTCATGCCGTGGAGGCGTCTTTCTATGACTGTAACTATGGTTCATTACAGTTCCTCCAGATTGACGATACGCTGAAGGTGGCGTCAGAGAATGGTGTCATGCTGAGGGAGCGCGTGGTGGAATTATTCGATCCTGCAAGACCAAAGAATTATTCGATCCTGCAAGACCAACCTCAGTGGTCTTTGCACCCAGAGCTGGCCGATCATTGGGCTCAAACCTACAGTGATGGGTTTACACCCTGAGAGAAATTGGGCCGCTGTAACGGCCTTAAAAGCTAAGATAATGGCTTATCAGGTAGAAACGTTCCCCACACAGGAAATGAACGACTTGGACTGTTTAAAGGAGATTTCCCAAGAGGACGATGAAGAAGTCCCCTATGGAAAACGTGGAAACATGCAAGCTCAAGACCCACTAGAAGAAATCGACCTTGGTGATGGCGAGGAACATCGTCCAATCTTCATTAGCAAGCTTATCGACCAAGATGTAAGGAAAGACTCAAGAGTTCTCATCACTCTTACGACTAAAGAATGGAGACGACTTCGTCTGGGAAGAGCGACATCAACAAGCATTTGAGTGCTTGAAGAAATATTTAGCAACGCCACCAGTTATGGCGACGCCAAGGTTGAAGGATCCTATGAAGCTCTACATCGCTGCAGCAGACCGATCGATAGGAGGTCTCTTGGCGCAAGATGGAAAAGATGGAGTCGAGAGAGCAGTGTACTATTTAAGTAGGCAGTTATTACCTTATGAGCAAAAAGTACTCGGCCATAGAGAAATTATGTTTGGCCTTGTATTTCATATGTACCAAGTTGAGAGTTTATTTAAAGCCTGTAACTGTTTACTTGATTTCTAGATATAATGTAATGAAATTCTTGTTTTCTCGACCAATTTTCCATCAGCGTATTGGTTATTGAGTGTTAACTTTAGCTGAGTTTGACATTAAATTTGTCTCTCAAAAGGCTGTTAAAGGCCAAGTATTGGCCGATTTCTTAGCTGATTATCCTTGTGTAGATATACCAAAGGAATTAGAGCGAGAGATCAACATTATATCGCTCATTCCATGGACGATGTACTTTGATGGTTCTAAAACTATCAATGGAGCAGGCCTTGGGATTGAAATCCTATCGCCCATTGGACGCAAATATAAATTTGCATATACACTATCGCAATTATGCAGCAATAATCAAGCTGAATATGAAGCGTTAATCATCGGCCTCGAAAATTTATTGGATTTAGGAGTGTCTAATGTGCAAATTAAAGGTGATTCACAATTGGTGATAAATTATCTACTTGAACATTATAAGTGCCAGAGCGACATATTAATTCCATTTCACCAAATCGCTCTACAGTTATTAAATCGCTTTAACGATTTTGAGTTACTTTTTGTTCCAAGACTACAGAACGATGAAGCTAATACCCTCGCCCAAATCGCATCTGGCTATAAAGTGTTAAAACACTTGGGGGGCATGGCCGATTTTAGTTATGGGACGATACAGTCTGCCCTAGAGCAATCTCATCGCTCATTTGAGATAGATCAAATCGATAGCCAACAAGATTGGCGTACCCCAATCGTCGCTTTTCTTTGCAAAATCCATCGCTTAAGGTCGATAGAAAAATCCATCTTAAGGTGATACACTATTTTTTACAAAACGACGTTTTATATAAACGTCGACCAGATGAGATTTTATTGCGATGCTTAAGTCCTGATGAAGCGAAACTGACGATGGTCGAGATACATAATGGTGTCTATGGAGCACATCAATCTGGCATAAAAATGCACTGGCTAATAATGCACAGTGGCTTTTATTGGCCGCGCATGGGGGAGGAATGTGCCACGTATGCAAAAGAATATGAATCGTGCCAAAGGCATGATCCATTACAACGAGCACCAGCGAGTGAGTTATCGATCATTGTAAAGCCATGGCCATTCAGATGTTGGGCGATAGATATTATAGGAAAGATATATCCTCCATCGTCCATGTTGCACAAATTTGTTATTGTGGCGACAGATTATTTTACCAAATGGGTAGAGGCAATCCCATTAAAAACAGTTTATGATGATCAAGTGATAAACTTCATCTGGGAGAATATCATATGTAGATTTGGCATCCCACAAACAATTGTGTCCGACCAAGGGACAATGTTTGTAAGTTCTAAGGTAATGAATTTTTTGGATGAGTATAAAATTAATATGGCCAATTCTACACCTTATTATGCCCAGTCTAATGGACAGGCTGAAGCGTCCAATAAAACCATCAAGTCAATCATAAGAAAGATGATGGATGATAACCCAAGGCAATGGCATGAAGGATTACTAAGAGCGTTATGGGCACATAGAACTACACCTAAGTCTAGTACTAGGGTTACGTCTTATCAGTTGGTATATAGTCAAGAGGCGGTTCTACCGGCTGAGATAAATGTTCTGTCGCCCAGAGTTTTAGAATAAGATCGCTCAACTAGTGAAGAATATAAAGAAGCATTAATGTATAATCTTTTGGAGCTCGACGAACAACGAGCTATTGCTTTAGAAAATATAGAGGCACAAAAGTTGAATGTGACCGATATCTATAATAAGATAGTAGTATCAAAAGACTTTCAAGAAGGAGACTTAGTTTGGAAAACAATCTTACCTATAGATCGGAATGACCCTAAATACGGAAAATGGTCGCCCAACTGGGAAGGACCATACCTGGTCGATCAATTGTTGCCAAATGGGTCATATCAACTAAGGACTATCGATGGTGGGTTACATCGATCAATGATAAATGATCGATACCTTAAAAGGTATTACCCATCAATGTAAAACAAAAGCATAGAAGAAAAGACGTCCTTAAAAAATGGATGATAGCAATTAGCAAAATATTTGTTCATTACAAAATGATCGGTCAGCAATTCAACATTTACAAATTATCTCCTTAGGGAGAGCTGTTGAGAGATACGAGCGATTTTTTCTCTGAATACTTTACGCCGATGCTTGTGTTTGACCAGCTCAGCGTTGATCTCAATTTGGCGATCTTTGGAAAAATCAGCTTCAAGGGCATCGTACTCTTGAATATCTTTATTGCTTTCTTGGCCGATTTGTCTACTCTCTTTGACGAGATAGTTACTTTGAGTCTTAAGCTGAAGAATTTGCGCTTCTAGCTCTTTGATTTGAACATCAACTCTGGAAATAGCTGATTCTCTCTCATCGATGACATCTAAGTTGGTAGACGACTTATTCATGCTATTGATGATCTTATTTTTTAAGAGTGCTCATCGCTCTCGACGTTCTCCAACAAGGACGAGCTCGTTGGCTAAGTCCTTCCTTTCCGCATCAAAAATTTCAATCGTCGGCTTTACGCTTTGGATGTCATCTATTTCCTCGGCTGAAAGACCTAACACTTCAGGATCAGTCGTCAAGAATACAACAGTCGATCTTTCAAGAATATCGTAGTCTGATGCTGAAAAGTCTTCCTCTGGCGGCTTGTCCAAAATAATCATGCAGTCAGCCAATGCTTGTCTGAGATCATGATATCGACCTTGTTGGATAGACGCAGGATCAGAAGCTGTTTGCTTTCCAGAAAGGCGAACTCGCCATGACTCATTCAGAGAATGGATGAAGTTGACCAAGTCAGCCATATCATCCTAAAGTTAGGAATGATTAAAAGTCATGATCGATAACGATCATAAATATGAATTCGACTAGCTAAGAATGAACTCATATCTCATCTGAAGCAAGAGTTGATGAACTTGCTTGTGGAGTTCTGAACGATGTCGATGGCGCAACAACGGGTACGATTGCCAAAGTATCATCGACCATCGTCGTTTGTGGCATAATGGGAGTCGGAGCAGGAGTGGTGACAGAAGTGTTTCATGTTGAAGTGCTGGGGGGGCACATCGACATTGTGTTGAGCATCACTGGTCGATAGCTCCGGAATAGGTGATGTCTCGACCAAGGGTTGTAAAGTCGATACACCGGTAAAAGCTGTTTCAGATGATAGTTGAATATCATCAAGGTCCCTCAAAAGATTATATGGACCACAAACAAGCATCTGACCAATAGGTGACAAACTTGGTCTAGATGGAGTAAGGTTGAGAACGTCGAAAATATCTTCGACGATAACATCATCTCGTCTTTCTTCTTCGGACGATGAAATGATGATGTTTTCTTTATTAGAAAGCTGTTAACATAGAAATGAGAAAAGATCGATGAAACAAATCATTAAGAAAGACAATAAATGTTTTATTCAAGAACGAACACATACTTGTTTCGTCAAAGGTTCAACATGACTGGAGACAGCGACATGATCTTTCTCAGTTCCTTCACAAGCGGCATCCCCGCCCAAGTTGGAAGGTGTTAGCCATAAATATAATCATTGAGGCGATTAACAAGATCAATGGCAATTTCGTAAATATTACCAATCGGCCAAAAGATACTTCAATATTAACAAAACTGAAGTATTTTAGCCATAACTTCTACCTAAAGTATCCAAATGAGTTGATTCTTGAACCATTGGAAAGAGGACGAAAAGCTCTACAACTTTGATGTTGAAGAGATCTTCAGATTCCATCGTTTACTATGTCAAACTAGTGATCGAAGTGTCCAGTGACAAAATAGTAAACAATGACCGATAATCTAAATGTCATAGTTCAAAAGATGGCCGATGTCATCGTTCATTTGCCCATCGGCTAAAACCCATCAGCCATATTTTGGCTGATTATTTTAATAAGACATCGATGTGTTTTGACCATTTTGGCGATAACTTTCTCATACGATGTCCAAATGAGTTGGTTTTTGGACCGATGAAAAGAGAATTCGATGACCTACAACTTTCATGTTCGGAGTTTTATCCAATTTCAAGGTTATCATCTTCCAAATCGTAGTGGAAGATAAGACGCTCTATCTGATGGCAGTTTCGTAAATAGCTGAAGATATCTCCCAGTTATGCATTTCTGACAGTTTCAGATTCAGTTTTGACAGTTGCAGTGGGTAGTTCGGGTGGTTTCAAGATAGTTACCAGAAGCTCTATAAAAGGCCAAGAGGATGAAGAAAAAAGGGCCCCAACCATCAAAGCAAACCAGCTTTTCTATATAGCTTTTATATTTATCAATATAACCCTATTTATCTTAATGAAGCTTTTATTCCTTTTAATTTTTGCAACCAGTCCTTCATTTCTAGGAGTAGTGCTATAATAATTTCTTCCATAGGAGTAGTATTACCATAATTTCCTAGGAGTAGTGCTACTATAACTCTATTCATAGGAGTAGATCTATAATTTCCTAGGAGTAGATTTACCATAGTTCATCATTTTCCACTTCCCATTTCCATTTTCCACTTCATTTCCATTTTCTCATCCAATCTGAACAGCTTCGACACCTCTGTTCCAACAAAGTTTGAAAGTTTGAAAGAGTTGAACTAAATCACAATCTTCTGATTCTTGATGTTAGATCATTTTAATCCTTTTTTCCCTTCGCCGATCAACGACATGCTATGCATGATTTATGTTCTAACATTTTTTGGCACGCCCAGTGGGACAGTGTGTTGAAGCTTTACAAAGAAGAAGGAACAAAATGAAAGATGGCACTCCCAGAATTACTATTTTTAGAGGCGTGGAAAGTGCTCATATGGATGATGATTTTCAACAAAGTTTTCTTAAATGGAGTATGTCTCCAGATGAAGGTCTCAGAGGTGAGAAGACCAAAAGAGTTCTGCCATCTTTCTTGTAAAATCAAGGTGGTTTTACTCTACTGGTAAGGAACTCTTCATCTACAAAAGGGCAAAATCCATGTGGTCCTTGTTTAATAAGGAACAATCTAGTGGAGACAAATGGGTCAAAAAATATTATGGAAATGGTTGATGAACAAGATTCATCCAGTGATAAGCTGGAGATGTTCAATATACTTGAACAAAATTGTCCAAGTAATGATATGGTGATCGATCATAAAAAAGAGCAGGGTCTTGTAGAAAGTGATATCAAGATAGGAATGGTCAAGTTGAAGATGAATGATCTGAAAGATAAAAAGCGTCTAGATCATATGATGGACGATCTTATGGACAAGTGCGTCGGAATTTGGCTGGAAAGTGTGTTGAAGCCCTGCTAAAAACAAAAAAGTCAAAAGGCTTCACGTCATGAGTTGAAGATGGACGATTCAAAAGAATTAAAACGTCCTAGTATATTTAGAAGGCTCATTTATGACAGAGGAAAGAGCCTAGAAAAAATTTTGGTCGAGCAAGTATATTGGCCAATCAACAGGCAAAATGATCGCTCAAATGATCGAGCGATGTTTAGCTCAAATGGAAACCTCGAAGTCCTCCACGCCCGTGCCGTCGCCGGAGTCCATAACTGTCTCTTCACCGACCTCTTCGCGGAACCCATCCTCTGCAACCTCTATCTCATCATCACTAACTCCGGCGAAGAGGTCTACGATGGCATCGACGAGTCCCAGTTCACCGAGATGATCGCCGGCGCGCTGTTCATCATCAGGTGGAGCGTCTTCGCCTCCAACTCCGGCGTACAGGAAAGCCATCGGAAGGATGATGGGCAAGTTGGTATGCCCTCCTTGTTCCCAACAGCCCCTCGACGGCCCCAGCCTAACTCCTCAGGCCGCGGCCTCCCTCAAGCAAGCCCAGGTCCTCGTCGTCGCTGTCATCCACGACCTCAAAGGTCCCCGTCAGTTGGGAGGACAGCAACCCATTGCCGTTGGGAAGAACAGAGGATCCCTCATCACCGTGCCGGCCCTACATCGGCCTCAAGGATTCCGTCGGTTGGGATGATGGCAACCTATCGCCGTTGGGAGGAAGAACAGAGCATCCTTCATCGCTCGTCGACGACCATCCTTCATCGCCCGTCGACGACCATCATCACCCGTCATCCCTTGCTCATCGTCCCTTGCTCATCGCCCATCACGGGAAAACAGAGCATCGCCCATACTTGCTCATCGCCCATCACGGAAAGAACAGAGCATCGCGGAAAATGGGAGCAGAGTATCCTTCATTGTGCCAACCTCTACCTCCCCATCACCAACTCCGGCGGAGGAGTCTACGACGGCATCGGCGGATCTCAGTTTGCCAAGCAAATCGCCGGCGCGCTGTTCATCATCAGGTGGAACGTCGTCGTCACCACAACCTTATGCATCGTCATTTCCGATGGTACTGTCGATGGCTATGGCCAACCCGTGCCGGATGCCGAGCTTGACGAACACCTCAAGCGCCGCCGAGAAGTCCGCCATGGTCCTCCTCTCCCCGACAAAGGAATAGACGATCCGTACCAACGAGATGGCCCCCTCGACGATGGCCCGGCGCTGCTATACTCCTCCCAGCTCTCATGCTCGTGGCCAATTAATAAGTGGCGATTGGGAGATGACTCATCAAGTAAATAGATGAGCGACCAAGCATTGGTCATCGACCAATACTTAAAAAATGATGGTCGACCAGGGACTTATAAACGTGATCGACCAATAATAGCAGATAGTTGACAAGGATGATTGATTGAATGGCTAATAAAATATGTTTTATGGATGACTCAATTGACTGACAAAATCGTCCATATAGCCGACAAAATCGCCCAATTGGCCAACAGAATAAAGTCTTTACAAAAAATTTCTATTTTTATCAAGACTGGGGGGCAAAATGTTAGCCAAAAATATAATCATTTGAGCGATTAACAAGATCAATGGCAATTTCATAAATATTGCTAATCAGCCAAAATATACTTCAATATTGATACAACTGAAGTATTTTGGCCATAACTTCAACATAAAGTATCCAAATGAGTTGATTCTGGAACCATTGGAAAGAGGACGAAAAGATCTATAACTTTGTTGTTGAAGAGATCTTCAGATTCTATCGTTTACAATGTCAAACTGGCGATCGAAGTGTGCAGTGGCAAAATAGTAAATAATGACCGATAATCTAAATGTCATCGTTCAAAAGATGGCCGATGTCATCGTCCATTTGCCCATCGGCCATATTTTGGCCGATTATTTTAATAAGACATCTATGTGTTTTGATCATTTTGGCGATAACTTTCTCATACGATGTCCAAATGAGTTGGTTTTTGGACCGAGGAAAAGAGAATTCGAAGACCTACAACTTTCATGTTTAGAGTTTTATCAAATTCCAAGTTATCATCGGCCAAATCGCAGTGGAAGACAATTCGGTGATGGTAGTTTCGTAAATAGCTGAAGATATCACCCAGTTATGCATTTCTGACAGTTTCAAATTCAGTTCTGACAGTTACAGTGGGTAGTTCGGGTGGTTTTAAGGTGGTTTCAAGGTAAGAAGCTCTATAAAAGGCCAAGAATATGAAGAAAAAAGGGCCCCGGCCATCAAAGCAAACTAGCTTTTCTATGTAGCTTTTATATTTATCAATGTAGCCCTATTTATCTTAATGAAGATTTTATTCCGTTCAATTCTTGCAACCAGTCCTTCATTTCTAGGAGTAGTGCTAGAATAACTTCTTCCATAGGAGTAGTATTACCATAATTTCCTAGGAGTAGTGCTACCATAACTCTATTCATAGGAGTAGATCTATAATTCCAAGGAGTAGATTTACCATAGTTCATCATTTTCCACTTCCCATTTTCATTTTCCACTTTCCATTTCCATTTCCTCATCCAATCTCAACAGCTTCGACACCTCTGTTCGAACAAAGTTTGAAAGTTTGAAAGAGTTGAACTAAACTACAATCTCCTGATTCTTGATGTTAGATCATTTTGACACTTTTTTCCCTTCACTGATCAATGACATGCTATGCATGATTTATGTTCTAACAGAAGGAGAACTAGAAGGAGATAAAAGGTGCGAAGGAGTAGAAGAATCCGATCTTTCTCTGCAAAACAAGGAAGAGTGAGTTCGAAATATAAAGACAGAGAAACATAAGATGATGGACAAAAATACTTACTTAGAAGCTGCAGCAGAATGACCACTTTGCCTACTATTTGGCGAGCCTGCATCCTCCCCTACTGCTGAAGATGAGCGAGCTTGTTGTTCAGGTTCCTCAGCCACTATTTCATCGACTATTTTCTTCTCGACCAAAGGCCTCTCGACCAATGGAGATATCCTGAATTTACCAGTTGATACCCTTTTCTTTTTACGAGACGAAGTCCCTTCAGTAGACTTCCCACGTCTCTTCTTGGGCGATTCTCCACCCTTTCCAGCAGAAGCAGTAACTTTCCTCTTCTTCTGAGATCTATCCTCTTCCTCAGCGTGTTCCAAAGCTTCCTTCTTACGCCCCAACTTCTTGGGAGGATCAAAATTGTTGAAGACATCATTTTCGTCTTGCGAGAAGGGACGCTCTTTGATGGCCGAATTCCAAACATCGGTGATGACAGAATCGATATCGGCCATTGGTTCGAAATGCGTAAGCTTAAAACGATTACAAAGAGCTCTATCTCTCTTCTCCACAGTAATTACCCTATTGATGTTGTGGAAGACACATCGACCTTTCGCTATTACATTATAACTAAAGTAAGGAGGAACTGGCCAAGCTTGCTTCAGTCCAAACTGGCGGGCGACAAAGTTTGGAGCGTAGACTTCCACTCCGCATTTGTTGTTGGTCTTACCCCACGACATGTTGATAAGTCACTAATTATTCCTAATTAAACCCCTTAAATTACCTTTGTTAGGCCTAGAGTAGGTGTATTTGATATCATGTTGCTTGATTTCAGGTTTAATCATGGTTTGAGAAGAGATACAAGAAATTCGGCTAAAATGAAGAAAAATACAGCTTCGTTGACCATTGGGAAAATATTCACCAGATATTCTCTGAAACTCGAAATATTCTGAAATTTTGGGACAATATAGAAGACTCAGAGATCTACAATGTTTCTGTTGGACACATTGCGAGATTCCGGATGGTATGATGACAGTTTGAAGAATAGATGAAGATTTACAAGCTGGAAAGCTGCTCCGTCGATGCTGAAGAGAATATTCGCTAAATATTCTACATTAATTAGAATATTATGAAATAAAGTGGAGATGACAGAAGACTTCCAGATCTAGCACTTTTCTGTTGAAGACTTTCCCAGATTCCGTACAGATTGGCTTCAAAGTTGATTACAAATCGGAATTCTGAGTAGAAGTTGAAGAATAAGGAAGCTGATGACGTGGCAGTTATTAACCCAGTCAAACTGGGAAGTCCGATCGATCGGTTTGATTTCGATCGATCGCTCTGATGACGTCAGTGACCCGGAAATTAGGGAAATTAGAGTTTAACCTCTGTTAGGACTCCTAATTCGCAGGTTGAGGGTTTCTAATATAAAAAGGGGTCTTCCAGCCGAAAAATATCATCTTTTGGAGCACTTTTGAAGGAGAAGGTTAGGGTTTTGAAGACGGTGATCTTTCCGCGGGGATCGACGGCTTCATCTTCTACACCTATGGCTGATTTCCAAGAGATGAGTGGCTAGTTTTCTTGTTCTTAGGAATACCATGAAACCTTAGTGTAACTTTTGATCTTTCTTAGTTGGATTTTTGTGAACTTCTCTAAGTATAATCTCATGAATATGATTTTAATGATTATAGAGTTGAAGGAACAGAGTTCCGTTGACGTATTATTAGTCCTACATGATGGTTGTACTTGAGTGTAGATATTCATGAGATAGTTTGCATGTGGTTTGTGATTTACCTTTGAGATAATCTATGCTACGTGAAGATAAGTCATGCTAAGGTCATTAGGAGTAGAATAACTTAAGATAATGGTAGGACTGAAGATGATTTATGCCAAACAAAGATAGGTTATGCCGTAAGGAACATAAAACCTTCTTTTAGGGATTCGTGTGAGCTTGTAGCCATACGATCCATAATACTTAGAGAAGTGATCAAGATGATAACTATGGAAGATTAAGGGTGAAACTAGGGTGGATTGTGTATTTCCTAAGACATCTTCTTCCATCTGATTAAAACCTTAATATTTTCTTTTGCTTTCTTAGATAATTTCAGTTAGATCAATCTCTCATTGAAGTGTTTGGTTTAGATCAAGAGTTTTGAGAATCGATTTTGGTTTTCCTAGTAATTCCCTGTGGTTCGACTCCGGATTTCACCACTAGTCTACCTAGTAGTATTAGTGATTGAACAAGGATATAAATTTAAGATTTGATTGAGGTTAGCGACGTTTTAACGACGACGTTTGCGAGCGATCAATTTTTGGCGCCGTTGCCGGGGAGACGAGCGAAAGACTTAAAATTGCGCGCTTGTTGGGAGGCAACCCAAGTTTTATATTTTTTCCCGCATTTTCCTTAATTTTTAGGATTTTCCATGATTTGTTTTCATTTTTTTTCCGTCTTTTTCCTATTTTTCCGCCGTACTTTCTCTCTCCTCCCACAATGTTCCTCGATTGCGGCTCATCGTCCCGGCTTCATCGGCTCGTCCCCGAGCCGCCGCCATCTGTTCGTCGTCCGACCAACTCCGACCATCCCCGTCCCTCCAAACCATTACCATAACATCCGCCAACCTTCCACCTATTTAACTCCGTCCTCCTCTTCCCTCGAAACCTCCTCCTCCGACGCCGGCGAACCCCTCGGCCGTCGTCTTCACCATCATCCACGGCCGTTCACCGCCCCCAAACACCTCCAAAAGCTTCTGATGTCGCTCAAATGTGTCACGCACAGCGGTCGCGGTGCAGTACAGCATAAGAGAGGTCGAATCCCACAGAGAGACAAGCAGGAAAGATCCAGAAACACAGATAACAATGAGTTGAAAACAATCAAGAGCGATGAAAGTTAAGAAAATAGATCAAAGATGTGATGATAAGATAAAGTTAATGAAAGAAATCAAGATTTGAATGAGGCTAGGCTTCAGGAATCACGTCACTCGGATTTAGGTTCTTCTCTTCTCGATGGTTCATGTAAAACTCAGTTAAGGGATTCACATCCCAATCACCTTAACCGGAGGATAAAGAATTATGAATCTGATAAATTATAAAGATGTCTCTTCCTACGATTGATTCTTCCTTGTTATAGTTCTAACTTCATCCAACTCAAAGCTAAGAATACACGATACCGGCTGTCACTACAGGCAACGCGCAACAAAAGTTCATTGGGACAAAGCCCTAACTCTATCTAACCAGATCTCTAAGAATACACAATACCAACTCTCACAATCGGCAATGCATAGCAAAGATTTCACGGATAGAGCCCCAACCTTGTCTTACCAGGTCCCTAAGAATATACAATACCAGCTGTCACTACGGGCAATGTATAGCAAAGGTCTCGCAAGACTCGGCAGGAGAATCAAAGAAGATAACTATGAGATCACAATATCATAAAAGAAGCATGACTGGATTTATAATAATGTTTAACCACAAAGCAATCTGTGAAGATCCAATACATAAGAAGAGTTTAACAATAAAAATTAAAAACTATGAACCATTGTTAGAGAAGAAGCCCTAGTCCTCGCTAGATCATCTGTCCGCTATGCCCGCGGATTACTCGGCCATAGATGGAGATTCCTTCATCTTCTTCCCTTAGGAAACGTCCAGAAAGAGCCTCCAAAAATGTCCAAGAGGTCCCCTTTGATAAGTCCTAAGTTTCCTATTTATAGGGTCCAAGAATTAGTAAACTCGGATTAATCAAAACCGTTGATTTTCGTCACTGGGCAAGTCCGATCGATCCTTCTCGGGATGTTGGATCGATCGGTCTCTTGAAATCTCCAATTTTCTATTTACGCTCGAGTCCGATCGATGGACGGATCGATCGAACTCTGCTCCTCTAAAAAGCATACGTTCTGTCACCCTTTAATTCCCAAGTCCGATCGATCGAATTATGAGTGTTGGATCGATCGGATGAGTAAAAATCCGCTGTTTTTGGCTTTTTCCGAGTCCGATCGATCGAACCATTGGTGTCGGATCGATCGGACCCTATAGGAGCGATGGAGGGATCGATCGGACTATGGTCAGCCAAAAAACACATGTTCTGTCACGATTCTGTGAGGTCCGATCGATCGGCGGATCGCTCGGACTTCCAGCTTATTTTCCTTTCTGCCATTCGGACTGCGCATCGGTACTGAAATTGCCGTAACTTCCTCTAGGAAACTCGGAATCACGAACCGTAAAATTCCCCAGAATCTAGACTTCAAGAGCTTTCCAACCATATATGGCACATCATCTGGTTCTTCATGAGCAGGTACAGATTAATTGTTGAAGTTGATCCATATACTCTTTTCAGCTTCTTTTAGCTCCAATTTCCTGCATTTTCCAAACAACTATGTGAAGCATATAAAAGTATAAAAATAGTGCTAAAGAAGTTGATTAAGGGTGAAGATATAGCAATTGAGATGGTTTTAAGGTTGTTCAGAGTGCACTTTCATGCACTCATCACACCCCCCAACCAGCTTATTGCTAGTCTCTAGCAATTCAAAGCGCATAGAATATAATTAAGCACACTAACGGTTCAAGGATGTAGACATGCATGATAAAAATTCTACCTTATCAAGTCGATAGTGTTTTATGCAGTACAGAGAATGGGAACTTCTTATACTCATACACATACTACCAACACATGAAATCAACTTCTACACATCAAACATGCTAATCACCATCTAGAATAATACATGTGATGTGACAAATAAGTGTTACGTACAGAAGCAACTTCTACCAACCATTAGCCCAAGCACACTACTATCTTCATGACCAATCATCCAACCCTCGCACTTTAAGTACAGCATGCTCTCTTTTTCTTTTTTTTTCAACTATCAGACATTTTGCCTTTTTACGCGAGCACTCTCCGCTTCTTGAGGCGCAAAGACCCGGTTACTTAGCAAAACACTTAATAGTTTTTTTTTTTTATCGCTATAAGTGGTTCTACCTTTTTACGCGAGCTCCCCGCTACCTGAGGCAAGAACACCCGGTTACTCAGTAGATCACTTAATAGTTGTTTAGGCACAGCTTTATCAAGCTCCAGAACTTTTTCTTCTTTTTTTTTTTTTTTTTTTTTTGCATGCAATACTCAACACTAGCTAATGCTGAAATCATGGTCTAGATTGACAATAGCATGCTCATTCCTCTGGTGAGTATAATCGCCACTGCACATAAGGTGTTCGTGTGTGGATCACATGATGTTATACTTTCAGGTTATCACGCATGCAATCAATGTATTGGTCAATCCATATGAAAGCAACATATAGAATAAGCATAAAAATTTCAGCTCATGTACAATTTCTACTAATATAATCAAGTCAACACTGTTAAACTCAATAAGGTAGCATGCACAAGGTCATGCATGCCTACACCCCCCAACCTGAAATTCACATTGTCCTCAATGTGTGCTAATCATGTAAATAAGCAGAAGGGTGTTGGCTGAATTTTCATATATAGCATAAATAAAAATAGGAAATCGAAATAAGAGCGAGGCCACCTGACAAAATATCGATTATCTCCTCAAGGCTCCTCATGGTGGCCGAATTTCTCATCTCCAGAATAGTAGTCGAATTCCTCAAGCAAGGCAAACGGTAGTCCAACATCCTAAGAAATAAGAGAGCAAACAAAAACAAATGAAAACAAAAGCAAATAAACTAAAACAAACTATCCTAATCAAAAAGGGAAATGATAGATAGGAGAAAGATCATCCCTCGTAGACAGGGTCTACGAGAGAAACGGTGTGCTCCTCAGGGTCCGCTTTCTCTGGAATCTGTTTCAAACGCTGTCCATTAACCGTAAACAGCCTCCCATCCTTTGGGTCTTCAACTTCCACAGCCCCATTCTCAAATATTCTGCTAATGGTGAAGGGGCATGTCCAGCGTGATCTCAGCTTCCCAGGATGAAGATGCAGTCGTGCGTCATATAGATAAGCTTGTTGTCCGACTTTAAACGTCCTTCGCAGGATCTTCTTGTCATGGTAGGCCTTTGTCTTTGCCTTGAAGATCCGGGAACTCTCATAAACATCATTTCTGAGTTCCTCTAGCTCAGATAGTTGGAGTTTCTGTTCCTGACCTGCAGCATCCAAAGTAAGATTTAATGACTTAATAGCCCAATATGCCTTATGTTCTAATTCGACTGGAAGATGGCATGGTTTTCCATAAACAAGCCGAAACGGCGACATCCCCAGGGTAGTCTTGTAGGCAGTGCGATATGCCCACAACGCGTCTGATAGCCTCAAGGACCAGTCCTTTCGGTTGGGGCTCACTGTCTTCTCCAGGATTTGCTTTATCTCTCTATTGGCTAATTCAGCTTGGCCATTCGTCTGTGGATGATAAGCAGTGGAAATCTTATGTGTCACTCCATACCTGCGCATCAAAGCCTCAAAAGAGCGGTTACAAAAATGGGATCCTTGGTCACTAATAATGACCCTAGGAGTACCAAATCTAGACAAAACATGCTCTTTAAGAAACTTGATGACAGTGGAATGATCATTATTCCTACATGCAATAGCCTCCACCCACTTAGACACATATTCCACAGCCAACAATATATATAAATAGCCAAAAGAAGAAGGAAAGGGTCCCATAAAGTCTATACCCCAACAATCAAAAATCTCTACAGCTTGAATGGGGTTCAAAGGCATCATATGTCTCCTATATAAAGCTCCTAGTGTTAGGCATCTATCACAGGATTTGCAGAAAATATTAACATTACGAAACATAGTAGGCCAGTAAAAACCACATTGAAGAATTTTAGCAGCAGTCTTTTTCATCAAAAAATGGCCTCCACATGCATGAGAGTGACAAAATGTAATGATGCTTTCGATTTCATAATCAGGGACACACCGGCGCATAATCTGGTCAGGACAATACTTAAACAGACAAGGATCACCCCAATAAAATTTCTTTACCTCAACAAAAAATCTACGCTTATCCTGCGCACTTCAAAAGGAAGGGATCTCACCTGTCGCTAAGTAATTAACAATGTGCGCATACCAGGGCAGTCTTGCAACTGAAAAGAGTTGCTCATCAGGGAAGTCATCCATGATTGGTGGCTCATCTTCCGCTACTTCCACCATCAACCTTGATAGGTGATCAGCGACAACGTTCTCCACGCCCTTTTTATCTTTGATAGAGATATCGAATTCCTATAAGATTAATATCCAACGAATTAGGCGCGCTTTAGCATCCTTCTTGGTGAGAAGGTACTTAAGCGCGGCATGATCAGTGAAAATAGTAATGGGAGAACCAATCAAATAAGCACGAAACTTGTCTAATGCAAAGACTATAGCCAATAGTTCTTTCTCAGTGGTAGAATAATTCATCTGTGCATTATTCAAGGTTCGGCTAGCATAATGAATAACATGAGGTTTACCATCTTTTCGCTGTCCTAAAACAGCTCCCACAGCAAAATCACTTGCATCACACATCAATTCAAAAGGAAGGCTCCAATCGGGTGGTTGCACAATAGGTGCGGAAGTTAATTTATCAATCAAGGCTTGAAAAGCCTTCTGGCAATCAATAGTCCACTCAAAAGGGGTATCCTTTATCAACAAATTACATAAAGGACGAGCAATGGTAGAAAATTTTTGAATGAATCTCCTGTAAAAACCAGCATGCCCTAGAAAGAATCTAACATCTTTAACGGTCTTTGGCACAGGAAGATTTGAGATGAGATCGATTTTTGATCGATCTACCTCAATGCCTTTGGAAGAGACAATATGGCCCAACACAATGCCTGAGGGCACCATGAAGTGACACTTTTCCCAATTAAGCACAAGGTTCTTCTCCTCACACCTGCTCAAGACTCTCTTTACGTTTTGCAAGCATGCATCGAAAGTATTACCAAATACAGTCAAGTCATCCATATATACTTCCATACATTCCTCGATCATATCAGCAAACATACTCATCATACAACGCTGAAAAGTAGCAGGAGCATTACATAATCCAAATGGCATTCTACGGAAAGCATAAGTACCAAAAGGACATGTAAAAGTAGTTTTTTCTTGATCCTCTAAAGCAATCTCAATCTGATAATATCCAGAATAACCGTCGAGAAAACAATAAAAAGGATGTCCAGCTACTCTCTCTAAAATCTGATCTAGAAAAGGCAGTGGAAAATGATCCTTACGGGTGGCAGCATTCAATTTTCTATAATCTATGCACATACGCCATCCTGTCACCAATTTAGTGGGGACAAAGTCTCCACTTTCATTTTTAACAACAGTGACGCCAGATTTTTTAGGCACAACCTGTGTAGGACTCACCCATTTGCTATCAACAATAGGGTAAATGATCCCTGCATCTAATAATTTCAACACTTCGGTTTTGACTACCTCTTTCATTGTAGGGTTCAACCTACGCTGAGGATCCCTGCGAGGTACAGCCCCTTGTTCGAGATTAATCATATGGGAACATATCAAGGGACTAATACCTTTCAGATCTGCTATACTCCATCCAATAGCTGATTTATGCTCATTCAAAATGCTAAGTAATTGCTCACCTTGCTTTGCAGTTAATGCTGAAGAAATAATAACTGGGTATGTATCACCTGGACCAAGATAGGCGTGCTTTAAACCTTGAGGAAGCGGCTTCAGGTCCAGTCTGGGCGGCTCTATTGATGATGGTGTTGGTGGCTGTCCTCTTTCTGGCAGTTCTTCAAACTTTGGAGTCCATGGACCTGCAAAAGAACAATGTTCCAAATTTTTACACATACCATCAACATCAACATTTTCATCCAAATCTAATTCAAGAGAATTAATTTCAGATCTAGCAAACTCCTCTTCAGTGAGCAGATCAATCTGGTAAGTCTGCTGGCATTCATCATCCTCATCAGGCTGCTTAGCAACATTAAAAACATTGATTTCTAAAGTCATATTCCCAAAAGTTAACTTCATTAAGCCATTCATGCAATTAATTATAGCATTAGCAGTAGCAAGAAAAGGTCTACCTAAGATAATGGGAATCCTAGAATCAGCAGTTACTATAGCCTGAGTATCCAAGACTAAGAAATCAACAGGATAATAAAATTTATCTATTTGAACAAGCACATCCTCAACTACTCCTCGTGGAGTTTTCGTGGATCTATCTGCCAATTGCAATATCACAGATGTCGACTTAATATGTCCCAAACTAAGTTGCAAGTAAACAGAATATGGCATCAAATTAACACTCGCACCAAGATCTAATAAAGCTTGTCCTACTTCATGCTCTCCAATGAAACAAGATACAGTAGGACAGCCAGGATCCTTATATTTAGGAGGAATCCTGTGCTGAAGCAATGCACTAACCTGCTCTGTTAAAAATGTAGTTTTCTTTACCTGATGTCGTCTCTTCATAGTGCATAAATCTTTAATCACTTTAGCATATGTAGGAATTTGCTTAATAACATGCAAAAGAGGAAGGTTTACCTTAACCTGCCGAAGATGCTCCAAAATCTCGCTGTTGGGCTCCATAGTAAATTTAGTGGATTTCAATGCCTGAGGGAAAGGGACACGTACCTGAAAGTCACCTGGTGTAGGGCCATCTGAATGATCGGTCTCTGCATGGTCCTCCTCAATTCGGTCCTCTTCTTCAATAGCAATAGGAGATTCGGTGGCCTCTTGGGAAGGGCTTTTTGTTGTTTTCCCTCTTCTTGTAGTTATGGCATTCATCTCCTTTACATTATTTTGCTCAACACTAGATACCTGCGTTTGTTGAGGTTGAGCTGGGAACTTCCCTCGTTCATGCACGCTCAAAGAGTTGATCAACTTTGTGATCTGGCTCTTGATCTCTTGAATATCCTCCTTCCTTTCCTTAGATTCCTGCACAATCATATATTTCAGTTCCTGTAAATTATCATTAAATGTAGGCCTAGGAAAACCAGATGTATTATAAGGAGGGTTAGAAAAACGCTTATTAGGTGGCGGTTGATGATGCTCGTTGCTCTGTGGAGCGTTCGACTTCTAGCTGAAGTTTGGATGCTCTCGCCATCCTGGATTATACGTCTCTGAATAGGGAGTGTACGGCCTCCTGAATCCGCCTACAGCGTTACAATGCTCGTCGTACACACCTCTCATCTCAGCATAGGTGGGGCAATCATCAATCTGGTGGTCCGCGCCTTGACAGATCGCACATGGCCCAGCCGGCCTTGTAGGTTCATTGTATGGAGAGGTTCGGGCTGCCATCATATCTTTGGTCTTTAATATCTCCTGCTCCCTTGTTAGACTCTCCACTTTTGCCTTGAGTGCATCCTCCTCCCGCAACTGATAAATTCCTCCACCTTGTTGCTGCGGTGGTGGTCTGGCCCTGTTTGTACTTTCTGTTGCATTCGGTCCAGTCCATGTATGAGCTTTCTCAGCAAGCTCTGTCAAATACTCAATAGCTGCGTCAGGATCTTTTTGCAAAAATTCACCATTACACATCATCTCAACAAATTGGCGTTCTCTAACAGTTAAACCATCATAGAAATAACTAACAAGACGCCAACTTTCATATCCATGATGAGGACATAAATTCAACATGTCTTTAAATCGTTCCCACGCCTGATACAGAGTTTCACTATCCTTCTGTGTGAAGATCGAAATCTGTCTCTTAAGTGCATTGGTTTTGTGCTGTGGGAAATACTTGTTGAAAAATATCTGTGTCATTTCAGCCCAAGATCCTATAGATCGTGGCCTCAAGGAATATAACCAACTCTTCGCTCTATCCTTCAGTGAGAAGGGAAAGAACTTAAGTCGGATCATATCTAGTGCACCTGGTTGGCCATGGAAGGTCGCTACTACTTACTCAAACTCCCTAATATGCACGTATGGATTTTCATTTTCCAACCCATGAAAGGTAGGAAGCAACTGAATCATACCAGGTTTAAAGTCAACATGTGCAGCATTAGGTGGAAACATGATGCATGAAGGTGTAGCAGTGCGTGTTGGATGCAAATATTCTTGCAAACTCCTAGGAGCTTGTTGTTCCTCGTGCTCAACCATAATGAAAGTATGATGTGAAGTTTGTGACTGTGCGTCAAAGAGATCAGCAATATATGTCTCACTATCAGAAGTTTCAGAATCACCCTCGGGACGTCGAGTAAATCTGCCTAGTTCGTCTCTATACCGAGGCATACACCAACAAACACGCAATCCAAAAGATGCAAACCAACTAAAGAAAATAAGCAAAAACAATAATTGAAACTAAGCTTACTAACTAAAACCGAATAAAAAGAAAACAATCCTAATAGAGAAGAAAAAAAATCAAAACCAAAATAAAGAAATAAAAACTAAAGAAAATGAACGAAGTTACCGCTTTCGGTGTCTACAATCACTGTAATCTGATGATTCTGGCGCTTTTCTGAACCGTCTCCCTGGCAACAGCGCCAATTTTTGATGTCGCTCAAATGTGTCACGCACAGCGGTCGCGGTGCAGTACAACATAAGAGAGGTCGAATCCCACAGAGAGACAAGCAGGAAAGATCCAGAAACACAGATAACAATGAGTTGAAAACAATCAAGAGCGATGAAAGTTAAAAAAATAGATCAAAGATGTGATGATAAGATAAAGTTAACGAAAGAAATCAAGATTTGAATGAGGCTAGGCTTCAGGAATCACGTCACTCGGATTTAGGTTCTTCTCTTCTCGATGGTTCATGTAAAACTCAGTTAAGGGATTCACATCCCAATCACCTTAACCGGAGGATAAAGAATTATGAATCTGATAAATTATAAAGATGTCTCTTCCTACGATTGATTCTTCCTTGTTATAGTTCTAACTTCATCCAACTCAAAGCTAAGAATACACGATACCGGCTGTCACTACAGGCAACGCGCAACAAAAGTTCATTGGGACAAAGCCCTAACTCTATCTAACCAGATCTCTAAGAATACACAATACCAACTCTCACAATCGGCAATGCATAGCAAAGATTTCACGGATAGAGCCCCAACCTTGTCTTACCAGGTCCCTAAGAATATACAATACCAGCTGTCACTACGGGCAATGTATAGCAAAGGTCTCGCAAGACTCGGCAGGAGAATCAAAGAAGATAACTATGGGATCACAATATCATAAAAGAAGCATGACTGGATTTATAATAATGTTTAACCACAAAGCAATCTGTGAAGATCCAATACATAAGAAGAGTTTAACAATAAAATTTAAAAACTATGAACCATTGTTGGAGAAGAAGCCCTAGTCCTCGCTAGATCATCCGTCCGCCATGCCCGCGGATTACTCGGCCATAGATGGAGATTCCTTCATCTTCTTCCCTTAGAAAACGTCCAGAAAGAGCCTCCAAAAATGTCCAAGAAGTCCCCTTTGATTAGCCCTAAGTTTCCTATTTATAGGGTCCAAGAATTAGTAAACTCGGATTAATCAAAACCGTTGATTTTCGTCACTGGGCAAGTCCGATCGATCCTTCTCGGGATGTTGGATCGATCGGTCTCTTGAAATCTCCAATCTTCTATTTACGCCCGAGTCCGATCGATGGACGAATCGATCGAACTCTGCTCCTCTAAAAAGCATACGTTCTGTCACCCTTTAATTCCCAAGTCCGATCGATCGAATTATGAGTGTTGGATCGATCGGATGAGTAAAAATCCGCTGTTTTTGGATTTTTCCGAGTCCGATCGATCGGACCATTGGTGTCGGATCGATCGGACCCTATAGGAGCGATGGAGGGATCGATCGGACCATGTTCAGCCAAAAAACACATGTTCTGTCACGATTCTGTGAGGTCTGATCGATCGGCGGATCGCTCGGACTTTCAGCTTATTTTCCTTTCTGCCATTCAAACTGCGCATCGGTACTGAAATTGCCGTAACTTCCTCTAGGAAACTCGAAATCACGAACTGTAAAATTCCCCAGAATCTAGACTTCAAGAGCTTTCCAACGATATATGGCATATCATCTGGTTCTACATGAGCAGGTACAGATTAATTGTTGAAGTTGATCCATATACTCTTTTCAGCTTCTTTTAGCTCCAATTTCCTGCATTTTCCAAACAACTATGTGAAGCATATAAAAGTATAAAAATAGTGCTAAAGAAGTTGATTAAGGGTGAAGATATAGCAATTGAGATGGTTTTAAGGTTGTTCAGAGTGCACTTTCATGCACTCATCAGCTTCCTCCCATCTCCACGACGCTTCCGCCACCATCAAATCCCTTCCTTTCCTCTGGGATCCTCGGCTTCCGGCTCTGACGACACCATCGCTCCGACCACCTTCATTGCACCGTCTGGAAGCTCAATTCCTCAATCCAACACCATAGGACCATTCCCCATGCCTCCACGATCCTTCCTCACCCCTTTCCATCCTTGATTGGAGCTCCGATCATCGGAATCCGATTCCGGCGATTGTCTTCCTCCGAGCCAATCACCTCCAATCTGTCGCGTATAGGTCCCCATTCTTCGATCAGACCACCGTGGAGGTATCCTTGGGCTTCCACGACTCCATCCCCACCCTTCCCGTCCTCCGGCGAAGCCGTTTCACCGTTGACCCATCGCCGGCGAGCTCTCAGCCGTCCGTTGGCTGCCAACACAATCCAGATGCTACGTAGCTTCGATTTCGAATCGGACGGTCCTGATCTTCAATCAGGATGATATTATGGATGCTGAATATTTTTGGTGTTGTGCATGGATAATTTTCTGTATTTTAATATTTTCATGTCTATAATTTAATTTTTGTGGGATGAAGGCTTGTACAGGATTGATATATCATGAAAATACAAAGGAGATCCTGCCGAAATTTTCTCTGATTTTAATACCTTTTTGGACTTTTATTTGTTATATTTGATCTTTTTGGAAAGGTATATATTTCTGTGACAGGGTATGGGGGGAAGGAAGTATTTATTCTATTATGGTGATGCTGGGTATATCTAAAGCGAGAGAAATCTATTTTTGAGGCTTTCATACTGGTTATCTCTACCCTTTATTCCTTGCTTTATTTTTTTGACTTAGTGTAATTGGGGACAATTACATTTAAGTTGGGGGATAGCATTCATAAATTTCATGCTTATATTTTTCTGATAACCAACTTTATACACCCTTGAGTTATGTCATGAGAATGAAATTGTGATATTTATTGATGAAAGATGCTTGATTTAGAAATATAATTTATGATTTATTCTGATCTCATATTTGATATAAGAAATAGCTAAATTTTTGCTATGCATGATATTATTTCTATACTTCAACACTTTTGCCACGAATTAAGGATGATTTGACATATCCTAATGCACATGTTCACTTCCACATGTTGATGAGTTGAAATTAGATTCTAAGCATGATACTATGATGGAATTATGATCTTATGCTAGGTTACATGAAAAATATGCAATTGAAAAAAAAAGCTCTATATGCAAAAAGGGTTTCATACTTAGTAACCGGGCAATGTGCCTAACAAGGTGTGTTGTTCGCGTAAAACAGTTGAAATTTATGAAAAATGACTAGTTATGATTTGTAGCCTTCATGGTTTGAGCATTAGAGTCTGAAGAGTGTTCTACACTTAGTGCCCTAAAACCGTCTGGTTTGGGAGTCACTGGCTTGAACCTCGTTACATGGACCATGAAGAAAGCTTAAGAAATCATAACATTGCACATGTCATATATGAAAAAAAAAGAAAAAAAATAAAAATTGCAAAGTAGTGAATGAAAATATGTACTTGGCCAAGTTCGTATTCTTGAATGGTTGAAATGTGTGGATATAATTGATACTTTGAGACATGTGGAACCCTTTTCACACACAGGAGTGTTAAAGTTGTTCTTAATTGTAGTTAAATATGTTGAAGTGTTGGAAATATGTTTGGCATGCATTAATTTGCTATTGTTTTATCTTGCTATGGGTAGAAGAATATATTCATGGATATTATTTCTATTTCATGCATTAGAGTTGATGAGTATTATGATTGATTTCAAATGATATATTCAAGGGAATGTATAGATCTTTGTGGGTGTCATCCCTGAAAACCCTCAGGAGACTATAACTCCTCCACTGGGGTAACCCAGGGGTTTAAAGGCTTGTTGCACATGCTAAGTGCAATCGTGAGACCTACGAAAGTGGCTAGTTAGATTTATTGCTTTCTTTTTATCTTTTCCTTGCTCGAGGACTAGCAAAGTGTAAGTTGGGGGTGTGATAAATCACTAATTATTCCTAATTAAACCCCTTAAATTACCTTTGTTAGGCCTAGAGTAGGTGTATTTGATATCATGTTGCTTGATTTCAGGTTTAATCATGGTTTGAGAAGAGATACAAGAAATTCGGCTAAAATGAAGAAAAATACAGCTTCGTCGACCATTGGGAAAATATTCGCCAGATATTCTCTGAAACTCGAAATATTCTGAAATTTTGGGAAAATATAGAAGACTCAGAGATCTACAATGTTTCTGTTGGACACATTGTGAGATTCCTGATGGTATGATGACAGTTTGAAGAATAGATGAAGATTTACAAGCTGGAAAGCTGCTCCGTCGATGCTGAAGAGAATATTCGCCAAATATTCTACATTAATTAGAATATTATGAAATAAAGTGGAGATGACAGAAGACTTCCAGATCTAGCACGTTTCTGTTGAAGACTTTCCCAGATTCCGTACAGATTGGCTTCAAAGTTGATTACAAATCGGAATTCCGAGTAGAAGTTGAAGAATAAGGAAGCTGATGACGTGGCAGTTATTAACCCAGTCAAACTGGGAAGTCCGATCGATCGGTTTGATTCCGATCGATCGCTCCGATGACGTCAACGACCCGGAAATTAGGGAAATTAGAGTTTAACCTCTGTTAGGACTCCTAATTCGCAGGTTGAGGGTTTCTAATATAAAAAGGGGTCTTCCAGCCGAAAAATATCATCTTTTGGAGCACTTTTGAAGGAGAAGGTTAGGGTTTTGAAGACGGTGATCTTTCCGCGGGGATCGACGGCTTCATCTTCTACACCTATGGCTGATTTCCAAGAGATGAGTGGCTAGTTTTCTTGTTCTTAGGAATACCATGAAACCTTAGTGTAACTTTTGATCTTTCTTAGTTGGATTTTTGTGAACTTCTCTAAGTATAATCTCATGAATATGATTTTAATGATTATAGAGTTGAAGGAACAGAGTTCCGTTGACGTATTATTAGTCCTACATGATGGTTGTACTTGAGTGTAGAGATTCATGAGATAGTTTGCATGTGGTTTGGTATTTGCCTTTGAGATAATCTATGCTACGTGAAGATAAGTCATGCTAAGGTCATTAGGAGTAGAATAACTTAAGATAATGGTAGGACTGAAGATGATTTATGCCAAACAAAGATAGGTTATGCCGTAAGGAACATAAAACCTTCTTTTAGGGATTCGTGTGAGCTTGTAGCCATACGATCCATAATACTTAGAGAAGTGATCAAGATGATAACTATGGAAGATTAAGGGTGAAACTAGGGTGGATTGTGTATTTCCTAAGACATCTTCTTCCATCTGATTAAAACCTTAATATTTTCTTTTGCTTTCTTAGATAATTTCAGTTAGATCAATCTCTCATTGAAGTGTTTGGTTTAGATCAAGAGTTTTGAGAATCGATTTTGGTTTTCCTAGTAATTCCCTGTGGTTCGACTCCGGATTTCAACACTAGTCTACCTAGTAGTATTAGTGATTGAATAAGGATATAAATTTAAGATTTGATTGAGGTTAGCGACGTTTTAACGACGACGTTTGCGAGCGATCACATGTCAAAGTGTAAGTCCCGGCCGACCAAGAAACGGGCCCAGGCCAATCTTTTATCCTCATCGTCCAAATTGGCCGATAAATCGAGGAGTGGATGAATAGTAGCTGGGTGAGAATTATGGTTGAAAAAATGTTAGGAAGAAAGATTGGATAAAGTATAAAAATAATCAAAAGTATGCTGGAGGGATTTAGGAATGAACAATGAAGAAAGATACAAATGTCCTTGAGTTATGACCGATGAAGAAGGAGGTAAATGGAGTCCAGGAAAATAGGCTCTAAGCCATAATTGAACGATTCAAAGAAGGCCAAAACCAGTGAGACTTCCACCATCTCTCAATTGCTCAAGAGTAAGGTAGATGCCTCTATATATGGCCGAGAGAATAAAAGTGAAAAGAGACAAAACTTGCTTTCCAGAAGAATAGCTTGGGCGAGACCGATATAACCCCTAACCGGTCTCTTAGCAGGGAGACAAAGAACGAATTTTCAAAGCCAATAATAAATGAACGTTAGTCATTCTCTAGCATTTGGTGGCTCATCGGTCTTTTCAAGTTTGGCATACGCATTGATAAAAACACCCTAGTTTTTATCAGAATCAAAAACCGTTTCCCGAGAAGAAAGCTCCATATTGGCCGATACAAGATCGCCGATAGAAGAAAGACCAGTCAAAAGAGCGATGTCTAGAAGGGTAATGGAAAGAGTGCCACAAGGAAAAACAAAGTTGTTGTACTCTGTCGACCAAAAAAGGAACGACGACAAAAGTAAGTTGAGCTCTTGAGCAGGAACCCTAGTGCTCAAATCCAAGAAATCCAAAATGCCAGCATCAGAAAAAAATTTCTTGGAATCTAAATGATTGACCATTCTACTATGCCACTTGATGAACTTGTCATCGGTCAAAGGCCATGGCGTAATGGGATTCTTGAAACAAAGGGTTGAAAGATTAAGTTCCTGGGATAAGGGAAGATCGCCGGAAAGCGGAAAGTTTTGAACAATAACTTGGAGATCGGGAGACAGAGACGGCAAAAGATCAGAAATAAAGCAAGGACCCAAAGAAAAGAACCTGGAAGAAGAATCTCCTGTCCTGACCAGATATGTTCCTCTTGCTTCATATGATCTCAAGATCCCATTGAACTCTGCATAGGCTTTGCAAGCTTCTTTATGCACCTCCTCACCAGCTTTAAGTTCACGAACCATGGTGACGAACAGAAGACTCGACAGAGAAGAAGAAGAAGAAGAAGAAGAAGAAGAAGAAATCTCCGATGACTCAGAACTTATAGGAGGAAGAAAGCCTAAGCGCCACAACTGTGAGAGAAGAAAGAAAGCTAAAACCCTAATGGAAGGAAGAAGAACCAATAGTGTTCTCTTGCGCCAAAGACGTATGGCCAAAAGGGTATTCATGTCAGGTAAGGACGGCGCTTTAAATACGGAATATCAAAAGATATGGATAGAGAAGGAGAGTGGAATGGCGATTCTGTTTCCCAGAGAATGATCATGATTAGCCTTTAGTGGTTAACAAGCAAGCTGTCAAATCGCATCAGATGCGGTCATCTCGTCATAAATTCAAACTCCTCGATTATCGTATGGGGGGCAAAATGTTAGCCAATATAATGGCTAACCAATCAATGATTAACATGTCAGTATAATAAATATGACCGACAAACTTTCAAACCCAATTTGACGATATCGCTCAAAGATAAGATCATCGCCCAAAGAATGAAATCATCTATTAAGATCATCGCCCAAAGAGAAAAATCATTAATCAAGAATGATGATTGTTTCCGCATAAAGAGACCATCAGTCAAGAGCGATAATGATCTAAAAGCAATGATATTGTTAGCTAAGAATGATGATCTTCTTTACACAAGAAGGTTATCGACCAAAAGTGACAACAGGTTATCGGCCAAAGACTTAGTTCATTCAAAGACAACAAGCTATCAGCTTTGGACGATGAAGAGACGAACTAGAAGAAAACACCAATCAAGAAGGATAACCTTACAACATACACAAGCTCATTGACCCAGACGCAATCGTCATCGGCCAGAAGCTCATCGCCCAGACGCAACCGTCATCGGCCAGAGCAAAGAATGCAGAAACGAGGAAATATCGGAGAACATAGGACACGCGGCTCATCCAGAGTGAAAGATGAAAGATGATGGAGAATGTGCTGGACAAAGCAGTTGAACTGCTCTAGTAAAATACCTTTCTCTTTCACTGTGTACTCTCTCTCACAAATCAAACACAGAGTCTGCGCGCCTGGATTTTATTACTGTTCTTTCAAGATGTTTTCTGTAAGTTGATTTCTTTAGTATAATGGCTTCGTTTCTTCAGTACTTAGTTAATCTTCTCTACTTAAAGTAGTTTAGATTAATGTTTTAGATGGCTAATCTAGGTTTAGATAGTTATGTTTTCTTCTTCGTTTCTTAGAGTTCTTTATCACATTTCTTTAGATTAATTTAATATTAGGAACTTTTATTTCCTAGATCAGATTAAATTAATGAATAGATTTAAATATGTTTTCTCTGGATTTTGTAACTTAGGTTGATCTTTAATGCTTTCTTTAATTAATTTCATAATTTTAGATAGTTTAAGCTTTCAAGAGGTTAATTTAGACTATTTTAAGTTAATCTAGATAATTAGCTTTTAATTAGATTATAAAATTAGGTCTAATCTAGGTTTTCATTTAGCTTGACACCTCTGTTCGAACGTCATTTGAAGGAGTAGAATTTAACTACAATCATCTGATACTTAAGTGTCACGCCCCGACCCGCGTAGGCCCAACAGGGCCGGGCGACGCGAAGCAGAACCTAACCTACTGCGGAAATTTTGGTGAGGTTTCCCTCTAATCGTAGTGGTTACCCTAGCAATTCTCAAACATCCTGTATTATACAAACATTCACAACTCAAAGACTGAAACTGATATATTACAAAACCTCAAAACAGGGAAATTATACATTTATCACTCCCGTAGGAGACTATCTATAACAAAAGGGGGTAAAGCTGTAAAGATCGCCACCTCTCAAGCACCGCCAGACGCCGCCACGTCACCAAACACCGGCCCGGTAGGGGCGACCGAAGAAGAGCTAGCGCTAGCACCTGCAAAATGCAGCCCGGGTAGGAGTGAGCACTACGCTCAGCAGAGACACTACACTACGACACTCACAAGGGAGTGAACACAACAGTGTCGCCCTCAAGCAGAGATTGGGTGTATACAGGTGTCCCATTACCCCACCGCGTGTCCCTGAAAGGAGACTCCAGTTATGTTCTCCAGTCGGACTGGTCACATATTGGGTCGCCCTCAGCGAGGCAAACCAACACTGCCATCTCACTAGCAGGAACCCGACTCTGCTAGGCGGGCAACCAACATCGCTGAGTAGGCACTACCTCTACCCATGAGACAATGAACTGGACACCGGCTACACCTCCACACTCGGCTCGAGGCCGACACGACCTCTATAATCATCAAGCAACATATATTCAGGTCAAACTAACCCTATCATGGAAAATGACTGAATACTACAAATCGAGTCCTGGACCAAGCTACCCGCAACGGTCCTAGAGCTAGATCCGGGCTACCCGAAAGCCCCGGATCGGCAACGCCCTACACATATGCAACTAATGCACAACACAATGCATGATATGAACATGCGCAGGATAATACATGTAAGCATGCAACAGTATGTGATGTATATCAAACAAGGTCTGGGCACGGCACCCTGCCGACCCGGGGTGGTGAACAGGTAAATAAGGTCTAGGGACTGCTACAGTAGTATCACCACCAACTGCCAGCAGTCCACCACAACACCTGCACCGGGAAGCAGCCCCGCAAACAACAGCTTACAGATATAACAGATACAGCCCTCGGCGCACGCCGGCATGCGAGGCTAGGAAAAGCTGTAGGGCTACCCGCCCGTTTATTCTAAACATCCCGGGAGTCATCACTCCCCCGGTTCACCACTGCCCTATTATAGGGCTAGCATGCTTAAGTATATGTACAAGATATAAAACAGTAAGGAAAAACGATACATGCAAAGCCCCGCGAGCAAAACAAGATAAATTCCTCTCTCTGCCATAGTCAGATCGATCCCTCCCCCAAGGGGCCGATCGATCCCACTAAAGGCAGAGAAGAAACTCTTCCTATCATGCCGAGTCCGATCGATCCGTCCTCCCAGGACGATCGATCCGACTCGCGATAGGGAACGCCCCATGCTACCGAAGGCCCCGGGATCGATCGTCCTCACCCGAGACCGATCGATCATGCTCGGGTCAGCATGACCAACAAAGAGGGATCGATCCATTTCACAGACTGATCGATCGCATTGGGTTCTCCGGTAAGCCGACGGCGAGAAGTACCGTCGGAAAACTCCACCAATTCAAACCAAAACCTGGGATCTAGTGGTACGAAGGATCACGAATCCAAAACCGGTGGAAAAACTACAATCAAACAAGTATACAACAAGATCTAAGTATAAGAACACCAACAGCCGGAAAAACTTCCAAAAACCCGAAGAATGTAGGTAGGAATCCCTACCGGAGCAAGAGCAGCTTCAATCCCAGCTGCTAGGCCTTGGATCGTCAACAACCTCTTCGAAATCCAGGAATTCTCACCCCCAAGAATCCGGTTTTCCAAAGAGATTTAAGGAGGAAGGTTGCGTTTGTTTTATAGGCAAACGAACTGACTTAGCAGGATTGATCCGTCTAAGGAGACCAATCGATCCAGCCAAGAGAGCGATCGATCCAGCCAAGGAGACCGATCGATCCAGCCAAGAGAACGATCGATCCAACCAAGAGACCGATCGATCCTTCTCCGAGTCCGATCGATTCATCCCAAGAGACCGATCGATCCTTCGCAACGATCCATATTCCTGTCAAAGACCGATCGATCCCTCTAGCAAGGAAGGATCGATCCGTCTCTCGCAGGAAGCTGGACTTGGGCTAAAACTTAAGCCCAAGCCCGGATCTTTCGATCCCGGGTCCCACTAACCATTCTAGCCAAACATTATCACAAACATGGTCAGTGTGTGCACACGCGAGTGTGAAATAAGCCGACAATGCGCAATTTATCAAATTGCCCTTGCGGTCCACGACGAGCCACAGGAGTAGAGGGACGGGTCCTCACATTAAGTGTGGAGTAGATTTTGACTTTGACTATTTGACCGGTCAACAGTTAGATTTATGTTCTAACAGTACGTAAATACGTAAAGATTTGATTTAATCTCTATTCTTTTAGTTTCTCTAGGCAATCATCCAGAGGATATGTAACAACCATACATGTTAATTCTTTATATAATAATAACATAGTCTCTCCCAGCCATTAACTGAGTTGAGCATTCATTCCTTCGTATGGTATCAGATTTTCTCTATAGGACTGTGATGAGAATGCATAATGTTATATTTTTATCCCTTAATATTTAGTCTCCAATGCTTATTTAGTTCCTAAATACACTCATTATTCTTATATTTTGATTAAGGATGCAATTGAAGTCCTTAAGTCGAAAAGAAGCTGAAAAGAGTGCATGGATCAACTTTAAAGATTTATCTGTACCTGCTCATGAAGAACCAGAGGATGTTCCATACATGGTTGGAAAGCTCTTGAAGTCTAGATTCTGGAGAATTTTACGGTTCATGATTCCGAGTTTCCTAGAGGAAGTTACGGCAATTTCAGTATCGATGCGCAGTCTGAATGGCAGAAAGGAAAATAAGCTGGAAGTCCGAGCAATCCGCCGATCGATCGGACCACGCAAAAACATGACAGAACATGTGTTTTTCAGCCACAACACATCCGATCGATCCCTCCATCGCTCCTATGGGTCCGATCGATCCGACACCAATGGTTCGATCGATCGGATTCGGAAAAAGTCAAAAACAGCAGATTTTTACTCAACCAATCGATCCAGCACTAAAAGTTCGATCGATCGGACTTGGGAATAAAAGGGTGACAGAACGTATGCTTTTTAGAGGAACACAGTTCGATCGATCGGACCATCGATCGAACTCGGGAAGAGCCAGAGACGAAGGATTTTTACGAAATCGATCGATCAGACTCCCTTAGTCCGATCGATCGGGCTCGGGCGTGAATAGAAGTTGAAGATTTTAATGAGACCGATCGATCCAGCATCCAAGGTCCGATCGATCGGACTTTCCCTAGTGAATAAAATCGACGATTGTGATCTAATCCGAGGGTGGATACACTTGAGGCTATAAATAGGGCTATTTCTAGGGTTTTGAGGGGGGATTCTTGGACACTTTTGACTACTCTTTCTCCTCTTTTATATTTTTTCTAGGTTTTCTTTTGCTTTATAAAATCTTTTGGAGGATTGTTCTTAATGGCCCTGCGTGGCTAAATCTTGATCCTTGGTCGATGAAACTGAAACCTCGGAATCAATGAAACTGTGAGATCTAATTTATTTTTATTGTTCAGTTTATACATGAGTATTGGATGTTCTTCTGAGATTAAATCTTCATGATTACCTTGTCTAATTGCTAGGAGGCCTACTAGTTTATTATTCATGGTGATCTACTACTAGGTTTGATATCAAATCCGGAATTGTTTGATCCCTCTAATCTGCGAAGCAACTAGGATCTAATAATTTACTGCTGATCAGATCTTGTTAGATCTTAGGAAGAATATTCAACTAGATTAAATGCAACCGCTTGTGCTTGTGTTGTTTAGCTTCATCGATCTCCCTATTCTTAACGCTGCTACTAGATTAAATCTACAGCGCTTGTCTTAGGTTGTCTAGTAGTTAGGGTTGATTAGATCGCTTGTTTCTAATTAACTATGATCGAGGAGAGCTTCGAATTTAATTCGGACGGTGAATATTCATGGTATAAATTGATTGATACTTGCATCTATGATCAGTTATTGGATTCCGATGGTGGATGTTGACTCAGACCAAGGTTTGTTCTCTTGATTCAACTTGTTTCTTCGCTTTAGATTATTTCTTTACTGTTTTCCTCACGTTTAAAACCCTCCATCTTTATTCACTGAGCACAAAACTAGGCTAAACACTCTTCGTGGGATCGACTCGTACTCGCACTACTACATTCATTTTAACGAGTATTGGTTTTACTTTTGAGTGCCTGCGACAGCACATCAGACTGACATAACTCTTAAATCCAAATGGCCAGTTCCTCCACCTCCCTTCTACTAAGCATGATAGTTCACATGATTATGATTGATGAGTGTATGAAAGTGCACTCTGAACAACCTTATAACCATCTCAATTGTTAGATTATTATCCTTAATCAACATCTTTACTATATTTTTATATCTATATGTTGCTTCACATAGTTGTTTGGAAAATGCAGGAAATTAGAGCTAAAAGAAGCTGAAAAGAGTATATGGATCAAATTCAAAAATTAAACTGTACCTGCTCATGAAGAACCAGATGATGTGCCATATATGGTTGGAAAGCTCTTGAAGTCTAGACTCTGGAGAATTTTACGGTTCGTGATTTCGAGTTTCCTAGAGGAAGTTACGGCAATTTTAGTACCGATGGCGCAGTCTGGATGACAAAACAGTAAATACGCTGGAAAGTCCGATTGATCCGACGCCCATAGTCCAATCGATCCGACTATGTAGAAACCTGACAGAACGCATATTTTTCAACTATACACAGTCCGATCGATCCCTCCATCCATCCTACTGAGTCCGATTGATCCGACACCCATAGTCCGATCGATCCGACTCGGGTGTAGCTAGAAATTCAAGATTTTGATGAGTCCGATCGATCCTACACCTAGAGAGGGATCGCTCCTACTTTCCCAGTGAAGAAAATCAACGGTTTAGATCTAATCCGAGGATGGAGAGACTTTGGGGCTATAAATAGGAAACTTTGGGTTAATCAAAAGGGGAGTTCTTGGACGTTTTTGGAGGCTCTTTTCTGGACGTTTTCCAAAGAAAGAAGATGAAGGAATCTCCATCCATGGCCGAGTATGCCGCGGGCATGGCGGACGGATGATCTAGCGAGGACTAGGGCTTCTTCTCCAACAATGGTTCATAGTTTGAATCTTTATTATTAAACTCTTTTCTATGTATTGGATCTTCAAAGACTATTTTCAGATTATAGATTTCTATGTGGATGATTAATATTATGAATCCAGTCATGCTTCTTTCATAATCATATAATCCCATAGTTTTATCTATTATTTACCTACTTTATCTCGTGAAATCTTTGTTATGCATTGCCGATTGTGAGAGTTGGTATTGTGTCTTCTTAGAGATCTGGTTAGATAGAGGTAGGGCTTTGTCCCGTTGAACTTTTGTTGTATGTTGCCTGTAGTGACAGCCTGTGAGGACCCGTCCCTCTACTACTGTGGCTCGTCGTGGACCGCAAGGGCAATTTGGTAAATTGCGCCTTGTCGGCTTGTTTCACACTCGCGTGTGCACACACTGACCATGTTTGTGGTAATGTTTGGATAGAATGCTTAGTGGGACCCGGGATCGAAAGATCTGGGCTTGGGCTTAAGTTTTAGCCCAAGTCCAACTTCCTGCGAGAGACGGATCGATCCTTCCTTGCTAGAGGGATCGATCGGTCTTTGACAGGAATATGGATCGTTGCAAAGGATCGATCGGTCTCTTGGGACGGATCGATCGGACTCGGAGAAAGATCGATCGGTCTCTTGGGCTGGATCAATCATTCTCTTGGCTGGATCGATCGTTCTCTTGGACGGATCGATCGCTCTCTTGAGACGGATCGATCCTGCTTAGTCGGTTCGTTTGCCTATAAAGCATACAGAACCTTCTTCCTTGAATCTCTTTGGAAAACCGAGTTCTTGGCTGAGATTTTCTCTGGATTTCGAAGAGGTTGCGGACGATCCAAGGCCTAGCAGCTGGGATTGAAGCTGATCTTGCTGAGGTAGGGATTCCTACCTACATTCTTCGGGTTTTTGGAAGTTTTTTCGGCTGTTGGTGTTCTTATGCTTAGATCTTATTATATACATGTTAGATTGTAGTATTTCCACCGATTTTGGATTCGTGATGCTTCGTACTACTGGATCTCAGGTTTTGGTGGGATTTGGTGGAGTTTTCCGACGGTATTTCCCGTCGTCGGCTTACCGGAGAACCCAACGCGATCGATCCGTCTGTGAGATGGATCGATCCCTCCTTGTTGGTCATGCTGACCCGAGCAGGATCGATCGGTCTCGGGTGAGGACGATCGATCCCGGTGCCTTGGGTAGCATGGGACGTTCCCTATCGCGAGTCGGATCGATCGTCCTGGGAGGACGAATCAATCGGACTCGGCGCGATATGGAGAGTTTGCTCTCTGTCATTAGAGGGATCGATCCTCCCTTGAGGGAGGGATCGATCCGTCTACGGCAGAGAGAGAATTTGTCTTGTTTTGCTCGTGGAGCTTTGCATGTATCGTTTTTTTTACAGGTTTATACCTTGTACATATGTTTAAGCATGTTAGCCCTATAATAGGGGCAGTGGTGAACCGGGGGAGTGATGACTCCTGGGGTATTTAGAATAAACGGGCGGGTAGCCCTACAGCTTTTCCTAGCTTCGCATGCCGGCATGCGCCGAGGGCTTTATCTGTTATATTTGTAAGCTGTTGTTTGCGGGGCTGCTTCCCGGTGCAGGTGTTGTGGTGGACTGCTGACAGTTGGTGGTGGTACCACTGTAGCAGTCCCTAGACCTTAATTACCTGTTCACCACCCCGGGCCGGCAGGGTGCCATGCCCAAACCTTGTTATTTATAACATCACATACTGTTGCATGTTTATCTGTTTTATCCTGCGCATGTCCATAGCATGCATTAGTTGCATCTGTGTAGGGCGTTGCCGATCCGGGGCTTTCGGGTAGCCCGGATCTAGCTCTAGGACCGTTGCGGGTAGCTTGGTCCAGGACTCGATTTGTAGTATCCAGTCATTTTCGATGATAGGGTTAGTTTGACCTGAATACATGTTGTTTGAGGTTTTGAGGTCGTGTTGTATCCGAAGTGTAGCCAGAGTCCGGTGTTCTTAAACTCTTGGGAGGAGGAGTGCCTGCCCAGCGGTGTCCTGGCCCGCCAAACAGTGTTTTGTGTCCTGTTGAGAGTACGCTGTGTTTTGGGCCTACGTTCACGGACTTTTGGTAGGGTTATGGGACCCTAGGATAGACTTGGGGGATGACACTGTTGTGTTCCCTCCCTTGTGAGTGTCGTAGTGTAGTGTCCCTGCTGAGCTTAGTGCTCACTCCTACCCGAGCTGCATTTTACAGGTGCTGGCGCTAGCTCTTCTTCGGTCGCTCCTACCGGGCCGGTGTTTGGTGACGTGGCGGCGTCTGGCGGTGCTTGAGAGGTGGCGATCTTTACAGCTTTACACCCTTTGTTATAGATAGTCTCCTACGGGAGTGATAAATGTATAATTTTCCTGTTTTTAGGTTTTGAAATATATCAGTTTCAGTCTTTGAGTTGTGAATGTTTGTATAATACAGGATGTTTGAGAATTGCTAGAGTAACCACTACGATTAGAGGGAAACCTCGCCAAAATTTCCGCAGTAGGTTAGGTTCCGCTGCGCGTCGCCCGGCCTGGTTGGGCCTACGCGGGTCGAGACGCGACACAGCCGGTATCATATATTCTTAGGTTTGGGTTGGATGAAGTTGGACCTATAATAAGGAAGAATCAATCGTAGGACGAGACATTTATATATTTTGTTAGGTTTATAGTTCCATATCCTCCGGTTAATGTGATTGGGATGTGAATCCCTTGACTGAGTATCATATGAACCATTGAGAAGAGAAGTAACTAAATCCGAGTGAAGTGATTGCTGAAACCTAGCCTTATCAAAATCATGATTTCTTTCATTCACTTTATCTTATCATTACATCTTTTATCTACTTTCTTAACTTTTACGCTCTTGATTGTTTTCGATATATTGTTATCTGTATTTCTGGATCTTTCCTTCTTGTCTCTCGGTGGGTTCGACCTCTCTTATGCTGTACTGCACCGCGACCGCTGTGCATGACACATTTGAGCGACATCAACGATCAAGCTCAACTCCTCTAATTACTTGTTGTGGAAAAGTCAGTTTTTTCCCCTGCTAACTAGCCAAGATCTTCTGCAGTTCGTTGATGGCTCCTTCAAGGTCCCTGCTGTTGAATTAAGGCTTGTATAAAAACCCAAAACACTTATTAAGTAAGTGTGGGATAGGCCTAAAAGAGTTGAATCAAATGGGCTAATAGAAAGCCCATTATTTAATAACTAAATGGAGGAGCCCATGAGGTGTAGAAAAATGTTTAGTCCTACATTGATTGTGGAGAAAACATTACACCATTTATATAGTGTTTGGAGCTTCTATACTTTGAACACTTGGGTAGACTAGAGAGAGAGACCCACACGCGCGCCGCCGCCCGCCGTGCTCGTGGGCCGTGGTTGTCTTTTTTGCTACACAGCGACCTGGTTGAGTCAGGTCGAGTTCACTGGACCAATTGGGCTGAGTCAGCTTGACGTTTCAGCTTCTAAGGTGGTTACAGATGAGTTGGCTGAGTCTAAATGACTCATTTACTCACAATGAATGGGCTGAGTCGGTTATGACTCTTGGGCTACCCATGACTGGGCAGTTATGGGTGATGTGGCAGCTCATTACCTCCTGGTCAGCAGTTATTGCTGACGTGGCGACCCTTGAGCTCTCCAAGTGAAGGTTACTGGTGAAGGCAGCCCATTACTGGGCAGTTACATGTGACATGCCAGCCCATAACTGGCAGTTTCGGCTGACATGGCAAGCCTCTTCATCTTTCCATTAAGTGACTGATCAGATGTCTTCCTGTGAGGACCTGTCCCTCTATTCCTGTAGCTCGTTGTTGACCACAAGGGCAATTTGGTAAATTGCGCCTCGTCAGTTAGTTTCTAACCCGTGTGCGCACACAACCTCTGATTGATGATTGTGTTTGACTAGATCCGTTTAGGAGGTTTTTGACCTATGATACGATCCAAGCTAGTGTTGGATCGATCCAGCTAGGTCTTGGATCGATCCAACTTAGTCTTGGATCGATCCGACACTGTAGCATGTCGGCGTCTTTCTTCCTTGAGAGGACGGCCGTCGTGGCCCTCGCTCTCCACTATCAGGGGAGAGGAAACTTTCTCTCCTCTGCTTCCCCTTTTCCCCTCCTTCCTTGGCTTTCCCCCTTCCCTTTTCCTTCCTCTTCCTCCTCTTCTCCTTCTCTGCTGCTTTCTTCTTCTTTCTTCTTCTTCCGCGAGCTTTGCTTCCCCTGTTTCCGGCTGAACCTTCTTCTCCACCGTTCTCCCTCCGACCACCATTTTGAGAGTTTGAAGGCTCGTTGGGACCGTGGCGGCGTGAGGAAGATCTCTGGTGTGGTTTGAAGCTCTGATTGTGACTGGTTAGTGGGGAATTAACCGAGGATTACGTTTTTTGTAGGTGTTCTACCTACGTGAGTTAGTTTAATGGGTTTCTCTTAACCTAGCCGTTTGATCTTGCTGTTCTTTGTGTTGTTGGATTCCTCTTGCTTAGTATAATTTCTGGTATAAGTTTCATAAGCTTTGGTTGAGATTTTAGTAGGATTTATGCATGTTTACTCTCAGATTTTCCGGTTTCTGCTGTTCTTCAAGAACAGCCGGTTTGCGGCGCGTTTTCCGACCAGTACGTACATGTTCTTGGGTTGTGATAAACATAAGAGTTGTAGATATTTGACTCTAATCTCCAACCCGACTGATTTCATAATTTTTTGATTTTCCTATGATTTGTTATGAATTTATTACTGGAGGGCTGCGTTGCAGCAAGTAATTGGTAAGTTAGTTTGATTAGCGATTTTGATTAGTGTTTTCCCGTTAATCTAGCCGTTGGATGTTTCTGGATTTTGGATATGTTGATCCCGGCATATAGATCTACTGGAGTCTAGGTTGGATCCTGAATCTGATATCGGTTGGACGTCGGATCGACGGGTCAACTAGCTGCTATGTAGAGAATGGTTTCTTTTCTTGGGCTTTCCGAGTCCGATCGATCCAAGGACAAGTTGGATCGATCGGACTACAATTGGGATCGATCGGACTGCAAGTAGGATCGATCCATGGGTATGTTGGATCGATCCAGGTTGCACCCAAGATGGTCTGTTCACTGAGGGCAAGTCGGATCGATCCATGGGTATATTTGGATCGATCCAGTGTTTCCTAGGAACAGTGTCTGAGGGTAGCAGAGAATGACATGTTTAGTGATATTGCTATAAAATGTTGTTTGTTACCGCTTTGTGGTTGAACCGGGAGTGTGATGACTCCCGGGATTGTGTAGAATAAATGGGCTGGCTGTATGCCTTTTATCGTTTTGTGGTTAACCGAGGGAGTCATGAACCTCGGGAATGTTTAGTATAAATGGGCCAAAGGTATGCCCTTGATTTTTGCTTGTTTATACTATTGTATGCATTGTTGATTGTGCATTAGATGCCTAGGGTTTGACTGTAGTGCTGTTAGTCTACTGTTTAGGGTCATGTTAGCTCTGTTGCTTTGAGTGCTGAGAGATAGTTGTCATAACCACGGTTGTTCCGCCAAGTGTGGAGATACAGCTTGGAGAGGGGTGTCCTACTGGTATCGTCATGTCCACCCTGTATCAGGGACTGTCGGAGGAAGTCCACCCTTGAACAGTGGCTGTTGGAGGAAGTACTTTGGACAGGTACCCTTCGGGTTATTGACGGGATTTATGGGATCCTTGGCAGGCCTCAGTACTTGGCACAGAGTTAGTTCAGTTGCGGTTTCCCCTTCCTTGTGTGTGTCGTAGAGTAGAACCCTACTGAGCTTAGCGCTCACTCCTACCCGGGCGGCGTTTGCAGGTGCAGGTACCAGCTCTCCTTCGGTGGGCCCTAGTTGCTCGTCCTGCGGTGGCGCGATGACATCAGGGCATGTTTGAGGCCCAAGATGGCTTTTGTTGTGCCTTCCGGGAGACCTCTGTTGATGTAACTCCCTTTTGAGTTTTATATATCTTTTGTACATGAGGACTGGTTTATGTAATATCTTGTGTAACTCTGTTGTATGTACAGTTTGTAATAATAGTTGTTAGATTTACTTCCGCTCTCTGTTTCTTTTGTAACTGTTTCCGCCAGTTGTTGTTAGTAGATGTAGAAACCCCCCCTCGTGTCCCAGTCCGGATGGGTTTTCTGGGGCCGGGGCGCGACACTTCCTTAGCCTATAAATAGGACCCCTACCAGCCTTGGTCAGTACATGCATCCACACTTGCACACCATCACTTCGTAGAGGGTTTTTGTTGGCTGAGAGTACCAACCGACGAAGGCTTGACGGGCCATCGAAGGCCGGCTTCCTTCTGTTCGCGCAGAAGATCATTGTACCCTGGGAGCTTTTTGCCTGAAGAACCAGAAGCTGTGGTGGTGGGCAAACAAAGCTTAAGGGCACAGTGTGATACACTGGCCTCGATCGGCGGCGTCTACCTCCTTCTACTTTCTTGTACCTGTTTAACGGTACGTTTGTTTTTATTTTATTTAATCATTGTAAAGGATTGTTTGCTACCCTAGTAAAAGCAAGAATCCTAGTTCTTATTTCTAACACATGTTGTAGCTGTCAAAGATCAACCGGGCAGTGATATGGAGAATCCAGACTTTTAGTCATGGCGAGCAATGGATCAGACGTTGCTGAGTCTCATCCACTCTTCTTTCACTAAAAGAGGGGACGGGTGAGATTCTCGAGGTGACTACATCTCGAGATGCTTGGCTGGCTCTTGAAGTTTCCTTCTCTAACAAATCGAAATCGCGAGAGATTCAATTGAAAGATGATCTCCAACTGATGAATAATGGCTCTCGATTTGTTGCAGAGTATGTATGGATTTTCAAGATCAACTGTGATCAATTGGCTGCTATTAGCAGTTGTTGTTGGATACCTGATGAAGATCCTGTCAGGTCTCGCACTCTGTTTCATTCCATCTTCCTTGGAAACTTTAAATGTGCAACTCGGACATTGTTCAGACTTACGCTTCTTGATGTTGAGAAACAATGGTACAAATGGGAGCATCCCATTTCAACTCGGCAATCTTGTGTATTTGCAACTTTTACTTGATCTAAGCAAGAATCTATTTGAAGGAGAGATTCCATCAGAACTTGGAATTTTGGACTAGTTAGTAAACTTGAATCTTTCTCGTAGTAATCTGTCAGGTTCCATTCCATCTTCTTTCAAGAACTTGATTAGCTTACAATCCTCATGACCTGATATCTTTGATCATGCAAATGAAGTGTGATTTCAGGATGTTTCTTTTTATTAGGATTGTTAGAACACACAACTTTTTTTTAATTGCATAGTTGAGCCAAAGGCTAAAGCGCCAAGGGACGGCTACAAAATAGATAGCACAGGAGGTCCATCAGTAAAGATGGCCTCATTACTACCCAAATTAGTATCAACTCGCATAGCTCTACTATTCCTAGCTAAGTCATCAGCTAATTGATTACATTCTCTTGGAATATATTTGAAAGAAATGGCAGAAAAGTTGTCAGCATCCCATAGGATTTCCTGTAAGAAGTTGATACAACTCTCACCCGGTGGGAAGCTTCCATTGATCATACTGACAGCAAATTTGGCATCACTTTCTATGATCAGATGAGTCAGATTTCGCCTTCTACTTTCATCAAGCGCAAGTAGTATGGCTTGGAGCTCAGCTTGTAGAACAGAGTCTGCTATAGAGATTGAAGACTCTTCCCATTCCACCTCTTGTTTGTCATTCCTGCAACATACTCCTAAGCCAGCAATTCTACCCTGAGGACCCATTGAGGCATCCACCTGGATCCGATGTCCATGCCACTGAGTTGAAGCATGTCTCATCTTCCCCTGTGGACCTTGTTCATTAAGAAGCCAATATTCATGAACCTGCCAACGAATACTTCTTGTCAGCTCTTCAGGATTGAGGCAGCTACCTTCAAACATTAAAGTGCATCTGTTCTTCCATAAAGACCACAGGGTATAGCCAATAACTGATTTAACTCCTTTGATTCCACCACTAGCTTTTGTTTTTTGAAGATAATCAAAGCAGAAAGCCATGTTTAACTGACTAGCATCAATAGGAGAGCCCAAGAGAACATTTTGCCATACTCTCTGAGCAAGAGGGCATCCGAAGAAAATAAGATTTAAATCCTCATCAGCCAGGTTGCAACAAACACATTGTTTCTCACTAACCAAATTCAAAGTCCACAAACTTGAAAGTGTAGCAACTTTTCCATATGCAAGCTTCCATAAAAATTGCCTAATTCTAGGCCTTGTGGGAGATTTCCAAATATTTTGCCATAAAGTAGATGGCTCTTTTTTCGTCGTCTAAATTCCAATAACTTATAGCAAGAGGCAGCAGTGATCTTACCATAAGCTCCCAGAGCCACCTTGGATCCTCCTGATCAAAGATAGAGTAAATAGGGATTGACTTAATTTCTGCAGACAGCAAAGGATGGAAATATTGTTCTAAGACATCTGACTTCCAGCATCCATGACCATCAATAAAGGAACTGACCTCCATGTCCAGGAGTGATTCATCACAATTATACATATATGGTTGGCATCGTAGGGGACCATCTAGCAGCCACCAGTCATCAATGACCCGAACTTTGTTATTTGGAGCAGCTGGCCATCGAAGACCATTTCTCAATTGATCAAAAGCTTTGCAAATGATTCTCCATAGGGCAGAGGCTTTAGCTGGTGGTTTAGACAGTGGAAGTTGCTGCTGAAAATGGTATTTAGCATGAACAACAGAAGACCAGAGGGAATCCTTATCTAACAAGAGCCTAGATGCACCTTTCATGCGGACAGCTTGTTGGCAAAGACATAAGTCTTCTAGACCGAGCCCCCCTTCCAGTTTATGACAACATACTTGATCCCATGAGACTTTAGAAAGACTCCCGCGATGACCTTGCCATAGAAACTCTCTAGCCAGCGCTTCGATGCGTCGAAGAACAGCAACCGGGACTGGAGTTGCAGACATAACAAACATAGGAAGTGTTTGTAATACTGATTGAATCAAAGTTACCCTACCTGCCTCTGATATCTTCAGAGATTGCCAAGATTGAAGTTTCTCTTGAACTGATTCAATGAGAAAATTAAAATCAGAAGCTCGAATCCTTTGCACATTTAGGGGGACTCCCAGGTACCTCCATGCTCCAATTTTTTCTTCTATGCCCAAATACTTCATCACTTTTTGCTTCCTCCTAAGAGAAGTATTAGGTGAGAATTTGACACTCGATTTTTCTGGATTAGCTTTTAGACCTGACAACCTATGGAATCTTTGTAGTATGTTTAACAATTTCTGCGACTCTTCCCTGCTAGCCTTCGATACAAAGAGCATATCATCTGCAAAGAGAAGATGATCCACCTTGACCCTGCCTCGATCAAAAGGAGTGCCTGCCAGAGATAGGAGGGGTTGTCTCGTGAGGCAAGTAAGGACCTCCTGCATTAGGATAAAAATATACGGGGAGATTGGGTCTCCTTGTCTTAACCCTTTCTTAGACTTGAAGTGTCCAGAGACCTTTCCATTTATAATAATAGAGAATTTTGGTGGGGTGATGCATTCCATTACGTATGAGATCCAAGCTGTGGGAAATTCCATTGCATTTAGAACCCTCTTGTTGAAAGCCCAGCTAACTGAGTCAAAAGCAAACTTGAGATCTATTTTAACAACCATTAAAGGGTTTGATTTAGAAGCTGTGTGTATTGAGTGCATGATTTCTTGTGCTACTCCAATGTTGTCAATAATTGTTCTACCATGAACAAAAGCAGTTTGCTCCTTGCTAATTAACATTGGCAAAAAAGGCTTCAATCGATTTGCATGAATTGAGATCTATTTTAACAGCCATTATAGGGTTTGATTTAGAAGCTGTGTGTATTGAGTGCATGATTTCTTGTGCTACTCCAATGTTGTCAATAATTGTTCTACCATGAACAAAAGAAGTTTGCTCCTTGCTAATTAACATTGGCAAAAAAGGCTTCAATCGATTTGCATGAATTGAAGAAATAAGCTTGTAAACCACATTGCAAAGGCTGATTGGACGGAAGTCTCGAATTATTCTATGATTTTTGCACTTGGGGATCAAATAGATGAAGCTGCCATTCCATCCTGGAGGTAATTTACATGTCTCAAAGAAATTGGTAATCAGCTTGACTAGATCATCACCAACAACCTCCCAATGAGCAAGAAAAAATTCAGCAGAGAGTCCATCTAGGCCGGGCACTTTCCTTTGCCCATCAAATCCAAAGCCGATTTAATCTCATCTATAGAAACAAGGTGAGCCAAAGCTTCCTTACCTTCCTGAGAAAGAGTGGGTAAGATTGGCGGAGGCAATTCATGAATGCAATCTTTCCTAGCCCACATGGATATGAATCTATTTTGAAAAGCAACTGCAATGTCTTCATAATTGGAAACCAAAACTCCAGCATCATCACGAATCTCAGAGATATTACTATGTTTGGAGACAACAGATTTTTGTTGATGAAAGGACATGGAATTCCTAACACCTCCATGCACCCAGTCAATCCTGTTCTGCTTGCCTTTGTGCTGATCCCATTTTAGTTGATGTGCCACAAGCTTATTTTCTAAAGATCGCATTCTCCCTTCCTGATGTTGAGTTAGAGGTCCTTGCACTTCAATCAGATACAGCCCCTCAAGTTGTTGTAGCAGGTACTGTTGGGTATTAAATAGATCACAACTGTCAACCTTATTCCAAGACTTTACCATGCCTTTTACCTCCTTGATTCTGCTCTTGAATAAATATTGATGAGACCCCCTTCTTGGTCGCATCCAGGCATGCAATATAATCTTCTTGAATTCAATAGAGTTAACCCAGTGTTCACTGAGACGGAACGGAGTAGGCCCTGGTCCATAGAGCTCAGGATCTAGACACAGTAATATAGCTCTATGATCAGAGATGAACCGAGGGAGGTGAGTGACTTCAGTTCTGGGGAACCAAGAACGCCACTCCTGATTATAGAGAGCCTTGTCTAATCTCTCTAATATTCGGTCCTCACCCCTTCTTCGATTACACCAGGTGAAAGAAGGCCCCTTAAATCTAGGTCTATCAATTGATTTGAAGAGATAAACTGAAGGAAGTCACAAACTGACCTAGAATAACAAAATGGCCAGCCACCACGCTTCTCCAAAGGGGCCAGCCCCAGGCATTAAGCCGACTCAAGGTCTGCCAGAGAAGGACCCTTTCCCTCCAATATCTCGCCCCGTAGACAGCCGGAGAGAAACCATTGACCATAAGCAGCAGAGGTGATAACACCATGAATGCCCTAGTTCACAAAAGAGACCAGACTCGCCGATGCTCTCCATACGTCAAGGATTCCACCTTTTCTCCCTCTCGGCGGTAGCAGATGAGTACACCAGTCATTACCTAGACGTTGGGTAATAAAATGCAAGTGTTCTTCAAACACAACTGCTTCTAATACATATAAGAAATCCACTCTTTGGCCCCGAATCATCTTCCCAGAAGAACTAGCCACACCCCGGACACCCAAACCATGACAATTCCACACTAAAAATCTAGACATTAGAAGTATTGGGAGAAGGCTCAATCACCAACGCACCTGACCGAGGTCTCTTGGAAGAACGACCAGTAGGTGCTACTTCTATTCCAAACTCGCACATATCATCATCCTTAGCCTCCAAATCCCCTTCCCCCTGGGCAGAACACAACTTAAGTGATTGAAGTAATACCCTCCTATTCGACTTAAGCTTTTTGGGACGATTGGCGACTGAGCAAGTACAACCATTGTGCCTATTCTCAAGTAAGCAAGTGGTTGATAAGCCAAGGCCAAGTTCTGACAATGGGAACCTATGACACGCTTATACTGGCTTTCGACATGGATCGTCGGGTAGATGAGGCTGAAGCTATTTGGAATGTGATCATACAAACACATACACGCTCTGTTCCGAAACGCTTGTTTTCTCAGATGATCTCTTTGTATGACCACCACCACAGACCAGAGAAGATTTTGGAGGTAAATCCACATTTAGAATCTGGTTTTTTCTCCTTATCTGTGAGTTACATCTTATCTTCCATGACTTTTTTCAGTAATTTTATTGGGATACTGATGGTGCATGCTAGTGCAGCTAAGAATACCACTTCAACAGTGCCATAATTTTTTAGTATTTGCAAAACTGGTAAAGAACTTCTCTCGATCTAAAATCTAGTTAATTAACAACCTTAATTGAGTTATACAATTCTTCTCAGGTGTTTGCAGACATGGAAGAGTTGGGACTGAGACCTGATGAAGATACTGTTAGGAAGGTTGCAAGAGCATTTGAAACGTTGGGCCAAACAGACAAGCAGAAACTATTGCAAAAAAAATACGAAAACAAGTGGAAGTATCTCCGTTTCAATGGCGAGCGTGTCCGAGTGCGGAATACAGATTGGGAAGAATAGACAATTAAACATGTGAGGACCCGTTCCTCCAACCCGGTCCGACCGCATTAGGTCGAGAGCATGGTCCGTTTGGCTTTGTTCTGCGATCGAGTTGAACGTGAAGACCCCAAGGGTAATTTGGTAAATTATACCTTGATAGTTGATTCCACACCCACGATGTACACATAGCCCTTTTGTTTGTTATTTGTGTCTATTAGAACTTTAGACGAACTTGGGATCGAAAGATCTAAGTTCGGGAGCACGGAAGCTGTCTTTAGGACAACTGTCAGCCCAAATTGATCGCTTGCTCCAGGGAGCGACTGATCGGATCGATGTCGGCACCGACTTTGATGTGTCCTTCCAGAATGTCAAACCGGCATAGACCGATCGGTCGCTTGGGGGAGCGATCGATCGGACTCGGGTCTATAAGAGACCCGCGAACCGCCTATGTTTCTCTTCTTTTTCTTCCCTCTTCTTCTCTCCTCTGATCCAGGTTTGGGATCGTTGCAGTCGCTTGGGAAGCTTGTCAGGAGGTAGGGGAGTAGTTGTAGATCTCCTCTAAATGGTTTAATCGAGGATTAAATGTGGATTAAGCGTAGTTCGGTAGGATTCTACGTTTTAGCCTCATTTGATGTTCTTGGTTGATTTAATTGTTTGTTCTTCAATTAAAGTATGCTAGATGATGCTTATAGAGTTGCTTAATAACTGATTAAAGTTTGAATGGCTTTTGGTTTGAATTGATATGGATTTAAACAAGTTTTCCTTAAGTTATTTTCGGATTTTCTGGGTTAATTAGAACAGTTGTGTTCTAGCTTGTTTTAGGAGCTGTACGTGCATGATCTCTGGGTTAGCTTTCATTTCCAACTGGTTTCATGATTTTTGGAGCTATGTAAAATTTCTGGTGAATTAAGTGACTTAGCTGTGCTTGAACAGGGTAGTCATCTTAAATTGAGGACTTAAGTGGCCTTTCTATATTTAATTGAGCTGATTTTTGGAGGGGATTATCTTAATGATATTTGGAAGAGATATGCAAAGTTTGCTTTAATCTAAGATATTTTCAGTAGGACTTTGATTAGTTTGTTAAATCTAATATGTGGTTCGGAGTATGTCATTGAAAGGGCATATCAAGTTTCATGTCGATCAGACGGCTAGATTGAAAGATAGGATTTTTCGAGGTTTGTTTTAGACTTTGGTTTGATTTCAATAACCCGATTATTTTAATCTTATCTTAGATATACATTATTATATCTATGTAATCCCGTGTGTGGCTTGTGGTTGAACCAGGGGGGTCGCACCTCTCCTAAGCTGTGTAGAATAAATTGGCCACCTTAAGTATGCCCTCAACTTTGATTAAAATATTATCATATTGTTGTCATAACTGTTTGTTAGTTTAGCTGGGGTTGTATCCCGTTTGTGGGCCTGAGTGCCTATTTATTCCGCTTATTCTAGACCAATGCTATGTTTACCCTTGGCGAACTGTGTGTTGTGCCTGGTCATGTATAATACATGGCATATTGTTGCATGTTTGAATTCTTATCTATGTGTATGATCATACATGAATTGTTTGCACTAGATGCATTCCTAGGCTAGGCATGGACGATGGGTTAATCGCCGATCCGGGGGCTCGGACAACTCGGATCTAGCCTTAGGACCGAGGCTGGGTAGCAAGGTTTAGGGTTTAATTTGTTTTAATAATTTGATGATTTGAGGTTACTGTCTAGTCTGCTGCAATTATATTGATTGAGGTGTGGAGGTCGTTTTGGGTTCCACGCTCAGTCTTAGTTTCATTGATAGGGGGAGTTCCGTATTGCCCTGGGTTCTACACCTGTTGTTTTAGCGCTGAGTCACTTGGTTGAGAGGGATGACTGTTGACAGTACCAGAGGTCATCAGGGTGCGTGCCCTGGGGTAGACGGTGTGCGTAACTTGGGGTTCTCCTAAAGATGAGCTGGAACCTAGGACTTTACTGTTCCCTTCCTTTGTGAGTGTCATAGCATAGAATTCTACTGAGCTTATTACTCACTCATACCCGGGCTGTGTTTTACAGGTGCAGGTGTCAGCTCTTGTTTTGTAGCACCCGCTAGACAGACGCTTTGATATGAGCGGTCTACTCGCAATCCTCTTGTATCGGGTCTGTACAGCTCCAATTGATCATAATTGAGTCTGATCGGACTTGATTGAGTCCAATTGGGTGATCTGGCTTGCTAGATCAGATTTGGCTTGAGCTGGTTCAGATCAGGCTGAGCCTGATTGAGGTAGGACTTGACTGGGTCAAGTCTGAGTTGATCTGGATCAAGTTGACTGGGTTGGATTGGGCTGGATCTGGATTAAGTGGCTGAGTCAAGTGGTTGGGCTGAGTCTGATTCAAGTTGATTGAGGAATTGGATTGTTAAGTGGCTTGGCTGAACCAGAGTGGATCCAAGGGCTGAGGTTCGCCAGAGTAGATCGCTGACTTAGGGCCATCGGCAGTGGTCGGGAACTTGGCAGGAACGGTCATCGGACGGTGGGGAAGAGATCCATTGGAGTGGATTGGTCGGAGTGTGAGGACCCGTCCCTCTACTCATGTGGCTCGTCGTGGACTGGAAGGGCAATTTGGTAAATTGCGTCTTGTCGGCTGGTTTCACACTCGCGTGTGTACACACTGACCATGTTTATGGTAATGTTTGGCTAGAATGGTTAGTGGGACCCGAGATCGAAAGATCCGGGCTTGGGCTTAAGTTTTAGCCCAAGTCCAGCTTCCTGCGAAAGACGGATCGATCCTTCCTTGCTAGAAGGATCGATCGGTCTTTGCCAGGAATATGGATCGTTGCGAGGGATCGATCGGTCTCTTGGAACGGATCGATCGGACTCGGAGAAGGATCGATCGGTCTCTTGGTTGGATCGATCGTTCCCTTGGCTGGATCGATCGGTTTCCTTGGCTGGATCGATCGCTTTCTTGGCTAGATCGATCGGTCTCATTGGACGGATCGATCCTGCTTAGTCGGTTCGTTTGCCTATAAAGCAGACAGAACCTTCTTCCTTCAATCTCTTTGGAAATCCGAGTTCTTGGCTGCGATTTTCTCTGGATTTTGAAGAGGTTGCGGATGATCCAAGGCCTAGCAGCTGGGATTGAAGCTGCTCTTGCTCCGGTAGGGATTCCTACCTACATTCTTCGGGTTTTTTGGAAGTTTTTCCGGCTGTCGATGTTCTTATGCTTAGATCTTATTGTATACTTGTTAGATTGTAGTTTTCCACTGGTTTTGGATTCGTGATCCTTCGTACCACTAGATCTCAGGTTTTGGTGGGAATTGGTGGAGTTTTCCGATGGTATTTCTCGCCGTTGGTTTGCCGGAGAACCCAACCGATCGATCCGTCTGTGAGATGGATCGATCCCTTCTTGTTGGTCATGCTGATCTGAGCAGGATTGATCGGCCCCGGGTGAGGGCGATCGATCCCGGTGCCTTGGATAGGATGGGACGTTCCCTATCGTGAGTCGAATTGATCGTCCTGGGAGGACGGATCGATCGGACTCGGGGTGATATGGAGAATTGCTCTCTGTCACTAGCGGGATCGATCCTCCCTTGAGGGAGGGATCGATCCGTCTATGGCAGAGAGAGGAATTCCCTTTCTGTTTTGCCCGCGGGGCTTTGGATGACGGTTTTCTTTATTGTCTTAATACCTGGAACATATGTTTAAGCATGTTAGCCCTATAATAGGGCAGTGGCGAACCGGGGGAGTGATGACTCTCGGGATATTTAGAATAAGCGGGCGGGTAGCCCTACAGCTTTCCTTAGCCTTGCATGTCGGCGTGCGCCGAGGGCTTTATCTGTGTTATCTGTAAGCTGTTGTTTGCGAGGCTGCTTCCTGGTGCAGGTGTTGTGGCGGACTGCTAGCAGTTGGTAGTGGTACCACTGCAATAGTCCCTAGACCTTATTTATCTGTTCACCACCCCGGGCCTGCAGGGTGCCGTGCCCAGACCTTGTTATTGTATATCATCACATATTGTTGCATGCTTACATGTGTTATCCTGCGCATGTGCATATCATACATTGTGTTGCGCATTAGTTGCATCTGTGTAGGGCGTTGCCGATCCGGGGCTTTCGGGTAGCCCGGATCTAGCTCTAGGACCGTTGCAGGTAGCTTGGTCCAGGACTCGATTTGTAGTATTTTTAGTCGTTTTCGATGATAGGGTTAGTTTGACCAGAATACATATTGCTTGATGATTATAGAGGTTGTGTCGGCCTCGAGCCAGACATTGTGGGTGCAACCGGTGTCGGGTTCACTGTCTCTTGAGTGGAAGAGGTGCCTACTCAGCGGTGTGGTTGCCTGCCTAGCAGAGTCGGGTGCCTGCTAGTGAGATGGCAGTGTGGTTTCCTGCCTCGCTGAGGGCGACCCAGTATGTGACCAGTTTGGCTAGGGAACATGACTGAGGCCTCCTTTCAGGGACACCGACGAAGGGTTATGGGACCCTTGCGGCACACCCAAGTCTTTCTTGAGGGCGACACTGTTGCATTCCCTCCCTTGTGAGTGTCGTAGTGTAGTGTCCCTGCTGAGCTTAGTGCTCACTCCTACCCGGGCTGTGTTTTGCAGGTGCTGGCGCTAGCTCTTCTTCGGTCGCCCCTACCGGGCCGGTGTTTGGTGACGTGGCGGCGTCTGGCGGTGCTTGAGAGGTGGCGATCTTGACAGTTTTACACCGTTTGTTATAGGTAGTCTCCTACGGGAGTGATAAATGTATAATTTCCCTGTTTGAGGATTTTGTAATATTATATCAGCTCAGTCTTTGGGTTTGTATTTGTGTTAATACAGGATGGTTGTGAATTGTTAGGGTAACTACTACGATTAGAGGGAAACCTCGTCAAATTTTTCGCAGTAGGTTAGGTTCCGCTTCGCGTCGCCCGGCCCGGTTGGGCCTACGCGGGTCGGGGCGCGACAACTTGGTAGCAGAGCATAGGCTGTAGATCACAGGGTGTTAGGATTAGGTTCGGTTGAGATTGAGCATAGATTGGGTTAGTTCCATGTCTAGAACATCCTTGCATGCTCTCCTTTTAATGTGTTATGCTTTTTCGCTTTATGTTGTGCTGCTTTGTCTTGGGTTTCGAACGAGTGGATGCTCGTTTGTTATTGGTGATTGTGCAGATGTCGGGAGCTCGAGGCCGACCTTCGGTTGTTGGTCGGGGTGGGGCATGACTTGGTCGACCCGCCCGACCAGACAGGGTAGCACCTATCAGGGAGGTTAGAGCTAGACGGACTGAAACATCACCAGTGACGGTTTCGGTCGCACGGGAGGAGGCCCTTCTCGCCGAGGAGGGGGCTCTCGCTCCGGTCGACGCGCGGACAGTTGTGGTGGTCTTGCTGGAGTTTCAGCAGTGTGCCACCCGGTTCACGCACTTGGTCCGTTTAGCGGGGGCAATAGCAGCAGATCCGGTGGCCAGTGCACGTCAGTTTGAGTGGGGGCTTCGATCAGAGATCAGGCGACGAACCAGTTCTTACCGCTTCTAGGCGTACTCAGCAGTTCTAGGCTGCGCCTTGGCAGTAGAGGCGCAGTTGCGAGACGAGAGGTGCGGGGCAGTTCCACCGGCATTCTCTACCAGCACACCACAGAGACCCCAATCCAGAGGGGGATTCGGCAGAGGGCACCAGCGGCATCAGTGACGCTTTCAGTAGCGGTCGCAGCGCCCCCGCAGCAGTTCCAGCCGCAGTTGCCGAGTCCGGCAGGCCAGTTTCCCCTGACGGGCGGGCCGTCTGGGCAGGCTCCGTCAGGGGGAGTCCAGGTTCAGCAGCCAGCTGATAGCGCGTCAACCACGTGTTTGCAGTGCGTGCAGCGGGGGCACTACCGTAGAGACTATCCTTTGCGAGAAGCGCGGGGCGCTATGCCGCAGGGCAGTAGAGGCGGAGGGTCCGGTGCCTGGCAGGTGAGCGATGGTGGGCGCGGGTCAGGGGCTGGATCGCGCTGCTCCAGAGGTGGAGGTGGTCAGCGGGGGCGTGTGTTTGCTTTTCCGGTGCGTGAGCAGCCGGACACCGTTCAGCTTTTCCAGTCGCCATAGCAGTACCAGCAGTACCAGCAGCCACAGCAGTACCAGCAGAACAGAGTGAGTTGAGGACCCAGCTAGACCAGCTGACCAGCAGAGGTTTCATCCATTCCAGCATGTCTCCCTGGGGGGCGCCAGTGTTGTTCGCAAAGAAGAAGGATGGTACCTTTCGACTTTGCATAGACTACAGGCGGCTCAAAAGGGTGACGGTGAAGAACATGTATCCGATGCCGTGGATCGACGACCTGTTTGACCAGTTGCGAGGATCCTCAGTGTTCTCGAAAATCGACCTCCGCACCGGCTACCACCAGTTGAGGGTTCGGGATTGCGACATCCCGAAGACGGCTTTTCGGACTCGGTACGGCCTGTACGAGTTCATGGTGATGCCGTTTGGGCGGACGAACGCACCAGCAGTGTTCATGGATCTCATGCAGAGGATCTTCCGGCCTTTCCTAGACAAGTTCGTGGTGGTGTTCGTCGACGACATCCTTATCTACTCCCGGTCAGAGGCGGAGCATGAGCGGCCCTTGGCGACAGTGTTGCAGCTACTTCGGGAGCATCGGCTTTATGCCAAGGCTTCCAAGTGCGAGTTCTGGCTTGCATAAGTGGGATTCCTTGGACACGTGGTGTCGGCAGCAGGGATCTCAGTTGACCCGGCCAAGGTCGAGGCAGTGGTACAGTGGCAGAGACCGAGGACGGTGTTTGAGGCCCGAAGTTTCTTAGGCCTGGCGGGTTACTACAGGCGGTTCGTGCGGGACTTCTCCAAGGTTGCCGGACCGCTGACCAGACTGACACAGAAGGCCTTCCCGTTTGTGTGGGATGATGCTTGTGAGCGAGCCTTCGTGGAGCTGAGGACGAGGTTGACCAGTGCGCCGGTGCTGATCGTCCCCGAGCGAGGTGTTGGTTACAGTGTCTACTGCGACTACAGCGGTGAGGGTTTGGGGTGTGTCCTCATGCAGGAGGGCCACAGGGTTTCCTATGGTTCTCGCCAGCTGAAGAACCATGAGAGGAACTACCCGACCCATGACTTGGAGCTAGCAGCAGTGGTCTTCGCCTTGAAGACCTGGCGGCACTACCTCTATGGTGAGAAGTTTTCTATCTTCTCGGACCATAAGAGCTTGAGGCACGTTTTCACCCAACGTGACCTCAACCTGAGGCAGCGACGCTGGATGGAGCTACTGGAGGACTACGACTTTGAGTTGCATTACCATCCTGGTAAGGAAAACGTCGTAGCAGACACGCTGAGCAGACAGGTGAGAGACACCAGAGCAGCAGTTGCAGGGTTGTCAGCGCGGTAGTGGCAGGCTCTAGAGACGGCAGGCCAGTTGGGGCTCGAGTTTGAGGATCAGGGATCCAGCGGCTTCCTCTACGCAATGCAGAGTATGCCAGCGGTCTTAGCCAGTGTGTTAGAGGCATAGCACAGTGACCCAGAGCTCGAGGAGTTACGCATAGCAGCGGGCACAGAGGGCATAGACGGAGACTGGACAGTATCGCCAAACGGAGGGCTACGGTTCCGAGGTAGAGTAGCAGTTCGAGCAGATCCGGTTCTTCGAGACGACGTCCTACGAGAGTTCCACCACTCTCATTTTGCAGTTCATCCCGGCGGCACCAAGATGTACCAGGATCATCGGCGACAGTTCTGGTGGCACGGGATGAAGAGGGCAGTGCCGGAGTTCGTATCGCGCTGCCTTACCTGTCAGAAGGTTAAGGCAGAGCACCAGCGGACTCCGGGGTTACTTCAGCCGCTTCCACTAGCTGAGTGGAAGTGGGAGCATATCACGATGGACTTCGTGACCGGGCTACCGAGGTCTCCTAGTGGGAATGACGCGATTTGGGTAATCGTTGATCGATTGACCAAATCGGCGCACTTCCTGTCTATGCGGACGACAGACACGTCTGACAGGTTGGGCGGTTTGTACGTTTGAGAGGTAGTCAGACTACACGGGGTTCTTGTATCTATCGTGTCAGACTGTGACCCCAGGTTCACCAGCAGGGTCTGGCGGGGCTTTCAGGAGGCAGTTGGCACACTCCTGACCTTCAGTACGGCGTTTCATCCACAAACAGACGGGCAGTCAGAGCGGATGATCCAGATCTTGGAGGACATGCTGAGAGCATGTGTCCTCGACGCAGGAGGCAGCTGGGAGGAGCACATTCCCTTGGTGGAGTTCACCTACAGCAACAGCAACTTTCGAGGCGTTGTTCGGTAGGCCGCGTCGTTCCCCAGTGTGCTGGACAGAGGTTGGAGAGGCTTCACTCACCGGTCCAGATGATGTGCTGTCGCAGGCACTCAAAAATAAAACCAATACCCGTTAAAATGAATGTAGTAGTGCGAGTACGAGTCGATCCCACGAAGAGTGTTTAGCCTAGTTTTGTGCTCAGTGAATAAAGATGGGGGGTTTTAAACGTGAGGAAAACAGTATAGAAATAATCTAAAGCGAAGGAACAAGTTGAATCAAGAGAACAAACCTTGGTCTGAGTCAACATCCACCATCGGAATCCAATAACTGATCATAGATGCAAGTATCAATCAATTTATATCATGAATATTCATCGTCTGAATTCAATTCGAAGCTCTCCTCGATCATAGTTAATTAGAAACAAGCGATCTAATCAACCCTAACTACTAGACAACCTAAGACAAGCGCTGTAGATTTAATCTAGTAGCAGCGTTAAGAATAGGGAGATCGATGAAGCTAAACAACACAAGCACAAGCGGTTGCATTTAATCTAGTTGAATATTCTTCCTAAGATCTAACAAGATCTGATCAGCAGTAAATTATTAGATCCTAGTTGCTTCGCAGATTAGAGGGATCAAACAATTCCGGATTTGATATCAAACCTAGCGGTAGATCACCATGAATAATAAACTAGTAGGCGTCCTAGCAATTAGACAAGGTAATCATGAAGATTTAATCTCAGAAGAACATCCAATACTCATGTATAAACTGAACAATAAAAATAAATTAGATCTCACAGTTTCATTGATTCCGAGGTTTCAGTTTCCTCGACCAAGGATCAAGATTTAGCCACGCAGGGCCATCAAGAACAATCCTCTAAAAGATTTCATAAAGCAAAAGAAAACCTAGAAAAAATATAAAAGAGGAGAAAGAGTAGCCAAAAGTGTCCAAGAATCCCCCCTCAAACCCTAGAAAGAGTCCTATTTATAGCCTCAAGTGTATCCACCCTCAGATTAGATCACAATCGTTGATTTTTGTTACTGGGAAAGTCCGATCGATCGGACCTTGGATGCTGGATCGATCGGTCTCATTAAAATCTTCAACTTCTATTCACGCCCGAGCCCGATCGATCGGACTAAAGGAGTCGGATCGATCGATTTCGTAAAAATCCTTCGTCTCTGGCTCTTCCCGAGTTCGATCGATTGATGGATCGATCGAACTTTGCTCCTTTAGAAAGCATACGTTCTGTCAACTTTAATTCCCAAGTCCGATCGATCGAACTTTAAGTGCTGGATCGATCGGTTGAGTAAAAATCCGCTGTTTTTGACTTTTTCCGAGTCCGATCGATCGGACCATTGGTGTCGGATCGATCGGACCCATAGGAGCGATGGAGGGATCGATCGGATGTGTTGTGGCTGAAAAACACATGTTCTGTCACGTTTTTGCGTGGTCCGATCGATCGGCGGATCGCTCGGACGTCCAGCTTATTTTCCTTTCTGCCATTCAGACTGCGCATCGGTACTGAAATTGCCGTAACTTCCTCTAGGAAACTCGGAATCACGAACCGTAAAATTCTCCAGAATGTAGACTTCAAGAGCTTTCCAACCATGTATGGCACATCCTCTGGTTCTTCATGAGCAGGTACAGATAAATCTTTAAAGTTGATCCATGAACTCTTTTCAGCTTCTTTTCGACTTAAGGGCTTCAATTGCATCCTAAATCAAAATATAAGAATAATGAGTGTATTTAGGAACTAAATAAGCACAGGAGACTAAGTATTAAGGGATAAAAATATAACATTATGCATTCTCATCAAATTCCCCCACACTTAGCTTTTGCTCGTCCTCGGGCAAAACTAAAATTCACTCTACTCAAGATATCAAGGTTACAACGCCATCAACAAAGAACAATCAAGCTCTTCACAATTCATAACATATCATGAACAAACATTTTTAGACAACTTAAAAATCAATCAATAAGCATTCACTTGAATATGGAGCATACTAAACAAGTAGATCCTCACGGAAATAAACACTCAACTCTCATGTGTTTGAAGGGTATGTATTTCACTCAAATTCATTCCAATGAAAATGATCTACCATAGGCTTGCATATCTTCTCATTCTCCGCCACTAGAATCACATGCATAACACAAATCATAAGGACTTCAAAAGGTTGTAATGGGGCCCAGGATTAAGGTGGGAAATATTTAGGAATGTAGCTCAAAAGCCAATGGAACTAATGGAGCAAAAATGCATCAATAAGACATGTACAACCAATCACTCCATTCAACAACTTTCTTCAACTTAGCTTTAACATACTCAACCCATAAAACATTACCACATTGGCAAAGAGATTGTTCAAAGGAATACTTTTTAACTGAAATAGTGAACAATCTTTTGCAAAAACTTCCACCTTTGTAGAGATCATACATAAACATCCCCTTTTCTTGGAATATTAGGAGGATTCATAAACATATTTTGCAACATGAGAAACAATTTCCTCCTTCACTTTCTTTTCTTCTTTTTCTTTTTCTGATTTTTTTTTTTTCAGAAACAACATACTCACAAATTGAGTATGAAAATAAACTCCACTTCACCAATCATAACCATACCACAAATCCAAACACCCCCACATTTGAACTTTTGCATCCATACATGTCATAATGATGATCAATGCTCCACTAGTTTTATGGCTTGGGTAACGGAAATATTTTTTTTTCAGGTTTAAAGCTTGTAATGTGGGTTAACAATAAAGTCAATAAAGCTCAAAGGTGTTTAGCAAAAGGATTTAATCAAAAGGTAGGCTATTTGGCTTATGTAACTTATAACAAAGATGGCCTTAATCATGTTCATGTATGCATGTGTCAATGTGACCTCAAATAGAATCAAAGCAAGTTCTAGGGAAACAAATCCATGGAAGAATATCTCTTATGAAAGAAATTAGTGAGACTGATATGAATGTGTCAGTCTAAAGGCTCAAATCTCACCAGCTTTTGTCTACTCATGTAGTCACTACCATCTCAAGGAAAATAACTCAACTAATTAATTCTAAGTCGCAAAATTACTCATTCAATCATGTTATGAAAATGTCAAGCTTAACTAATTCTTGCTCATGGCATATGCAACCTAGATCTCCTCCCCCACACTTGAAACTGACATTGTCCCCAATGTAAGGTGGAATGCAAAGAAAGGCAAAAATAACTAAAATGGAAATGCGAAAATAAAAAGAGAAAGGAACGAACTCCCCTTGGGTTGCCTCCCAAGCAGCGCCTTTGTTTATTGTCATTGGCTCGACTTCATGCTTGCTTCTTTAATTAGTATAAGTTGGTTCCTCAAGGTCCAATTTTTCCAACTTTTCTGTTGGAACGCCTTCGTAGAAAGGTTTAAGTCGATGGCCATTCACCGTAAACATTTTGGAAGTGGCTAAACTTTGAATTTCAACTGCACCATGAGAAAAAATATTAGTAACAATAAAAGGTCCAATCCAACGAGAACGCAACTTACCTGGAAACAAACGTAAGCGTGATTGGTAAAGGAGAACTTTTTGACCAACTTTAAACTCCTTTCTAGAGATCATCTTATCATGAAAAGCTTTTGTCTTTTCCTTGTAAATCCTAGCGCTCTCATAGGCATCATTGCGAATTTCTTCTAATTCTTGCAGTTGCAACTTCCTGTGTTCTCCACTCTCATCCATGTTCATATTAAAGCTCTTGATAGCCCAATAAGCTTTATGTTCTAACTCAACTGGAAGGTGACATGGTTTCCCAAATACCAAGCGATAAGGTGATATACCGATGGGTGTCTTATATGCAGTCCTATATGCCCACAACGCATCATCCAAACGCAAACTCCAATCTTTTCTATTTGGATTTACCGTCTTTTCAATGATGGACTTGATCTCTCGATTTGACACTTCCGCTTGTCCACTCGGTTTGCGGATGATAGGCGGTTGATACCTTATGGGTCACATGGTTCTTCCTTAGCAATCCCTCCACAGTTCGATTGCAAAAGTGCGTGCCTCGATCACTTATGAAAGCTCTCGGAATTCCAAACCTGGATAATATGTTAGACTTGATAAAATCTGCAACAACTTTAGAATCATCAGTCCTGGTAGCTTTAGCTTCTACCCATTTTGAAACATAATCCACAGCAAGTAGAATATAAATATAACCAAAAGATATAGGGAACGGACCCATGAAGTCGATGCCCCAAACATCGAAAATTTCGCAAAATAATATGGGGATTTGTGGCATCTCATTCCTTTGGGATATATTACCTGTCTTTTGACAATTCTCGCATGACTTACAAAGAAAATATGAATCTCGAAATAAAGAAGGCCAATAGAAACCACATTCTAATACTTTTCTTGCAGTTCTCTTAACTCCAAAGTGACCACCACAAGCATAAGAATGACAAAAAGTCAGTATAGAAATAATTTCACTTTCAGGAACGCACCTTCTTATTACTTGATCTGCACAATGCTTCCATAAATATGGGTCATCCCACACATAGTATTTAGCATCACTTTTAATCTTATCTCTTTGAGCCTTAGACAAATCAGAAGGTAACATATTAGTAACCAAATAATTCACAATATTTGTATACCAAGGTAATGTCAAAGTTGCAGAAAACAATTGTTCATCAGGGAATGTTTCCTGTAGACGAAGTTTATCCTCCACATGAACTAACCGACTCAGATGATCTGCAACTCGATTTTCTGTTCCTCTTTTGTCTTTTATCTCCAAATCAAATTCACTCAAGAGAAGTATCCATCGGATTAATCTCGGCTTTGCCTCCTTCTTCGTCATTAAATAACGAAGGGCTGCATGATCAGAGTAAACAATGACTTTAGTACCAAGTAAATAAGAACGAAATTTTTCTACAGCAAACACAACAGCTAAAAGATCTTTTTCAGTTGTAGAATAATTTCTCTGGGTATCATCCAAAGTCTTGGAAGCATAGTAAATTGCATGAGAAGCTCTTCCAATCTTTTGACCCAAAACTGCGCCCACTGCATAATCACTTGCATCACACATTATCTCGAAAGGAACGCTCCAGTCTGGAGGTTGAATAATTGGAGTAGAAGTCAACAATTCTTTCAGCTTATCAAATGCCTTTTTGCATGCTTCATCGAACTCAAAAGCCTTGTCCTTTTGTAACAACGTGCATAGTGGTAATGCTATTTTGGAGAAGTCCTTGATGAATCTTCGGTAAAAACCTGCATGTCCAAGAAAAGAACGAACTTCCCGCACACTAGTGGGATAAGGTAAAGATTGAATGACATCAACTTTAGCTTTATCAACCTCAATTCCTTTAGATGAAACAACATGACCCAAAACTATACCTTGTTCAACCATGAAATGACATTTCTCAGAATTTAACACAAGGCTAGTTTCTATGCATCTTTGAAGAACAAGTGTAAGGTTATGTAAACAATTATCAAAAGAATTTCCATAAACTGTGAAATCATCCATAAAAACCTCTATGATTTGTTCAATATAATCTGAGAATATACTAACCATACACCTTTGGAAAGTAGCCGGGGCGTTGCAAAGACCAAAAGGCATGCGACGATATGCAAAAGTTCCAAATGGGCATGTAAACATCGTCTTTTCCTGATCTTCAGGGGCAATTGCAATCTGAAAGTAACCTGAATAACCATCAAGAAAACAATAATAAGAATGACCAGCTAACCTTTCAAGCATCTGATCAATAAAAGGTAAAGGGAAGTGGTCTTTGCGGGTTATAGCATTTAATTTTCTATAATCAATACAAACCCTCCACCCATTTTGCACACGGGTGGGAACTAACTTATCTTTGTGATTTCTCACCACGGTTATTCCTGTCTTTTTAGGAACAACTTGAACTGGACTAATCCAATTGCTATCCGAAATAGGATAGATCACTCCAACTTCAAGCAGTTTGAGGATCTCCTTCTTTACAACATCCATCATGGGCGGATTTAACCTTCTTTGTGGTTGGCGGGAAGGTTTCGCTCCCTCTTCAAGCAAGATACGATGCATACATGTACTTGGGCTGATTCCTTTGATGTCTGCAATTGTCCAACCAATAGCTGTCTTATGCTCCTTAAGAACCTGCACAAGTTTTTCTTCCTGTGGTGCACTAAGGTTATTGGAAATAATCACTGGTAACACTCATTCATCTCCAAGAAAAGCATATTTAAGATGATTAGGAAGAGGTTTCAGATCTGGAATAGGTGCTTGCAATTCAGAAGGTAATGATTTCTCATTAGATACAGGTAATGAACTAGAAGAATCGTTACCTGATTGCTGAATTATCGAAAAATCATTCAGTGTTGCAACAGTTTCCTGCAAATTAGTACTCAAAGATAGCTCCTCATTTTCTTCCTCAAGAGATTTGCTAATAGCCACTTCCAATTCATCTTTATCACTAAGTTCAAAAACTTCCTGTGATAAATAATCAATCACATCAATTGAATACACTGAACAATCATTAGCAGGATATTTCATGGCATCATAAATATTAAACTTAACAGTTTCACCATCAAATTCCATGGTAAGTGTGCCACTATAGACATCTATCTTAGTCTTGGATGTCTTCAAGAAAGGTCTTCCCAACAAAATAGGAGTACTATGATCACCATTCTCCATATCAAGCACATAAAAATCAGCAGGGAAAACTAAATCATTGACCTGCACAAGAATATCTTCAACTACACCTTTAAGATAGGCGTTAGATCTGTCAGCCAATTGAATCACAACACCAGTTTCATTCAAAGGCCCAAGTTTTAAAGAAGAATATATAGAATATGGCATGACATTGATAGAAGCTCCCAAATCTAACATAGCTTTCTCAAATTTGGTGTTACCAATAATACATGGGATAGTAAACATACATGGATCCCTACACTTTGTAGGAATTTTTCTTTGAAGAATTGCGGAGACATTTTCCCCTACTTTCAACTTCTCACATCCTTTAAGTTTCTGCTTCCTCTTAATTGTGCACAATTCTTTCAAGAATTTAGCATAACGAGGTACTTGTTTAAGAGCATCTAAGAGTGGAATATTTACCTCACATCGGCGAAAAGTCTCATATAGATCTGAATTCTGCTCATATTTTCTTGATTCTGTCAAAGCCTGAGGAAAAGGAGGTACAGGTTTATAATCAGAAAGAGGTGGAAACTTACGTTTAGGTACGTCATCGTCATCAGGAAAGATTTTTTCCGCGACGATGTCTTGCTCTTTTCCTTGCACAGACGATGTAGGAACTTCCCTTACTGGAGTCTCAAGTTCTTTACCACTTCTCAAAATGATTGCACTTGCATTCTCTCTTGGATTTATTACCGTTTGAGAAGGTAATTTTCCCGAATTCTGCGCCTCTAGCTTGCTAATTGCTGACGCCATCTGGCCCACCTGATGTTCCAATCTTTGAATACTAGCCTTCGTCTCCTGTTGAATTTGCGAATTATTAGTAACAAGAGATTTAACCATATCTTCTAAAGACATACCAGAATCAGGAGTTGGGTTTGGTTATTGTCTCGGGAGGTATGGCGGTCTATATTGTTGATATTGCTGTCCAGTCGGACGAAATTGAGTTGTAGGCTGATTTACTTGTGGATTCCCATAATTAAGATTGGGGTGATCCCTCCATCCCGGATTATACGTGTTTGAATAGGGAGCATACTTCCTTTGCGGTGGTCCTGGGAAACTCCCTGCTGCATTTACTTGTTCAATGGGCTCCTCTTGAAGAGTTGGGCACATATCGGTTGGATGTCCCGCCACCGAACAAATTCCACAAACCTTCGCTGTTTGCATGTTACCTACAGCCATTTGACGAACAAGAGAAGTTAGACTCGCAATCTGTTGTTCAAGAGATGAAACATTTACCTCATTAACATTTTTTGAATAAGAATCAAGTCTAGTATTAAATTGTTGAGAATTAGCTGTCATATTTGCAATCAAGTTCCTCGCGGCTTCAGGAGTTTTATCCACCAAAGCTCCTCCACTCGCGGCATCAATCATACTCCTGTCATTGATTAGTAAGCCCTCATAAAAATATTGAATAAGTAATTGCTCACTAATTTGATGATGGGGACAGCTTGCACATAATTTCTTAAAACGTTCCCAATATTCATGTAGAGATTCGCCATTATGTTGCCTCACACCACAGATCTCTTTCCTAATGTTGGCCGCTCTTGAGGCTGGAAAATACTTCTCTAAAAACAACCTCTTCATCTCGTTCCATGTGGTAATACTCCCAGATGGTAAATAATAAAGCCAATCCTTAGCCGAATCCTTCAAAGAAAACGGAAACGCTCTCAATTTGATTTGATCTTCAGTCACCCCCATGGGTTTCATACTTGTGCACACAATATGAAGCTCCTTTATATGCTTGTGAGGATCCTCACCTGCAAGTCCATGAAAAGTGGGTAAGAGATGTATTAGTCCAGATTTCAATTCAAAAGTAGTAGCAACATCCAAAGTAGGAAATGTAATGCATAAGGGTTGTTGATTCAAATCTGGGGCTGCAAGTTCTTTCAAAGTCCGATTTCCGGCCATGACTTCCTCTTCTAATTCCGAATCACTGATAAATACGTGATCAAGAGCCAAATCGTCCTCCTCAGGATTAATCCGAGCTTCTCTCCTTAACCTGCGCAGAGTTCTTTCAATCTCTGGATCGTACTGTAAACCACCTTGATTAAAAGATCGAGCTATACTCATAAACAATCAAGAGAATTCCGGCAAAACGAGAAAAAGAAATCAAGAAAATTCGAATAACTCTGTTTTTTTTATGAAAATAAAGATCACAATAAACACAAAAATCAACTAGAATCACTCCCCGGCAACGGCGCCAAAATTTGATGTGCTGTCGCAGGCACTCAAAAATAAAACCAATACCCGTTAAAATGAATGTAGTAGTGCGAGTACGAGTCAATCCCACAAAGAGTGTTTAGCCTAGTTTTGTGCTCAGTGAATAAAGATGGGGAGTTTTAAACGTGAGGAAAACAGTAAAGAAATAATCTAAAGCGAAGGAACAAGTTGAATCAAGAGAACAAACCTTGGTCTGAGCCAACATCCACCATCGGAATCCAATAACTGATCATAGATGCAAGTATCAATCAATTTATATCATGAATATTCATCGTCCGAATTCAATTCGAAGCTCTCCTCGATCATAGTTAATTAGAAACAAGCGATCTAATCAACCCTAACTACTAGACAACCTAAGACAAGCGCTGTAGATTTAATCTAGTAGCAGCGTTAAGAATAGGGAGATCGATGAAGCTAAACAACACAAGCACAAGCGGTTGCATTTAATCTAGTTGAATATTCTTCCTAAGATCTAACAAGATCTGATCAGCAGTAAATTATTAGATCCTAGTTGCTTCGCAGATTAGAGGGATCAAACAATTCCGGATTTGATATCAAACCTAGCGGTAGATCACCATGAATAATAAACTAGTAGACCTCCTAGCAATTAGACAAGGTAATCATGAAGATTTAATCTCAGAAGAACATCCAATACTCATGTATAAACTGAACAATAAAAATAAATTAGATCTCACAGTTTCATTGATTCCGAGGTTTCAGTTTCCTCGACCAAGGATCAAGATTTAGCCACGCAGGGCCATCAAGAACAATCCTCTAAAAGATTTCATAAAGCAAAAGAAAACCTAGAAAAAATATAAAAGAGGAGAAAGAGTAGCCAAAAGTGTCCAAGAATCCCCCCTCAAACCCTAGAAAGAGTCCTATTTATAGCCTCAAGTGTATCCACCCTCGGATTAGATCACAATCGTTGATTTTTGTTACTGGAAAAGTCCGATCGATCGGACCTTGGATGCTGGATCGATCGGTCTCATTAAAATCTTCAACTTCTATTCACGCCCGAGCCCGATCGATCGGACTAAAGGAGTCGGATCGATCGATTTCGTAAAAATCCTTCGTCTCTGGCTCTTCCCGAGTTCGATCGATTGATGGATCGATCGAACTTTGCTCCTTTAGAAAGCATACGTTCTGTCAACTTTAATTCCCAAGTCCGATCGATCGAACTTTAAGTGCTGGATCGATCGGTTGAGTAAAAATCCGCTGTTTTTGACTTTTTCCGAGTCCGATCGATCGGACCATTGGTGTCGGATCGATCGGACCCATAGGAGCGATGGAGGGATCGATCGGATGTGTTGTGGCTGAAAAACACATGTTCTGTCACGTTTTTGCGTGGTCCGATCGATCGGCAGATCGCTCGGACGTCCAGCTTATTTTCCTTTCTGCCATTCAGACTGCGCATCGGTACTGAAATTGCCGTAACTTCCTCTAGGAAACTCGGAATCACGAACCGTAAAATTCTCCAGAATCTAGACTTCAAGAGCTTTCCAACCATGTATGGCACATCCTCTGGTTCTTCATGAACAGGTACAGATAAATCTTTAAAGTTGATCCATGAACTCTTTTCAGCTTCTTTTCGACTTAAGGGCTTCAATTGCATCCTAAATCAAAATATAAGAATAATGAGTGTATTTAGGAACTAAATAAGCACAGGAGACTAAGTATTAAGGGATAAAAATATAACATTATGCATTCTCATCACCAGAAATCGTCAGGAGGTCGTCAGAGAGGTTAGTGCAGATCAGGCAGAGGCTTCTGACGGCTCAGAGCGGGCAGAAGAGCTATGCAGACCAAAGACGACGACCGCTTGAGTTTGCAGTTGGCGACAATGTGTTCCTGCGAGCAGCACCGTACAGAGGTTCTGTCAGGTTTGGCAGCGGGGGCAAGTTGGCTTCGAGGTTTGTCGTGCCGTTTGAGATCCTGGAGAGGGTCGGCGAGGTAGCCTACCGCTTGGGCCTTCCTCAGCACATGTCTGTTGTGCATCCGACCTTTCACGTGTCGATGCTGAGGAAGTACCACCCCGACCCATTGCATGTCATCAGAGTGGATGACATCGAGCTTGAGTCAGACGCGACGTTCGTTGAGCAGCATGTTCGAGTACTTGACCGGAGGGATCAGGCCTTACGGGGCAAGACGATTCCCTTGGTCAAGGTACTGTGGAGGCACAGAGGCGTCGAGGAGATGACCTGGGAGCGCGAGGCGCGCATGCGGCAGGAGTATCCGCACTTGTTCCCCTCTCGAGGTAACTTTTGTCCTGTCTTCTAGTGTAGCCGTTTCTTTTGTTCCGGTCCCTACCTTTATCGAATCTGGGGACGAGATTTCCTTTAAGGGTATTAGGATGTGAGGACCAGTCCCTCTACTCCTGTGGCTCGTCGTGGACCGCAAGGGCAATTTGGTAAATTACGTCTTGTCGCCTTGTTTCACACTCGCGTGTGCACACACTGACCATGTTTGTGGTAATGTTTGGCAAAGTATTAGTAGCAAGGGATTTAACAATATCTTCTAAAGACATACCAGAATCAGGAGTTGGGTTTGGTTGTTGTCTCGGGGGGTATGACGGTCTATATTGTTGATATTGCTGGCCACTTGAACGGAATTGAGTTGTGGGCTGATTTACTTGTGGATTCCCATAGTTGAGATTGGGGTGATCCCTCCATCCCGGATTATACGTGTTTGAATATGGATCATACTTCCTTTGCGGTAGTCCAGGGAAACTCCCCGCTGCATTCACTTGTTCAACGGGTTCCTCCTGAAGAGTTGGGCACATATCGGTTAGATGTCCTGCCACCGAACAAATCCCACAAACCTTCGCTGTTTACATATTACCTACAGCCAATTGACGAATAAGAGAAGTTAGACTTGCAATCTGTTGTTCAAGAGATAAAACATTTACCTCATTAACATTTTTTGAATAATAATCAAGTCTAGTATTAAATTGTTGAGAATTAGCCGCCATATTTGCAATCAAGTTCCTCGCGGCTTCAGGAGTTTTATCCACCACAACTCCTCCACTAGCGGCATCAATCATACTCCTGTCATTGGTTAGTAAGCCCTCATAAAAATATTGGATAAGTAACTGCTTACTAATTTGATGATGGGGACAGCTTGCACAGAGTTTCTTGAAACGTTCCCAATACTCATGTAGAGATTCTCCGTTATGTTGCCTTACACTACAGATCTCTTTTCTAATGTTGGCCGCTCTTGAGGATGGGAAATATTTCTCCAAAAACAACCTCTTCATTTCGTTCCATGTGGTAATACTCCCAGAGGGTAAATAATAAAGCCAATCCTTAGCCGAATCCTTCAAAGAAAATGGGAAGGCTCTCAATTTGATTTGATCTTCAGTCACCCCCATGGGTTTCATACTTGTGCACACAACATGAAGCTCCTTTAAATGCTTGTGAGGATCCTCACCTGCAAGTCCATGAAAAGTGGGTAAGAGATGTATTAGTCCAGATTTTAATTCAAAAGTAGTAGCAACATCCAAAGTAGGGAATGTAATGAATAAGGGTTGTTGATTCAAATCTGGGGCTGCAAGTTCTTTCAAAGTCCGATTTCCGGCCATGACTTCCTCTTCTAATTCAGAATCGCTAACAAATAAGTGGTCAAGAGCCAAATCGTCCTCCTCAGAATTTATCCGAGCTTCCCTCCTTAACCTGTGTAAAGTTCTTTCTATCTCTGGATCATACAGCAAATCACCTTGATTAAAAGATCGAGCTGTACTCATAAACAATCAAGAACTTTCCGGTAAACCGAGAAAAACAAATCCCGAAAATTTGTGTAAACTCTTTTTTTTTATGAAAGTAAAGATCACAATAAACACAAAAATCAACTAGAATCACTCCCCGGCAACGGCGCCAAAATTTGATGTGCTGTCGCAGGCATTCAAAAATAAAACCAATACTCGTTAAAAGAAATGTAGTAGTACGAGTACGAGTTGATCCCACGAAGAGTGTTTAGCCTAGTTTTGTGCTTAGTGAACAAAGATGGGGGGTTTTAAACGTGAGGAAAAACAATAAAGAAATAATCTAAAGCGAAGAAACAAGTTGAATCAAGAGAACAAACCTTGGTCTGAGTCAACATCCACCATCGGAATCCAACACTGATCATAGATGCAAGTATCAATCAATTCATACCATGAATATTCACCGTTCGAATTAAATTTGAATCTCTCCACGATCATAGTTAATTAGAAACAAGCGATCTAATCAACCCTAACTACTAAACAACCCAAGACACGCGCTATAGATTTAATCTAGTAGCAGCGTTAAGAATAGGGAGATCGATGAAGCTAAACAACACAAGCACAAGCGGTTGCATTTAATCTAGTCGAATATTCTTCCTAAGACCTAACAATCTCTGAAACGCAGTAGATTATTAAACCCTAGTTGCTTCGCAGATTAGAGGGATCAAACAATTCCGGATTTGATATCAAACCTAGCAGTAGATCACCATGAATAATGAACTAGTAGGCCTCCTAGCAATTAGACAAGGTAATCATGAAGATTTAATCTCAGAAGAACATTCAATACTCATGTATAAACTGAACAATAAAAATAGATTAGATCTCACAGTTTCATTGATTCCGAGGTTGCAGTCTCTTCGACCAAGGATCAAGATTTAGCCACGCAGGGCCATCGAGAACAATCCTCCAAAAGATTTCATTAAACAAGAGAAAACCTAGGAAAATATAAAGGAGGAGAAAGTGCAGCCAAAAGTGTCCAAGAATCCCCCCTCAAACCCTAGAAAGAGTCCTATTTATAGCCTTAAGTGCATCCATCCTCGGATTAGATCAAAACCGTTGATTTTATTCACTGGGAAAGTCCGATCGATCGGACTATGGGTGTCGGATCGATCGGTCTCATTAACATCTTCAATTTCTAGTTACGCCCAAGTCCGATCGATCGGACTTTAAGTGTCGGATCGATCGGTTGCGTAAAAATCCTCCGTCTCTGGCTATTCCCAAGTTCGATCGATCGGACATTAGGTGTCGGATCGATCGGGCAGTATGATAGATAGATGGATCGATCGAACTGTGTTCCTCTAGAAAGCATACGTTCTGTCAGGCTTCAATTCCCAAGTCCGATCGATCGGACGTTAGGTGTCGGATCGGTCGGACTCCTTAAGATGGATGGAGGGATCGATCGGACCGTGTACAGCTGAAAACTATACTCTCTGTCATGATTCTGCATAGTCGGATTGATCGGACTTTAAGTGTCAGATCGATCGGACTTTCCAGCATATATACTGTTTGCCATCCAGACTGCGCCATCGGTACTAAAATTATCGTAACTTCCTCTAGGAAACTTGGAATCACGAACCGTAAAATTCTTCATAAACTAGACTTCAAGAGCTTTCCAACCATATATGACACATCATCTGGTTCTTCATGAACAGGTCCAGATTAATCTTTAAAGTTGATCCATGCACTCTTTTCAGCTTCTTTTCGACTTAAGGACTTCAATTGCATCCTAAATCAAAATATAAGAATAATGAGTGTATTTAGGAACTAAATAAGCACATGACACTAAGTATTAAGGGATAAAAATATAACATTATGCATCATCATCACGGATCGATCGTCCTGGGAGGACGGATCGATCGGACTCGGCCCGATATGGAGAATTGCTCTCTGCCACTAGTGGGATCGATCCTCCCTTGAGGGAGGGATCGATCCATCTATGGCAGAGAGAGGAATTCCCTTTCTGTTTTGCCCGCGGGGCTTTGTATGACGGTTTTCTTTACTGTCTTAATACCTGGAACATATGTTTAAGCATGTTAGCCCTATAATAGGGCAGTGGCGAACCGGGGGAGTGATGACTCCCGGGATGTTTAGAATAAGCGGGCGGGTAGCCCTACAGCTTTCCTTAGCCTTGCATGCCGGCGTGCGCCGAGGGCTTTATCTGTGTTATCTGTAAGCTGTTGTTTGCGGGGCTGCTTCCCGGTGCAGGTGTTGTGGTGGACTGCTGGCAGTTGGTGGTAGTACCACTGCAGCAGTCCCTAGACCTTATTTATCTGTTCACCACCCCGGGCCGGCAGGGTGCCGTGCCCAGACCTTGTTATTGTATATCATCACATATTGTTGCATGCTTACATGTGTTATCCTGCGCATGTGCATATCATACATTGTGTTGCGCATTAGTTGCATCTGTGTAGGGCGTTGCCGATCCGGGGCTTTCGGGTAGCCCGGATCTAGCTCTAGGACCGTTGCGGGTAGCTTGGTCCAGGACTCGATTTGTAGTATTTTCAGTCGTTTTCGATGATAGGGTTAGTTTGACCTGAATACATATTGCTTGATGATTATAGAGGTCGTGTCGGCCTCGAGCCAGACATTGTGGGTGCAACCGGTGTCGGGTTCACTGTCTCTTGAGTGGAAGAGGTGCCTATTCCGCGGTGTGGTTGCCCGCCTAGCAGAGTCGGGTGCCTGGTAGTGAGATGGCAGTGTGGTTTCCTTCCTCACTGAGGGCGACCCAGTATGTGACCAGTTCGGCTGGGGAACATGACTGAGGCCTCCTTTCAGGGCCACCGGCGAAGGGTTATGGGACCCTTGCGACACACCCAAGTCTTGCTTGAGGGCGACATTGTTGTGTTTCCTCCCTTGTGAGTGTCGTAGTGTAGTGTCCCTGCTGAGCTTAGTGCTCACTCCTACCCGGGCTGCGTTTTGCAGGTGCTGGCGCTAGCTCTTCTTCGGTCGCCCCTACCGGGCCGGTGTTTGGTGATGTGGCGGCGTCTGGCGGTGCTTGAGAGGTGGCGATCTTGACAGTTTTACACCCTTTGTTATAGGTAGTCTCCTACGGGAGTGATAAATGTATAATTTCCCTGTTTGAGGATTTTGTAATATTATATCAGCTCAGCCTTTGGGTTTGTATTTGTGTTAATACAGGATGGTTGTGAATTGTTAGGGTAACCACTACGATTAGAGGGAAACCTCGCCAAATTTTTCGCAGTAGGTTAGGTTCCGCTTCGCGTCGCCCGGCCCGGTTGGGCCTACGCGGGTCGGGGCGCGACACGGGGACTGGCTAGGTCGACGGGATCTAGTATGGCCAGCAATGGGTTTAGAGGCGGATCGGCGTCGGGGACGATGGCGAGGCTCATGAGTGGTTCAGGACATCGGGAAGGAGGTCACGTTAGATCGACGAGGGATTTAGGGTGGTAGGGATTTAGGGTGGTTTGGATGTGAGATCGAGGACGGACAAGGGTGGCCGACGGCGACTGTGAAGTTGGGGATGATGGCGGATCGACGGAGAAGAGGGAACGAAGGAGATGGAGGGGTTGGCTGAGGTCAGGGTGGCTCGGTGAAGAGGATGGAGGCTTGGGAGATCAGTGGGGCGGCCGAAGACGAGAGAACGACTGTGATCGGCGGTGAGGTAGATGGGTTTCGGGCATGGGAGAGAAGAGAGGAAGATGCTGAGGTGGCGTGGGGTCGCTGATGTGGTGGAGAGAGAAAGTGTGTGGAGAGAGAGAAGATGAAGATGGAGTCGAGGAGAATACCGATAGGGGGGAGGCAGTGCCGGCTGCGGAGAAGATGACCAGCGGCTAAGAAGAAGGATCGATGGTGGATTTCTGGTGGAAACTATATTACTTCTACTTCTATGATGTCCTACTTAACTACTCTACTTTATTCATAAACTCACATAAGTGATCATGGATACAATATTCCTAGCTACCGATGTCCTTTTATAGAGGCCTCGATAAATTCCTAATCGAAGTAGAAAACCCCCTTGCTTAATTAGCAAGTAATAAGACTTCCATGCTCAAACTCAATTATCAACTAGATAAGAAGGAATACTCTAGTACTCAATTAATTAATTCCTAACAAGCAAATAACCAACTAGGAAAACAATAACAACTAGGACTCAATTAAATATAAAAGACTAATAATAAATCCTAATGAAATACTCTAGTTTAAAATAGGGAAGTCCAAACCAAAGTAGGAAATATGCTAAACCCGTTTGGGTCCTCTTCTGGGTGTGGGTCCAGTTGGTCGAGTCGGATCGACACTCGTATCATCGACACTTGGTGGCGCGTCGACTTATGGAGGTGTTCGAGGACTTGGGGTTCATTCAATCTTGTTGGATTATTTAAATGTATAATTTCCTTCTTTCAAGATTTTGAGGTTTTATTATATATGTCTTGTGGATCAATCTTGTATCAGAATTTTGAATTATATTATCGATTTAATTATTGATCCAGGTCAATTGTTAATTAGTTGTATTATTTTATTATAAATGTGCCAGTGATGGATTGAATAGAGTAAGAACCCTCACGCCCCGGACCGGATGGGTTTTCTGGGTTGTGGTGTGATACTAGGTGTCACTATATGTCACATCAATAATTAACAGTTCAACTAGGCAATGTCGCGAGCTCCGCTGTTGCCCTCTAATGCCACAAGAATGTATCTATCTTTCCAGAGCCACCAGAGGCCGTATGAGAGCATGGAGTTGACATGAATGACATCCTCAGACTTCCAGGGGCGGCAAAGCAAATCAATGCATCACTCCATGTTGAGTTCTTCGACAAAAATGTTGGTGCCGATTAATGCTATGTTCCCGACTTCCTGGGCAAAGCAACATTCAAAGAGGATATGGTCGACAGTTTCATTGGCTAGACTACAATGAAGGCACGGGCGATAATGGGTGAAACACATGTTCCAAAGCACAATCTTGGTTGGGATCTTACCATGCAAAAGTTTCCAAAGACAGAGCTTCAGGCGCGGTCCTGCAGGGGTCCGCCAAATGATGCGCCATAATGCTAGTTGGTCCTCAGTGCCTAGCTTTCCATCTAACTGTTTTAATCTCTGGTAGGTAACAGTGGCTGTGATAGCACCATTCATTCCCCAGGTCCACCTTGGTTTAGCATAAAGGTTTGTATCTTTTTATCTCTGTTTTATGAAGGCGCAACGGGTTGGAAACGGCCGACACGTGAAGGTTTGATTGGGTGGGTTCATGGCAAACGCACGGCCGTTAATGCCTCAGTGCCTCACGACCTCTGTTATGATTCAACACGGTGGGAGGAGTACAGCTAGCTACCGGTGGCCGTCCCGGTTTTTTGCTCTCTCTCTCGCCATGAGGCCTTAGCCAATGGAGACCGTTGGATTTACTTTCATCGCAAATGATGTATTGATCGGAGGGTAGAGGGCGGACGGGATCAGACAGTGTTGTCAAGGCGTGGGCCTCGCACGTACGAGTTGGGATGTAATGGCTATACTAATTGCCCTTATGGTTTATCATAATAAGGTAAATGCCACTGGATATCCTTATCGCAAGCAAGAGGTACACGCACCTTAGAGTAACGAGAAGCTAAAACCCACCCATCTTGGCTCCGACGATTCTCGCTGCCGAGGGCTTTAAGAATGCTGGCGTTAGGGTTGTGGATAGGACTTCCTTTGTGAAGTGCAATGTTCATCCCAGCAACACCACTTAATGTAACCGACCATTTAGTTATTAGCTTCTTAAATGCTCTTTTATTCAAGCTAAATTGTACGCTTTCCTCTCTTCTCTCTCTCGCAGATAGAAAGGCATCCATCCTTTCGGTGTTTCGACGGCAAATCGATGTGAACTTTAGGGTCTCTTGTTTTGAATCAAAGCTTATTGTTTCATATGGAAATCATCATTCGCTCACTAGCGATTTGATGCAATGCCTCACTTAGTTTTCAATAGATCCTTATTTAAATTTTAGTAGGCCTTGTTTTGCTAAATTTAGTTTTGTAAACCAATCTAAAGACTGTGTTTTTAATGTGTTGGGTTGTTGAATTCAAACTTTTATATAGGACTGATGTTGAGGTTTTCATTGTAGAGAAATAAGAAGGTCGCTGCCAAGTAAGAAGGAACACCATCTGTGGAAGAGGAGAGACTCAGCTGGATCTGGGAAGAAGGCTATCAATCTTGCTCGCATTGTAAGTGAATTATTATGGTCGATCTCATGCAGCTTTGCTTTGATGACAGTATGTGATGCTAATTGTTGTATGGGCAGGTATCGAAGCTTCTGAATGAGAAGGATGTTGTTTATGGTGCGTTGGATAAGTGGACTGCTTGGGATACTGAATTCCCTGTGATTGCTGCAGCCAAAGCTCTGGAGATCCTATGAAAGCGAAGCCAGTGGCTGCGGATCATTCAAGTATGAAATTAAGCATAAGACTGTCTCTTGGTTCTTTCAACCTCGTGACCAGATATCTTTGGTCATGCAAATGAAGTGTGATTTCTAGATGTTTATTTCTATTAGGATTGTTAGAACACAACTTAAGTGATTGAAGTAATACCCTCCTATTCGAATAAAGCTTTTTGGGACGGTTGGTGACTGAGTGTCGTGCCCCGACCCGTGAAAGCCCAACCGGGCCTGGAACGCAAACCGGAACCTAACCAACTGCGGAAAATAAGGCGAGGGTTCCCTCTAACCTATTGATCTTCCTAAGCAATTCTTTAAACACCCCCAATTAACAATTCTATCAACAACAGAAACCTCAAGCTTAAAGATTATAGATCCAAAAGTACAATCTACAAAATCTCGAAGAGGGGAAGATCAAGTACAAACATTTATACACTCATGTAGGAGGCTAACTATACAAGGGTTCAGGAACAGAAAGATCACCACTCCTCGAACTCCTCCAGGCGGCGCCGCACCGCTAACCAACTGCCCGGTAGGGGCCACCGAAGAGGAGTTAATGCCTGCACCTGCAAAACGCAGCCCGGGTAGGAGTAAGCAACTAAGCTCACCAGGGAAACTACACTATGACTCACAGAAAAAAGAGGGAAACGCAACAGTGTCACCCTCTAGTAAGATCTGGGTGTATACATGGGTCCCATAACCCCACCGCGTGTCTCTAAGGTTCACAATCATGATCTTCCTGCCAAGCTGGTCACACGACGGGCCACCCTCAGTAAGCAGGAAACCAACACTGCTGACTCATAAGCAGGAAACCGACACTGCTTGCAGGAAATGACACTGCTGAGTAGGCACACCCTCTACTCAAGAGTCGTTATAACCGGACACCGGCTACACCTCAGAACCCGACTCGAGGCCGACACAACCTCTAAAATTATCAAACAACAGGTGTTCAAGTCATCTAGGCATATCATCGAAATCGACTGAACACCACCATTCAAACCTAAACCAAGCTACCCAGCTCCGGTCCTAAGGCTAGATCCGAGCTTCCAAGCCTCGGGACGGCGATACCACAAATCACCCACGCCCTAACCTTATGCAGCTAATGTACAACCAGATGCATACTATGAACACACGCAGGAAAGCATATAAGCATGCAACATCTGTGACGATTAATTAAACAAGGTCTGGGCTCGGCACCCTACCACCCCGGGGAGGTGAATAATAAATACATGGCAAGGGACTGTTATAGTGGTAACCCCACCAACTGCAGCCAGTCCACAAAAACACACCATGCCATGGGAAGCAACCCCGACAAACAAGACTAACAGTACAATATGCTATCTACACATTCCGGGAGTCATCACTCTCCCGGTTGACCACTACCCCTCATTATGGGGCTAACATGCTCAAGGATATGTACAAGGTATAAAGCAGTAAAGAAAAAACCACATAAGTGATGCCCCGCGGGTAAAAACCATTGAAAACACCTGTCAGACCCCGACCCAGAAAACCCATCCAGGACGGGACGTGAGGGTTCCTATCTCTATTCATCTTCAATTGGCGCGATACAAATGCGGAAAGACGGATAAATTTAAACAAATTATAATCCAGAGGTAAACAGATATTCGATTTATATAACATCAGTTGTACTATTCAATATTTGATACAAAAATCTTCCAAGGATAGATATAATACATAATCCCAAAAGTCCTCGAAATGTTTACAACATATATATTATCAAAAAGGTACAACAGTTTTATCCTCCAGCAAAACCTCAAGCGCCTTTGGATGTACTCGCGCCGCCAAAGGCCGATCCCGCCGGCTCCACGGACGAATAACTGCCGCCTGCACCTGCAAACGCAGCCCGGGTAGGAGTGAGCGATAAGCTCAGTAGGGTTCTACTCTACGGCACACTGAAAGGAGGAAAACAACAACAGTGTTGTCTCCCCGCCCAAGTCTAAGGAATGCCACGGGGTCCCGCGACCCCTGCCGACTACCCCAAGGATCCTACTCTTCTCAACCGACCACGCTGGGATACATCAACCAAACACGCTGGGAGGAAACAGAGAACCAGGATCAGTAGGATCACCCTTACCCAGCAGGAAGCCACTGCCTGGGGACCATGTCAGGGGCATCGGCAACCATCCTTAGCCCTTGGCCTGGGGAGACCAACACGACCTCTAAACCTCAAACACTGATCAAAGCCAACTATCGCAAAAATCCTCAACAACAAGAGATTCGATGATACAAGATCACACCCTACTCCTGACTACCCAGCCACGGTCCTAAGGCCAGTCCGAGCTACTCGAGAGCCTCGGATCGGCGACCCAAACCATCGCCCGCCTAACCTCATATGCCTCTAATGCACACAATGCGTGAACCTATGCAAACATCTACCCTAGATGTCTCTATATGCCACAGCATCAATTACAGGTTCACAGTTATACAATAGCCCTCGGCACTAGCCGGCAAGAGGCTAAGGTTCCACAATTCCTCATTAGCTAGCACTCATAGCTAGCTAATGGCTAAGCAAACAATTAAGCATTTTAAATACCAATCACCCATGTATTTAAAAGCAAGCCACATCATCAATTTACTCAAAGGAAATCAACATGCGATTCAATCCTTAATCTCAATGGAAACCCCCTTGAAAACTTCATGAAAACCTCATACCAACCTCCCAACATGTCTAGCTATCAAACCCAAGTGAAAGCCATTCAAGAAAAACCAGAAAACACTGCTCACGGGCCCACGGTCGATGCGACGGTCGACCGTGAGGCCACGGTCGATGTCACGGTCGATCCGGCGGTCGACCGTGGGACCAAAACGAGGAAAACCCCAAGGGCGACGATCGATCCACCCATCGACCCTGGGAAGCCCAAAACGGGACAGAGCCTCACGGACGATGCGACGGTCGATCCAGCGGTCGACCGTGAGGCGGGATGAAAAAGGGAGGGAGCCTGAGGTCGATCGGTCCATCGATCGTGGGGGTCCAAAATCCCGACAGAGCCTGACGGACGATGCGATGGTCGATTCGCCGGTCGACCGTCAGGCCCAGAAAGAGCAAATCAATACTTGACAGTCGATGCACCGATTGACCGTCGAGCCTTAGGCACAGTTCATCAGAACAGTGCCGGAAATCCAATTCTTTGGATTTCAAGGATCAAATCTTGTTGGAAAATAATGAGATTTTGCAAGCAAGTGTAATTAACGATGGAGAATCCAATGGTATAAAGAAATCATATTTTTGATGGTTAAATCTCGTATCTAGGTCCAAATGGGCGAAAACCGACAAAACGGCGATAATACAGAAACCAGCCGTTAGAATACGGAAATCGCGGGGTAGGAACACTTCAAACCATTCATCACACATGCACAAGGAGCTACATAGCATTCTAACAAGTACTCCTACAGCGAAAAGGCATTAAACCTATCCTAGGAGAACCCGATTCTAAGATCGAGGTAGAAACACCTACTTGAGCAAGTAGGGCAGCTCCTCCACGCGTCCAACCAGTCAAGCCGCCAAGATCTGCGCTCCAAAAGCCGCGTCTCCAAGCCCTAGCTCAGCCGAAGGAGAGAGAAGGAGAGAAAACGACAGGAGAAGAGAAGGAAAGAGAGAGAAAGGGACAGGGCTTATATAGAGATCCGGACCGATCTCAGCTGTCCGATTCGATCTTTCCCGATCGAGCTCCGATCTTCCGATCAGACGCACCCTAGAGATTCTAATCAAACACATACATCAATCCAAGGCCGTGTGTGAAACGCGGGTGTGAACCCGACCACCAGAGAGCATATTTACCAAAATGCCCCCGGAGTCCAAACCGCCATACGATCGCCTGATCGTACCCGACGCGGAACCAAACCAACAAGAAACCGGCTCTCGACCCACGCGGTCGAGTCAGGTCGGAGGGACGGGCCCTCACAACACCTCCCTGTCACACAAAGGATCGATCATCTCCAAGGGGAATGATCGATCATCCTCGATGGGAAGGTTCAGTCCCTGTCAAGCCATAAGGGATCGATCTTCCCCCTAGGAAGATCGATCACCAAGCCAAAGGATCGATCCTCCCTCTAGGAAGATCGATCACTTTCGTGACCAAGGACCTCGTCCATGCCGCCAAGCAAAAGATCGATCTTCTTTCACTAGAAGATCGATCATGCACGGGCCATGCATAACGCCCCAAGAATGATCGATCCTTCCTCAGAAAGAATCGATCCTGTTGGGTTCTCCGGCGACCGACTGGCGAGAAATACCGTCGGAAAACTCTACCAAATCTCACAAAACCTTGGGGTCTGGTAGTACGAAGAACCATGAATCCAAAACTGGTACTTATACTAAAAATTAACGAGCATGTAAAGAGTTCTACTCAAATCAAACACAAACAAGCTCAAACTCACCAAAAATCGGAAAAACAGTAGGTAGGATCCCTACCTCGACTAGAGCAGCTTCAATCCCAGCTGCCAAGCCAAAGATCGCCCTCAATCTCTTCCAAATCCAGCCAGAACTGAGCTCAGGAATGGCGGATTTCAAAAGGATCCATTTTATAGACGGACGAACCGACTTATGAATGATTGATCCTTCATGACGATAGCAACTTCATGGCACCAAATGATTGATCCTTCCAGGGAAGAATGATCGATCATCACTAAATAATCGATCCTTCTACCAAGGAATGATCGATCATTTAGGTGCAGAAAGCTAGAATTGGGCTAGAACACAAGCACAAGCCCGGATCTTTCGATCCCAGGTCCACCTAACCGTTCTAAATAAACATTATCACAAACACGGTCAGTGTGTATCGCGCCCCGACCCGCAGAACCCAGACCGGGCCGAGACACGAGGGGGAAAACCTACATCTACTAGCCTCAACTGGCGGAAACAGTTGAGACTAACGCACAGCTGGCGGAAACAGCTGACTGCAAGCACAATGCGGAAGCGAACTACTACAACATCTATTAACATCTATTACAAAACAGATATTAAAGAGTTAAACAGAGTTCTAGTACAACAAAGTCTACAAGGGATCAACAGTTCCCAAAAAGAGCTACAACACCCACCGGGGTCTCTGCAAAAGCACAAACAAAACCATCCTGACCCTCAGACATGGTCAGGAGCTGGCGCGCCACCACGAGACAGCCGACGGGGGAGCACTGGAGAGGAGCTGGGACCCGCACCTGCAAACAACACAGTCCAGGTAGGAATGAGCAACAGCTCAGCAGGGTCCTACTCCACCACTCTCGCTAAGAAGGCAAACCCAAACGAACCAACCCTGAAGCCAAGTACTGAGGCTTGCCAAGGATCCCATAAATCCCGTCAATAACCCGAAGGACTCCTGTCCCAAGTACGCCCCTCCGACAACCACTGCTCAGGGGTGGACAACTCCAACAATCCCTGACACAGGGTGGACATGACGCTACTGGTAGGACACCCTTCTCCAAGCGGGATCTCCACACTTTGCGGAACGATCGAGGTTAAGACTACCACCTCTCAGTACTCCAAGCCACAGAGCCAACAGGACCCCTAACTCCCGACCAAAGACCAAGTCTAGCCAGGGCGTCCATCGATCCCATCGATGTTTCCCTCCCCAAGGTTTCCTGTCCAACGTACGTCCCTCCGATAGCCACTGTTCGAGGACTGGGCTACCTCCGACGGTCCTTGACACAGGGTGGGCCAGACGATACCTGTAGGACGCCCTTGCCCATGCTAGACTACAGCATGGGGACACGAGTCAGGATAACGGCATCTACCACTTAGCCTTTGATTACCGGAGTTCACGGGTCAACCCCACCCAGTGAAACCTAGCATGTCTAATGCACAGGAAGCAGGGCAGGATACAATTAAAGCAGTAACAGGCAGCATAGCAAAGGCACACCTTCGGCCTATTTATACTAACCACTCCCGAGGATCATGACTTCCTCGGTTCACCACAAAGCAGTAAACATTCAAGCAGGATAAGTATCATATTAAGCACCGAGGGCAAAACCGTCAAAACCACTTGCAGGCGAAGCCCCGCGAACAAAACATCACTTAAAGCAAGTAAAAGCCCTCTCTGCACCGAAGGAGATCGATCTCCTATAGCAGCGAGATCGATCTTCCTCGAGGCTAGAAGCACCCGTCCTGGTCACCCCAACGAGATCGATCTCCACCCATATGAAGATCGATCTTGTATGTGACCCTTGACGCACTGACACCAGCAGCCAAGAGATCGATCTCCCTCCCAGGGAGATCGCTCTCGCTCGGGCGGGCTGGGCCACCTCAACCAAGATCGATCTCATCCCATGAGATCGATCATGATTTGGGTTCACCGGCGGCCGGACGGCGAGGGATACCGCCGGAAACCCCCACCATACCTCACCAAACTAGGTGGGCTGGTAGTTCTCAGTGCCACGAAGCTACTCAATGCTTCAAAACTGAAAATCAACAACTCCACAAGGAGATCTATCGAAAATCAAAATCGGATTTCAAACCCTCAAAACAGCCGGAGCTTTGAGTGAGAACCCTACCTCCTCAGAGTAGCTTCAATCCGCGAGGCCAAGCCTAGGATCTTCCTCACGCCGTCACGGTTCCAACGAGCCTTCAAGCTCCAAGAACGGTGGCCGGAGGAGGGAGAACGGCGAAGTGGAAGCTCTCAGCTGGAACAGGGGAAGCAGAGCTTCGCGAGGAGGAAGAAGGAAGAAGGCGAAGGAAGGAAGGAAGAGGGGAAGGGGTAAGGCCGGGGGAAAGCCGGCGAAGGCGGGGGAAAGGCGAAGGAGGGGAGCAAAAATCTCCCCTCCCCTGACAGGGGAAGCGACGGTCATCGCCGTGGCTGTCCTTCGACGCCACTGCCAACGACTTCCAGGCACAGAGAGATCGATCTTCATGCCCATGGAGATCGATCTCCCTTGCCCAAAACGGTGACCTCTAGGCACAGAGAGATCGATCTTCATTGCCATGGAGATCGATCCCCTTGCCCAGAACGGCAATCCTGGGCTGAGACACAAGCCCAAGCCCAGAACTACCGAACCTGGTTCCACCTAACCTTTCTAACAAACACAAACACCAAACAAGGTCTGTGTGTGCACACCCAGTGTGAAACGACCGCCAAGGCGCAATTTCCCAAATTGCCCTTGGGGCAAACAACAAGCCACAGGGATGGAGGGGCAGGTCCTCACAGTGTGTGTATACGCGAGTGTGAAACAAACCGACGAGATGTAATTTAACAAATTGACCTTGCGACCCAAGAAACAATGCGATCTACCGGATCGCGCACTTAACGCAAAACAAGCAAACGAGCCACGGGCCCGACCCAGCCGGTCGACCCAGGAGTAGAGGGACAGGTCCTCACACTAAGCAAGTACAACCATTACGCTATTCTCAGGTAAGCAAGTGGTTGATAAGCAAAGGCCAAGTTCTCACAATGGGAACTTATGACACGCTTATACTGGCTTTCGACATGGATCGTCGGGTAGATGAGGCTGAGGCTATTTGGAATGTGATCATACAAACACATTCACGCTCTATTCCAAAACACTTGTTTTCTCAGATGATCTCCATGTATGACCACCACCACAGACCAAAGAAGATTTTGGAGGTAAATTCATATTTAGAATCCGATTTATTCTCCTTATCTGTGAGTTACATCTTATCTTCCATGACTTTTGTCAGTAATTGTTTTGGGATATGATGGTGCATGCTAGTGGAGCTAAGAATACCACTTTAGCAGTGCCATAGTTTTTTGGTATTTTCAAAATTGGTAAAGTACTCCTCTCGATCTAAATTCTAGTTAATTAACAACCTTAATTGAGTTATACAATTATTCTCAGGTATTTGCATACATGGAAGAGTTGGGAGTTAGACCTGATGAAGATACTGTCAGAAGGGTTGCAAGAGCATTTGAGACATTGGGCCAAACAGACAAGCATAGACTACTATTGAAAAAGTATGGAAATAAGTGGAAGTATCTCCGTTTCAATGGCGAGCGTGTCCGAGTGTGGAATAAAAAATGGGAAGAATGTACAACTAACATGATAAACTGAAAGCCATAATATAGTGCAAAAACTGGTTATCTTTCTCAGATCAGCAGTTTGATCGCCCACATTATTATACGGAGATTGCATATTTTGAAGAAGATGCACAGTTTGATGGCATTGCATGCAATTGAAGTTCGTCGTGCCATGTTGAAGACCAAATGCATGTCTTGATTGGTTATTGTAGATGTTATTATTATTGAGTAGCTGCAAAAATGTTCTAATTCTCCAGTTGCATATGAACCAAAGTGTACAGAAGATCATATATAAGTCTTTGGCTTCCTCTATATTTTTGACACTGTCGTCTGGTAATCTATATACCTATTGAGAAGAGTTGATATACTGTGATATCAGATGCTTTGTTCATGAATATAAAAGTATCACACCCCGACCCAGAAAACCCATCTGGGGCGAGGTGTGAGGGTTCCTACTGTATTCAATTCATCAAAGGCGCGTTTATAATAAAATAAGATAGGTAAAATAACAACTGATCTGGGTCAAAGTAAAATTTCTAATATAATTTAAGATTCTGATACAAAATTGATCCTCAAGTCATATATAATAAAACTTCAAAAATTCTTACGGAAGGAAATTATACATTTAAATAATCCAACGAGATAAAATGAACCCCAAGTCCTTGAACACCTCCATAGGTTGACGCGCCACCAACTGCCTATCCTGTGGGTGCTATAGAAGAAGAGCTGATGTCTGCACCTGTAAAACGCAGCTCGGGTAGGAGTGAGCAATTAGCTCAGTAGGATTCTATGCTACGATACTCACAAAGGAAGGGAATAGTAAAGTCCCATGTTCCAACTCATCTCTAGGAGAACCCCACGTTATGCACGTCGTCTACTCCAGGGCACGCACCCTGATGACCTCTAGTACTGTCAACAGTCGTCCCTCTCAACCAAGTGACTCAGCGCTGAAAAAACAAGGGTAGAACCCAGGGCTGTACGTAACTCCCCCTATCAACGAACTGAGACTGAGCTTCGAACCAAGAACGACCTCTAAACCTCGATCAAAGCAATTGTAGCCAACTAGACAGTCACCTCAAATCATCGGATTATTATAACAGATTTAAATCCTAGAGCTTACTACCCAGGTTCGGTCCTAAGGCTAGATCCGAGCTGCCCAAGCCCCCGGATGGCGATTAACCCATCACCCACACCTAGCCTAGGAATGTATCTAGTGCAAACAAATCATGTATGATCATACACACAAACAACAGTTCAGGCATGCAACAATATGCCAAGTATTATACTGGACCATGCACAACACACAACTCGTCAAGGGTAAACATGGCATTGGTCTAGAATAAGGGAATAAATAGGCGCTCAGACCTACAAACGGGATACAACCCCAGCTAGCAATTAAACAATTATAATACTAAATTAATGAAAGCTGAGGGTGTACTTAAGGCCCATTTATTCTACACATCTCAGGGGAGGCGCGACTCTCCTGGTTTAACCACAAGCCATGCACGGGCATACACAGATGTAATAATGTATATCTAAGATAAGATTAAAATAACCGAGTTGTTGAAATCAAACCAAAGTCTACATCAAACCTCGGAAAATCCTATCTTTCAATCTAACTGTCCAATTGGCATGAAACTTGATATGCCTACTCAATGACATACCCCGAATTACATATCCAAAAATTAGATCAATCGGATAAACGAAAATAGATCAAAACCTATAATTTCTGTAAAATCTCAGATTTGATAAACTAATCAAAATTCAAATAAGAATTAACACCAAAATTTGTAGATCAAACCTAAAGATCATTAAGATCTTCTCCTCCAAAAATCAGCCCAATTAAATAACGAAAACCAACTTAAATCCTGAATTTAAACCAACTATCCTGTTTCAACACAGCCAGGCCATTTAATTCATGAGCAAATGTAAATAAACCCAAAAATCATGAAACCAGTTGGAAATGAAAGCTAACTCACAGATATACAACTTTCATTTAGAACACCAACTCATATCATGCACGTACGGCTCGGAAATCACATTAGAACACCACTATTCTAATTAAACCAGAAAATCCGAAAATAACATATGGAAAAACTTGCTTTAATCCATATCAAATCAAAACCAAATCCTACCAAACTTTTATAAGATGTTAAGCAAGCTATAAAGCATCATCTAGCATAGTTTAATTGAAGAAAAAACAAGTAAACAACCTAAGAACATCAAAATAAGGCTAAATGATGAATCGTACCTTACAAAGCTAATCCACGATTAATTCTCGATTAATCCATGCAAGAGAGGTAAGGATCTGCTCCTCCCTTTGTTTCCGACCTCTCCAAGCTGCTGGAATGCCATTAGCCACGAAACCCTAGCCTCAGCAGAGAGAAGGAGGAAGAAGAATAAAAGTGGAAAAACATAGGCTGTTCACGGGCTACTTATAAGCTTGAGTTCGATCGGTCGCTCCCCAAGCGATCGATCGGACTAGGTCGGTTCGCGTCCTTATCCGGACATGTCGGAGGCGGTGCCGACCTCGAATTCGACCAATCGCTCCCTGGAGCGATTGATAGGTTTGGGCTGACAGCTGTCCTAAAGACAGCTTCCGCGCACCCGAACTCAGATCTATTGATCCCAAGTTTGCCTAAGGTTTTCGTAAGCACAAACAACAAACAAAATGGTTGTGTGAGTATACATCGCGGGTGCGAAACCAACCGCCAATGCGTAATTTACCAAATTATCCTTGGGGTCTTCGCGATCAGCCCGATCGCGGAACAAGGCCAAACTGGCCAGAATCTCGACCTAATGCAGTCGGACCGGGTTGGAGGAACGGATCCTCACAAAAGGAGATGGACTGGAAGCTTTTGTGTGTTTTTGTAGCTATTAGAAATATCCAAATAGCTATTTTCATAAAGATTTGTATCTTTTTCACGCATCACCTCTACTTACAAGATCTTCTCATAATGGTATAAGATTGAATCCAGATAATTTTCAGTAGTAAATACCCTTGGGAATGTGTAGAATAAACAGGTCGACAGTGTGTGTTTGATTACTTAGAATAAATGGGCCGAAGGTGTGGCCGGTATGCTTATGCCTATGTGATTACCTGCTTGTTTGTTGAATGGTCTGTTGTGGTTGTCGGCGTTGCATTGAGAGTGATAATTTGGAAATGATACATCGTGAGTTTGATGAACACATGGATGTGAATCAGTGTTTGATTATAGTGCATTGTTATCATGTGGTATTCCTTGAATGTGAGCCATTGGCTCTATTCAGACATACTTCATGTTGGACTGCTTAATTTTTGTTATGGGATATAGTGACACCTAGGCTAGATACTTGTATAGATGCGCATTGGAGGCATTTAAGGTTAGGTGTGAGTAATGAGTTGATCGCTGATTCAAGGGCTCGGGCAGCTTAGATCTAACTCCAGAACCGAGGTTGGGTAACAAGGTTTAGGGCGTGATTATAACGTTGAAATCTCTGTATTCTCGACATCAATGTCTAGTTGGCTACAGATTGTGTTGATTGAGGTTTAAAGGTCGTGTCAGTTCTTCATGGCCAAGTGCTAAGAATGGTTGTCGATGTTCCCGACGTGGGTCCCCATGAAGTGAAATCCTGCTTGGCTAAGGGTGATCCTGCTTGTTACTGTTTCTTTGCCCCCTTGGTAACATGTTCAAGGGAGAGGTACATGAAAGGAGCCATTGGGGCATCCATGAGGTTATGGGGCCCCTTAGCATACCTTAGACTTAGGCGGAGAAGCGACATTTTTGTTGTTTCCTCCTTCCTTTCAGTGTGACGTAGAACAGAACCCTACTGAGCTTGTTGCTCACTCCTAACCGGGTTGTATTTTGCAGGTGCATGCGCCAACTCTTCTTCTGTAGTACCAGCTGGATAAGCTTTTGACGGCGCATCGACTTCTGGAGGTGTTTTTGGATCCTAGGGTTTACTTTACATTTGGCAGTTGTATAAATGTATAATTTCCCACATTGAGGATTTTGATACTTATGTATATGTGTATGTTCGAGGTTTGATATCAGTTTGTTTAAATTGAATTTATAATTGTTAGTAGTTTGCTAGAATTATTGTTTTGAGCTCGGAATGAATTGATCAAATTAGTTCTGAAATTTGATACATAAATATGCCAGTGATGAAAGTGAACATGTTTAGGTCCCTCACGTTTCGATGCGGATGGGTCTTCTGTGTCGGGGCGTGACAATGTCTCACTTAGAAAATGTCTTTAAAGTTTATTAATGTGTGATAAAACATACAAAAGATTTGATGCGGAGAGAATAGACAAAGCTAGGATTAATGAAGTGAATCTCATTTTTAAGCCTTTCCAACAATTATTTGAAATCTTGAAAAGAAGTGATGACTGATGTGATGCTAAGCTGAATCTCGAATTCCCATTGGATTTATTAGGTCAAGATTCAAAAAATTATGTAGAAAATACATCATTCAATTTCTCAGCTGAAATGAATTTATCATGTCAAACAGTTGAAAACGAAATATGCCAACATTAGTGCGTCTGAGTGGTACCAAAACAAGAAGTAAGAACCTCATTTATAGCAAATCTTGATTCACGTCTCATTCTTTTCATCAATCATCAAAAATAATAGTTGTGCAATTAAGAGCAAGGACAACAACAGGGTCGAGAAAAGGATCATTTGGTCCATTCTAAAGAGACACAATCTACAAAGTAACTAATTAAACCTTACATGATTACAAAGATACACATATATGCTTGAAACTGTGAACACTGAACTAGTGCGCTGCTTTTCACAAAAACATTCACTTTGATTCAGATCATGCTGCAGAAATATCCTGCAGAAGAAATATAGTCTGGTAGTGCAGTGCAAGACTGTTGGCTTTACATCTTTTGAGGCATTTGGAGAAAAAAGATTAATTGCTTCATCAACCTTGTAACTTCAAAGAAATTTGATTAAGTTTTATGTTGTTTGTCATGTCGCGCCTCGACCTGCGTAGGCCCAACCGGGCCGGGCGACGCGAACCGGAATCTAACCTATTGCTGAAATTTTGGCAAGGTTTCCCTCTAATCATAGTGGTCTTCCTAGCAATTCATAATCATCATGTACTAACATACAATTACAAACCTCAAAGATTGAAACTGAATATACACAAATCTTCAACAGGGTAAAAGTTATACAAAATCTCTCCCGTAGGAATCTAACTAAATAAAAGGTAGAACCGACGATCGCCGCATCTCAAGCACCGCCAGACGCTGCCACGTCACCAAACACCGGCCCAGTAGGGGCGACCGAAGAAGAGCTAGCGCCAGCACCTGCAAAACGCAGCCCGGGTAGGAGTGAGCACTAAGCTCAATAGGGACACTACACTACGACACTCACAAGGAAGGGAACACAACAGTGCCGCTCCCAAGTCTATCCTAGGTGTATACAAGGGTCCTATAACCCTACCGGAAGTCCGTGAACACAGGCCCAAAACACTGCATACTCTCAACAGGACACGGAACACTGTTTGGCGGGCCAGGACACCGCTGGGCAGGCACTCCTCCTCCCAAGAGTTTAAGAACACCGGACTCCGGCTACACCTCGGATACCACTTGGAGTTGACACGACCTCTAAACATCAAACCACAAGTATTCAGGTCATCTAATCATATCATCAATATCGACTGAATACTACAAAATCGAGTCCTGGACCAAGCTACCCGCGACGGTCCTAGAACTAGATCCGGACTACCCGAAAGCCCCGGATCGACGATCAACCCATCGCCAGCGCCCTACTCTTATGCAACTAATGCACAAACAATGCATGCTATGATTCACACGCAGGAAAGATACAGATAAGCATGCAACAAATGTGATGATATAATAAGCGAGGTCTGGGCACGACACACAGCCGCCCCGGGGTGGTAAACAGGTAATTAAGGTCTAGGAGCTGCTACAATGGTACCACCACCAACTGTCAGCAGTCCACCACAACACCTGCATCGGGAAGCAGCCCCGCAAACAACAGCTCATGGATATCACATATAAAGCCCTCGGCACACGTCGACATGCTACGCTAAGGAAAGCAAAAGGGCTACCCGCCCGTTTATTCTAAACATCCCGGGAGTCATCACTCCTCCGGTTCACCACTGCCATATTATAGGGCTAACATGCATAAACGTATGTACAAGGTATAAAGCAATAAGGAAAACCGACATACCAAGCCCCGCGGGCAAAAGCCATGAAAAATCCTCTCTACTACTAAAGGATCGTTCTTTTCCTAAGAAAAGATCGATCTTTCAAGTAACAGAGAGCCTTCCCTCACCGTCGAGCTAAAGAAGATCGATCCTTCCTCCCAGGAAGATCGATCTTTCTCGAGACAGAGGGCACCCTTCTTGTCGCGCCAAGAAAGATCGTTCCTTCCTCCCAGGAAGATCGATCCTCCTCGCGACGCAAGGTAACCAGCTACCCAAGACCCAGGATCGATCTTCTCCAAGCAGATGATAGATCCTTCATCGGACGCAGTATGACCAACCCAGAGGGGTCGATCCTTCCTCCAGAAGGATCGATCCGGATGGGTTCTCCGGCGTACATCCGGTGAGAAATACCGACGGAAAACTCTACCAAATCCCACAAAACTTTGGGATCTGGTAGTACGATGGACCACGAGTCCAAAACCGGTGAGATTATGGAAAACCAACATGTATATCTATAAATCTAAGCAAAAGATCAACCACGAACCGGGAAAACCTCCAAAAACCCGAAAGATTGTAGGTAGGATCCCTACCTAAGCAATAGTAGTTTCAATCCCAGCTGCTAGGCCTTAGATCATCCTCAAATGCCTTAAAAAATCAACAGATCTGAGCTCAAGATCTCCGGATTTCAAAAGGATTCAAGGAAGAAGATCTCGTCTGCTTTATAGGCAAACGAACCAACTTATGAATGATCGATCTTTCCCTAGGCAAAGATCGATCCTTCATGACGATCGCACTTTGACTTTCTGGCACCAAAAGATCGATCTTCTAGTAAGGAAGGATCGATCCTTTAGGTACAGAAAGCTAGACTTGGGCTAGAACTCAAGCCCAAGCTCGGATCTTTCGATCCCGGGTCCCACTAACCATCCTAGCCAATCATTACTACAAAACTGATCAGTGTGTGCACACGCGGGTGTGAAACAAACTGACAAGGCGTAATTTACCAAATTGCCCTTGTAGTGCACAACGAGCCAAAAGAGTAGAGGGACGGGTCCTCACATGTTATATTATCTCGCATATGACTCACAAAAATAAGGAGATCACAAACTTTTAGCCCTTGTTTGGTATGGGGTTAAGGGGGTTCCCCCCCTTATCATCCTTAACCCCATTCTTATCCCCAAACACTAAAATTAATCATTACTATTTTATCCCCATTCCACCTATCATTATCACTCTACTTTTTCCTATCTTCATTTTTTAACCCCATTTTTTCTAACCCTATTCCCCCTTAATCTCACTTTTTCTAACCCCATATCAAACGGGTCGTTATTGTTTAACCCATTAGTCCCACGAACAAGTAAACATACATTGGCAAACCATATGTAAATTCTTTCAGGCTCAAGATTCTCTTCTACCCATCAATTTCAATAATTTGTGTACTTCACAGACTATTTCCTCATTACATATTGCACTGATCAATTTGTCGAAGTTCACTATATTTGGAGTGATTTTTCATTCCATCATCTCACCTAAGATTTCAACAGCCTTCTTGAACTTCCCTATGTTACAAAAACCACAAAACAAAGAGGTATATGTGATTTCATAGGAGAAATACCTTGAGCCACCATCATATCAAAGAGATCTTCGAATCTACCACTATGAACATTCTCGACTCCACCATTGCGACTAAGTGCCTCCAATATTCTGTTGTATGTAACAACATGAGGTCTCAACCCCCTCTCTTGCATTTTCATAAGAGAATTCACCGCCTCATCTCTTCGATGGTTCTTGCAAAACCCATTAATCAATATGTTGTAGCAGGTGACATTTATCTCAAGTCCTTTCAAGAGCATTGAATCAAAGAGTCTGGCCGCATCATCCATATGACAAAGAAGGGGTCAGATTTAGAGCTATGCTCCCATTCCCCAATTATAACAAAGAAGGGGTCCGACTCCAAAGATCGAAGCTCCAGGAGCAGCGGAGATAAGAGGAGCTTCGTGCCTCGTTGCCTCTCCATTAGAGCACACGAGAACTCCTAAACGCTAGGGACAGGCTATTACGGATTAAGGGATTTTGGGGTTATAAAAGTTAGGATAATGAGTTGGGTTAGATTAAATTTTTTTTAATAAAAAACAGAAATGACGATATAATCAAGATGAAGTTAAATAGGAATAAAATAAGTGATATCCTCATTTTTTGGGATAACCCATCTTAACTCACATTATTCTTATTTTGATAGCCCCATTCCTATCCCCAAACCAAACACATCCTAAACTTCTTAAAAAAACGATGAATGATGCAAGGAGACGAAGCTAACGCGAGGGGGGCGGCGTCTTTATAAAGGTGCAACGGGTTGGAAAAGGCCGACACATGGAGGTTTGTTATTGGGTGGGTTTATGGCAAACACAAATGTTAGCCATAATAATGACCATTTGGGTGATTGGCAAGATCGATGGCAATTTCGTAAATAAGACGGAATTGACATCAAATCGTCCATATCTTTGGCTTTGACATAGTTGAGTATTTTGGCCATAACTTTTACATCAAGTATCGAAATTGGCCGATTCTTAAACCATTGGAAAGAGGACGAAAAGATCTACAACTTTGCTGTTGACGTCATCTCCAAATTCGGTCATTTGATGCATCAAATTAATAGTCAAAGTGTCCAGTGGTAAAAGAGTAAATAATGGACGAATTTCTAAGTTTCATCGGTCAAAGAATGACCGATATCGGCCAAACTCTATCGGCCAAATTCTTATCAGTCATATTTTAATAATGGCTATTAATGAAGACTGACTATTTTGGCAATAACTTTTTCATACGATGTCCAAATGAGTTGGTTTTTAGACCGATAGAAAGAGAATTCGAAGACCTACAACTTTCGTGTTCAGAGTTTTTCCAGATTCCAAGGTTATCATCGGCCAAATAACAGGAATGGAAAAGGATGTTGTTTAGTGGCAGTTTCGTAAATAAATGAAGATATCACCCAGTTATGCAGTTCTGACAGTTCAGAGCAGTTCCAAAACAATTCAAGGCAGTTTCTGACAGTTCAAAAGTGGTTACCAGAAACTCTATAAGAAGCCAACAGGAAGAAGGAAAAAGGGCCCCGGCCATCAAAGCAAACCAGCTTTTTATCTTCATGTAGCCTTTTTACATTTATTATCAATGTAGCCTTTTAAATTTAGCAATGAAGCTTATCTTTCTTTTAAATTCCTGCAACCAGTCCTTCATTTCTAGGAGTAGTGCTACACTAATTTCTTCCATAAGAGTAGAATTATCGTAATTTCCTAGGAGTAGTGCTACCATAATTCCATTTATATGAGTAGATCTACCTAAAATAGGACTATTTATAACATAACATATCATCCAATCTCCATCTTATCATTCTCCATTTTTCATGTCACTGCTCATAAACCATTTCCATCAATTCCATCATCAACCAAATAACTTCTTTGTACACTTCAACACCTCTGATTCGATCATTCGAAGGAGTTGAACTAAACTATAATCTCTTGATTTTTGAATGTGGAAATAGATTTTGATTTTGACTACAGTCCCTGTCAACGGTCAAATTTCTGTTCTAACACACGGTGTTTGATATGGGGTTAGAAAAAGTGGGGTTAAGAGAGGATATGATTAGATGAGATTAGAAAATGTGAGGTTAAGGAATGTGAATAAAAAAAAATAAAAAAGAATATAATATGTAAAATAATAGTAACATCGTAATCATTGTTTGAATGTTTGGTGAAAAAATGAGGATAATAGGGATAAAACGAGGCTATTCCTTAACCCGAACCAAACGGCCCGTGCCTCACGACCTTTGTTATGATTCAACATGGTGGGAGGAGTACCGCTGGCTACCGGTGGCCGTCCCCGTCGACTGCTCTCTCTCCCGCCACGTGGCCTTTGCCAATGGAGACCGTTGGATTTACTTTCATCGCAGATGATGTCTTGATCGGTCGGTATAGGGGGGACGGGATCGGACAGCGTTGTCGAGGCGTGGGTCTCGCACGTACGAGTTGGGCTGTAATGGCTATACTGATTGCCCTTATGGTTTATCATAATAACGGAAATGCCACTGGATATCCTTATCGCAAGCAAGAGGTACACGCAAGTAACGAGAAGCTAAAACCCACCCGTCTTGGCTCCGGCGATTCTCGCCGCCGGGGACTTTAAGAATGCCGGCGTTAGGGTTGTGGATAGGACTTCCTTTGCGAAGTGCAACGTTCTTCCCGGCAACACCACTTAACGTAACCGACCATTTAGTTATTAGCTTCTTAAATGTTCTTTTATTCAAGCTAAATTGTACGCTTTCCTCTCTTCTCTCTCTCGCAGATACAAAGGCATCCATCCTTCCGGTGTTCCGGTGGCAGATCGATGTGAGCTTTAGGGTCTCTTGTTTTGAATCAAAGCTTATTGTTTCATATGGAAATCATCATTCGCTCACTAGCGATTTGATGCAATGCCTCACTTAGTTTTCAATAGATCCTTATTTAAAATTTAGCAGGCCTTGTTTTTCTAAATTTAGTTTTGTAAACCAATCTGAAGACTGTGTTTTTAATGTGTTGGGTTGTTGAATTCAAACTTTTATATAGGACTGATGTTGAGGTTTTCATTGTAGAGAAATAAGGAGGCCGCCGCCAGGTAAGAAGGAGCACCATCTGTGGAAGAGGAGAGACTCCGCTGGATCTGGGCAGAAGGCTATCAATCTTGTTCGCATTGTAAGTGAATTGTTATGGTGGATCTCATGCAGCTTTGCTTTGATGAGAGTATGCGATGCTAATTGTTGTATGGGCAGGTATCGAAGCTTCCAAATGAGAAGGATGTTGTTTATGGTGCGTTGGATAAGTGGACTGCTTGGGATACTGAATTCCCTGTGATTGCTGCAGCGAAAGCTCTGGAGATCCTGCGAAAGAGAAGCCAGTGGCTGTGGATCATTCAAGTATGAAATTAAGCATAAGACTGTCTCTTGGTTCTTTCAGCCACGTGACCTGATATCTTTGGTCATGCAAATGAAGTGTGATTTCTGGATGTTTTTTTCTATTAGGATTGTTAGAACGCAACTTAAGTGATTGAAGTAATACCCTCCTATTCGAATTAAGCTTTTTGGGACAATTGGTGACTGAGCAAGTACAACCATTGCGCTATTCTCAGGTAAGCAAGTGGTTGATAAGCAAAGGCCAAGTTCTCACAATGGGAACCTATGACACGCTTATACTGGCTTTCGACATGGATCGTCGGGTAGATGAGGCTGAGGCTATTTGGAATGTGATCATACAAACACACACACGCTCTGTTCCAAAACGCTTGTTTTCTCGGATGATCTCCATGTATGACCACCACCACAGACCAGAGAAGATTTTGGAGGTAAATTCACATTTAGAATCCGGTTTTTTCTCCTTATCTGTGAGTTACATCTTATCTTCCATGACTTTTGTCAGCAATTTTATTGGGATTCTGATGGTGCATGCTAGTGCAGCTAAGAATACCACTTTAGCAGTGCCATAATTTTTTAGTATTTTCAAAATTGGTAAAGAACTCCTCTCAATCTAAAATCTAGTTAATTAACAACCTTAATTGAGTTATACAATTGTTCTCAGGTGTTTGCAGACATGGAAGAGTTGGGAGTGAGACCTGATGAAGATACTGTCAGGAGGGTTGCAAGAGCATTTGAAACGTTGGGCCAAACAGACAAGCAGAAACTACTGCTGAAAAAATACGGAAACAAGTGGAAGTATCTCCGTTTCAATGGCGAACGTGTCCGAGTGCGGAATACAGAATGGGAAGAATAGACAACTAAACAGGGTAAACTGAAAGCCATAATATAGTGCAAAAACTGGTTATCTTTCTCAGATCGGCAGATTGATCGCCCACCTTATTATATGGAGATTGCATATTCTGAAGAAGATGTACAGTCTGATGGCATTGCAGGCAGTTGAAGCTCACCGTGCCATGTTGATGACCAGATGCATGTCTTGATTAGTTATTGTAGATCTTATTATTGTTGAGTAGCTGTGAAAATGTTCTAAATTCTCCAGTTGCATAGGAACCAAAGTGTACAGAAGATCATATGTAAGTCTTCAGTTTCCTGTATATTTTTGACACTGTTGTCTGGTAATCTATGTACCTGTTAAGAAGAGTTGCTATACGGTGATATCAGACGCTTTGTTCATGAATAAAAAGGAGCCGGACTGGAAGCTTTTGTGTGTTTTTGTAGCTATTAGGAATATCCAAACAGCTATTTTCATAAAGATTTGTATCTTTTCTTGCATCACCTCTACTTACAAGATCTTCTCATAGTGGAATCAGATTGAATCCAGATAATTTTTAGTAGCAAAAATGCTTGTATACACATTGCATCTTTTGGGCACTGTTCCACTAAACATACAGTCAGAGTGGCTGTTACTTATTCTCTTTGATTTTAAGGTAGAAGGGACGAGTATTGGTCGTCATACAGTATCCATGGTTTTTGCTAAAACAGAATTTGATTTCTTCCTTCTTTTCCTATTTCTAAATGCCATTAATTCTTCCTGTATCATTCCTTGGTTTTAATTTGATTAGGCAATAAGCTTTTTGTAGAGTATAGTGATGCTTCTGCTTACTGACTATCACTTGTGGAAGACACGAAAGCAATCAACCAACTGTTATGTTGCACCTTTGTTCTATAAGTACCAGCTATCATTTTCATTTTCTTTCCTCGACTTCTTCTTCATAACTGATGAGAATAATGATTGTTGTGCATGTGGAGGATTGCATGTTTTTACACGGGTTGTGTTGAACTTTTATGCATTGTGCAATTGACGATATATTTATTAAGTACTTGTACCTTGCAATTACTTTGTCTAAAATCTTTCTATGGTAAATATGTAAAGCTTTGGACACTCGCCTTTTCTTTCAATGCTCTTCCAGCATGTACTTGTCTGTAATTTCTTGTTGCTATTGTTGAGCCTTTACTTCATTTATGCCTTTTCCTAACGGTATCCGTCAGTATTTGTGGAAAGCCTGTGCAGAATACCATGATTCAAGAATGAAAGGAGATGGCATCTTTGCTGTATACATATCTTAGTTGTGTCAAAGCTCTTCCACAGGTTATAATTCATTTTTTTGCTTAATGTTGTTACTTTTTCTTTATGTATCTTTCCAGGTCGTTGTTTTGAGAATCCCATGTTTGTAAGCTTTTTTAGGGGTTCAACTCCTGAAAGCAAGATAGCTTTAAATAGGCCTGTCTGCATTTTTTTCAGTTGGTCTTCAGAAAGATCAAAACCATTCTGGTCTTCAGATGTGCTTAAATAGAAAGTTGATCAGTCCAGTTGAAACAGGGTTACATTCAGCTGACATGACTTCATATGGAAAGTGAAACCTAGAATTGGACATTGATATTAATGGATTTCCTAATCTGTTATAACTAGATATTGGGATGGTTAGAAGTGTGATTCCGTAAGATCCTGGGTTTTCGTTTTGGGGAAAGCATGACTAATAGATTAAAAACATTCAACTATCCTCTTTTCAAGTGATGAATAGATCTTTGAATAGGATGCTTGTGATTTTGTCCTAAGATGATAAACGAAATTACCAAAGACATCTTTTATCAAAAAGACTTATTTGAATGTCTGGCATGTCCAATACCTTTTTGGGGGGAAATGGACCTGAAATGGTTCCAGAACCTATCTGATAACTTTTTGTCTTTTTTATTTCAGCTTCGTTAATAAAGTCATCTAAAACATGACATCTACTTTTACAGGTAAAATGGAAACTCCATCCTGACCCTTCTTAATAATCTCTTTCACTTGACTCTCATCTCTCCTCTCCTTTGATCCTCTGTAACGGTGCTGACGCCGACCTTCCTGACGCTTATTCGAAAAGATCGTGATGGTCCTCTCTCCTCTCCTAATCCTAACCCTGATCTCTCTTGAAGCTCTCTAATCAGTCTCATCCTCTCCTCCAAGTGGTGACCCCTCTCCACCTCTCTTGTATCTCTCACTCTCACTGGCTTTGTGCTAGAGGCAATGTCCAATGGCCCGCTATCCCTGAGCTGCCGGCACAGTTGGCACAGAAATTCGTCTTCACATTAGGTTAAAGTTGATAAGCTTTTGAATCATGTCAAATGCCCCGTCGTTTCCTGTGTGATATTCTGCATATGGTGGCTATTAGATCAATCATGTTTAAGCGATAACGGGCATTTGACTGTTTACTTATAATCCTGGTCAAAGTGTTGAAGGACATTTTCCAACATGTAAGCGTGATGAAATTTTCCAATGTATTGAAGTTATTCAGTTTCTTATATGGCAAATTGAAGGTCAGTAGTTACTGCTTTAGGGTATATTGAGCCTTCCTTTCTTGTGTTTGTACCTTTTCTGGTGTCAATGAAAGCTTAATTAATTTACATTTTCGAACATAATTACTATAGTATACATTAGAAATTTTTCTGCTCTGTAGCATGTAACTAAGTGCTTAATGGTGTTGATGCAACTTCCTGATTCCATGAAACATAGCCAAGCAGACTTATATCTTGAGACTTATCAAGTTCTTGACTTGGATATGAGTCGTTTACGTGAGATCCAGAGATGGCAAGCATCGTCTGCCTCTAAAGTATGTTCTACTGAATTCCCTTTTGTTTCATGGCCGTCCTCTCCCTCCCTCCCTCCCTCCCTCCCCCTCTCTCTCTCCCTGTCGCGCCCCGACCCGCGAAAGCCCAACCGGGCCGGGCGACGCGAACCGGAACCTATAAAACGCGGAAAACAAAGCTGGCGAGGGTTCCCTCTAACCTATTGGTCTCCCTAGCAAATCACCAAAAGCACACTCAATTAAAGATATAATAATTAGCAAAACCTCGAACCACAGATTTAAAACTTAAAGCGATTTAATATACAAAATCTCGGAGAGGGGAAGATCCAAAATACAACATACTCCCGTAGGAGACTAACTAACATATGATAAAAGCTGTAAAGGATCACCACCTCTGAGACTCCACCTGGCGCCGCCGCACCGCCAACCAACTGCCCGGTAGGGGCCACAGAAGAGGTACTGCCGCCTGCACCTGCAAAACGCAACCCGAGTAGGAGTGAGCACTAAGCTCAGTAGGGATCTACACTACGTCACACAGAAGGAAGAGGGAAACACAACAGTGTCGCCCTCAAGTAGAACCTGGGTGTATACAGGGGTCCCATAACCCCACCGCGTGTCCCTGAGGACCAGGGACGGCACTCAGTAACAGGAACAACACTGGCGACACTACAAGTCAGCACAGTGGGACACCGGCTACACCTCAACATCCGACTCAAGGCCGACACGACCTCTACAATCATCAAGCCACAAGTGCATCAGTCATCTAAGCCTATCATCGAATCGACTGGACACTACAATTCAAACCGAGTCCAAACCACCCAACCCCGGTCCTAGGCTAAGTCCGAGCTTCCAGCCTCGGGACGGTGACCCAAAGATCACCCACGTCCTAACCAATGCAACTAATGCACACAACAAGAATGCATGGTATAACATACACAGATAATAGAAAAGGCATGCAACAGTATGTCAAACATCATATAAGTCTACTGGATCGCTGCAGCGGTACCACCAACCGCTGCCAGCCGATCCGCAGCGGGTCCTGGCATTACGACGGTACTACGACCGTCAACCGCGGACTCCTGCAACGGGAAGCAACCCCGAAAACCGTTGAGGAACAGTACACAATATAATATTATATTCCGAAATATAATATTATATTCAAACACCCAAAACCACTACTTAGGGGCTAATTGATCCCGTCAATCCGACGTCCAAACGACGTCGGATTCAAGATCCAACTTAGCCACCAGTAGGTGTATAAACCAGGATCATCATATCCAAAAATCATAATCATCCAATGGTTGGATTAACGGGAAAACGTTAATCAAAATCGTTAATCAAACTAACTTACCCATTAATTGCTGCAACGCAGCCCTTCAGCAAACAATTCATCAGAAATCGTAGAAAAATCGGAAAATTACGAAACAAGATGGAATGGAAAGCTAACGAATAGCTCTACAACTCTTATGTTTATGAAAAGCCAAGATCATGTACTCGCCGGCCGGAAAACTCGCCGCAAGCCGGCTGTTTCTCAAGAACAGCAGAAAACCAGAAATCCGAGACTAATCTTGCATAAAACCTACTCAAATCTCAACTGATTAACGTGAAACTTAAATCAGTTATTCTACAAGGTATAAGGAAACCAACAAAGCAAGGATCAATAAGATCCAACGGCTAGATCTCAAGAAAACCCGAAATGAACACAGTAGGTATAACCCTACCTAGCTGCGCTTTCCTCGGCTGATTCCCCGCGATTTGATCACCAACAAGCCTCCAAACCACTTCAGGGATCTTCCTTTCGTTGTCACGAATCCAACGAGCTTTAGAACGCCGAAAAAGATGGCCGGAGGAGGGAGAACGGAGGAGATGAAGCTTGGCTACCGGAACAGGGGAAAACAGGGCTCTCGGGGGAAGAAAGGAAGAAGGAAGAAGAAAGAGAGGAGAAGGAGGAAGAGGAGGGGAAGAAAAGAGGGGAAAGGGGGAGGAGAAAGCCGGGAAAGAGGGGGAAAAGCTGGGGGAGGGGAGGAGAAAGTCCTCGCCCTCTGACAGGGGAGAACGACGGCCAGCGATGGCCGTCCTCGCGAAGCAGAAAAGCCACCGACGCGATTCCAATCGGTCGCTCCAAGGAGCGATCGATCGCTCGCGCCCTGGCTCGATCCCAACACCAAGTCGGATCGAGTCCGATCGATCGTCCCAGGGTCGTCAGCTGCCCAAAGGCAAGCTTCCGCGCGCCCGAGCTGGGATCTTCCGATCGCGGGTCCACCTAGCCGTTCTAAACAAGCATTAACACAAACAAGGCCGGTGTGTGCACACGCGGGTGTGAAACAAACCAACAAGGCGCAATTTTACCAAATTGCCCTTGCGGTCTACAACGAGCCACAGGGGTAGAGGGGCAGGTCCTCACACTCCCCCTCTCCCTCTCCCGCTCTCTCCCTCTCTCTCCCTCTCCCTCTCCCTCTCCCTCTCTCTCTCCCTCTCTCTCTCCCTCTCCCTCCCTCTCGCTCTCCTTCCCTCCCTCTCTCTCTCCCTCTCCCTCTCCCCCCCCCTCCCTCCCTCCCTCCCTCCCTCCCTCCCTCTCTCTCTCTCACTCTCGAACTGTCGAACTCTCTCTCTCTCTCTCGAACTGCCTCTGAATCAATTTTGTGAAATTTACTTAATCTACTGTTGTTCAATTAAAAATTCTTTTCATACGCGGCCTTCATTTATGCTTGTTTGAGGCAGAGGGAATTTGCTGGATAATGGTCTGTATCTTCGTAGGAATAAGCATGCAGCCTAGTCAATGTCTAATGTTCATCTGACTTATTACTACTTGCATGATATGGAATGGTCTGTATCTTCGTAGAGAATGGTCTCCAGCAAATTCCCTTTATGTATTTTCTTGTGTTTGTTTTGACAGAATTATTCGATCTTTGTGATGCATCTCTAGATACTCAATTAGTCCTGTTATTGTTCTGAAAAATAGCTAAGAACTTGTTGCGCTTTGTCTCGAACTCTTTCAAAATTTCAGCTATATTTTCTTGTTAGAGAATACTTGCAACATAATTTCTTTAATATGGATGGATATAGCTATCTACGTGAATTCATATGCTAGGTGCACAATAATGAATACATTCTTATAGTTTCCTACTTATCCGGATTTGTTTAGCGAAACAGGTCTTTGATTAATCCATACAGGTAATATTTTCAGTCTTGTCAAAGGGAGGATATCCTTGCTTTATTTCTTAATGCTTATCCTGCCTTAAGGGTAGCATAAAGTTATTAATGGAGGTTTATTCTTCCCTCAATAAAGGTATTTCTTTGCATATTCAACTTGCACATTTTTATCTCGCGCCTCTTCCTTAGTAAAAATGATTGGATATTCACTGCCTAATAAAAGTTGATTTTACAATATCATGGTAGATACCTAATTCTTTCATGTATCTTGAGGCACAAGATATAACATGAATCTAAAGATGTGCTGCGTATGGGCATGTATTGTGATGTACATGATGCAGCACATAGTCCCACTCTCATTGATATACGGCACTCCCATATTGTTTTACAATGTCCCAGTACTCCAATCACCGCATTTCAATATCCTCATTACTTGTGTATCTGGAGGCATGCTGGACATCTCAAATTTTCTTCCTCACATTGCAAAATCCATCTCATACTCAGTTAATGGCTAACTTAAATGTGCATGTGCACGAATTTCGGGACTCAAAAATCTTGGAGGGCAGGAATGTGGGTTCATGTGTTTGGCGGTTGTGATTCCCTTCTCTCCCTTATTCTCTATATTATCGCCAATACGCAAATAATTTTCCATGGCATAACAAAGGGCAGTTTCGGCATTTTACACTAAACAGTAACTTCCCTTGTCATTTAGCCATCTTTTACAACCGAAGACTATACTACCTCACATTATCACTATCCCATATATTTCTGGTTTACAGCCAAGTACCAAAACGAGAATGAGCATAATTCCTGAACTTATACAGCATAACCAAACAGTGCAAAATTCTTCTCTCTGTAATTGTTAGACCTCACGAATGCTTAACTAGTGAAAAATGCACAGTAAAAATAATTTTATAAGTCAGTTGTTCATATAGTTAACAATTCACTTTTGTTGTATGTTTGTGCATGCATGTTTGAGAAATGCAAAAAAAAACCATGTGTGATAATGCGTTAATGAAAATGTGGCTTCCCAAGCAAAATGTGGGTGCTAGACGGCCAAGTGGTTGCTTAGGCATGGGTAAGTGCTCAGGTGGCCATCTAGCTGGAAGCTTCCTAAGCACCAAGGTTGCTTGGCCTGAACAAAATGTAGGTGCTAGGGCAAGTAGATATGTCAAATTTGGCATTTGCAAGGTTGCTTGGCCTGAACAAAATGAAGGTGCTAGGGCAAGTAGATATGTCAAATTTGGCATTTGCAGTACAATATCCTATCGGTTCATTAACTTTCTTTGTTTTTTTATTAGAAGTTATTATCATTTTGACTTGATATTTGAGCTGCTTCTTATTGCAGCTGGCAGCTGACATGCAGAGATTTTCTAGGCCTGAACGGCTTATGAATGGGCCAACAATAACTCATTTTTGGTTTGTCATCTCACTTATTTTTCATTTATTTTGAGTAACTTTATGAAGGTTTTAATGCATCTTAAGTTAGATGCATTAACTTATGAATGGGCCAACAATTTCTAGGCCTGAACGGCTTATGAATGGGCCAACAATAACTCATTTTTGGTTTGTCATCTCACTTATTTTTCTTTTATTTTGAGTAACTTTATGAAGGTTTTAATGCATCTTAAGTTAGATCTAGTGATGAGAATTCAAAGTTAATTGACTCTATATTAACTATTATTACTAGTTTGGAGCCATTATCTATTTGAAACTTGACTTGACCGAGATTTGAACAACCAGCTTGTATCCTCCAAACTCTACCAACTGTATATTTGGCAGATTTTCTATAGGCACTCTTATGCATTATGGAGTTACTTTTTTTTTTGTCATGCTTGGAGGTCGTTTCTCAATCTTTATTCGTTAAATCATTAATCTTTTACTTATTTTTTGCTGTTATAAAAAGGTGTTTAGATCAACATTGAAACAAGATCTGGAGATAAAGCAGCTAAATCATTTACATCGTGTAACTCCAATAAATATCCGAGTCAAGATAATTCTATTGCCTCAAGATTTTGGAGGCAAAAGTTGTTTTGTTTTTGTTCTTTTTTTTCGGTCTGAAGATATCTCATCAGATACATGACTCACCAATTTGTTGCTAATTGTCTTGTTTTTATTTTATAAATCTGTACAATTTCCTATTCATGCCGCCAGTAATCTATATGGCTCTCAAAATCATGCATATGGAGCTACACTAAAGACACTGATAGTTTGATTGGTAAAGTTCATTTGACTCAAAATCACATCTGGTGTATCAAGGAGTGAAATTGGTTGGGTATGGTTGGACCCATACCCGTAGTTGACGAGTCTAGGATTTGGATCCAAACAAATCCCCTGCATGTCACCTTTAAGGTTCATTTGACACAAAAATGCATCCCGGGGTATTGAGGAGTGCAAGTGGGTCGGGACTGGTCACAGCTAGTGCCCGATCTGGTGGCTCTAGAATCTGGACCCAATCCAAGGCCATGCATTTTCATGCATTGGGTTCTCACAATCTGATTGGTTTGGTGAAGCCTAACCTATCATCTTGAATCAATATTTTAGGCTCCGGTCAGCCCAATTTGCTTTTGTATTATTGCTTCAATACTATTTCCAGCTGTTTCCCTCCATTTATAGTCACCTTAATACCGCAACAAATGGTGTGTGGCAACCTCAAGCATGTCATATAGAGCTTTGACTTGGCTTGTTTGATCATGGCCGTGATACATTTTTCCTTATTTCAATGTTTTCATGAAACATCTTTGTAACAATCGAAGTTGTTATGGTTACTACTACTTGATTTGAATAGTCTTTCGTAGTCACCTGTTGGGCGAATTTGACATTATTGTCATTTTTTCCCGTCAAACATCTCTTTTCTAGTTTTAGAATGTTAAAGTTTCTGTTTACGATAACTTGATGCGTGGTTTTTATTTCACACTTAATATTATTCTTATTGCTGGGCATATATTTATGTGAACCCTACAGATTATTGATGATGATCTTTCAAATAGCTAATAGATATTTCCTTTGGCCTTAGGTCTATGCTGAAGTTGCTCAATGTGCTCCTGCAACTTGATCATTTGAAAAATGCAAAAGCAAGCATACCAAATGATTTTTCATGGTATAAGAGGTAATGATAGTAAATTTCAGATCTGAATAATTGAGAGCAATTGATGCGATTGACAAATGAATAATCATCTCATTTGTAAAAGAGTTATTAATCTGTTATTCAGTTGGAACAGGTTATGCTGAAGTGCAACGGTTATATTTCTGAAATTTCTGTTTGCCCAGTTTATTCTAGTTATATGTCCACCATAAGTAAGGCATCACCATGGTGACCCATTTTATAAAAGTTCTTTAACAGAAAGAAAAACAGATGTAGGACGATTTTGCCAAAACCAAAGATGTCAGATTCAGGTGGCGCTATTCCTGTTGCTTGAAATGTTTGGCGCTGACATGTTTGTGGCAGGGCATACTGTTTCAGGGCTACACCTGAAGCTATCAATTGCGGGTATGTATAGCCTGAAACTTATGCTTTCAAGCGGCATGGTACAGGGTTTCACTCGGAACTCTAAAGTCCTACTGGCGGAAACCCAGTACTTTAGGTTCCCATCTTTAGTAGCATTCTCCCCTGTGGAAGCTGGGGTTGCAGTGGTCCTCTCTCAATGTACCCAACAACGGCGGCTATTGCAAATATTTCTTGAGGACGGCTCGAGACATGTGATGGGTGTCTCAGCCCTAGTGTGTTGGAAGGGTCCAAATAGCTTCTTTTAACCCTGAAATTGGTCAATCTTCTTTGTAGGCTCTTATACCTAAAATCCATTATTAGAAATGCATTGCTCGGGAGCTAACAAAGTCAAGTTAAAGGGATGGAATAGGTATAAAATGTGAATCATCAGCTATGGATCCTAATAATGGTTAAAGGGGCACAGTTACAAAGGCATATGTAGCTCTGTCTCTCTCTCTTTCCTCCCTCCCTCTCATTGCCTGCTGCTCTTCTTGCATCACTGATGAAATCACTAGAAAATACTATCGGGGTGGAAGTTGTCGGCTTTTGTCGCCGTTGTCCTCTTTCCTTATTTTGCTTGCATATGTAGCTGTTGGGCTGAAACTCAACATCTATCCCTAATATAGCACTAATCTTGCTTCCTAATTGTCAACTGATACCAGTTTTATTTTGTCAAGGTTTGCCATACTTCCATGCCGCTCTTCCTCTCCATCTGTTCCCATTATAATACTCAATCTCGGCACCTCAAAACTACGCTGTTATGTCGTTGGCATGGTTAAAGGCTGGCATGATACTTGCCACCTGTTTGAAAGTTCTTGATCTTTGTCTTTAAAGTTTATAACATGAATCATCCTTGATGTTTAAGTCCATGGTCTATGGCTTTTATCTTCCTTTTAAGTCGCTATGCTCAAGAAAACTTTGAAATGACGATATAACCATTTGAGTCAACTCACTTATAACAGTTTTTTCCTTCTAATGATGGAGAAAAGAAGATAGTGAGCTCCCACTACTACTTGTGATGATTACTGTGAAACTTATCCTAAATCACATTGTGACTGCAGAATTTCTTATAGAATTAGTAGTATAGGCCACTTTTTGCTATCATGTATAGAAGTGAGGATCTTAGGTTTACATCAATTATCTACCCATTCCTCTGTTGTAGCTAGTTTTTAGTGTTTACATGCATTATGAAACGGTTGCACCTTTTGCCCCATATATAAGTGTCATAATTTGATCTTTTACTAGCAGCTTGAAAAGTATATATGGGTGTGTGAATGGAAAAATCTTATTATGGGAGATGGCACTGGACCAACATATCATGTTAATTGCCAATCAGTTACTCCAGGAATCTCAATGGGTGTTGATTATTTCCAGTTGAATTTAGAACTTGTGGGAATCTTCCTCTAGCAAAGAATGGGATTATTCTTTAATAAGACATTTTTTAGTTCAAATGGTATGTCGAATCTCATTTTTTTTCTTGAGAATGCGCTGAAAATGGTTTGGCTATGCTTAAGTTATTAAGAGAAGGAGAAAAAACAGTGGATTAGATATCCTAATAAAGTACCCAGGTATATCTCTTTCGTTCGCAGCCACCAATATTCTGTATCATACTGTTGCTGACTGACTTTAGGAGCCCCTAAACATTAGATGGTTCAGGATTGATCTGTTGCATGGTCCTTTTACCCTTCTTGGAAATCTGTAGACTCTCGGAGGTATAAATCTCCACTGGTCCCCATTATTGTCTCGGTTAGCTAAATGATGTAGGACTCCAGATTTTTTCTTCCTCTGACCATGGATTTTTGTGTCATAAATTACTGACATGATACAAATGCTCGTCATAGGTTCCTTGCCTAGCATAATCCCCTCCTGAAGAGGCTTGGTGTTTGTGCCATGTATCGGCAGATTGTGGCGGCCAAAGACCGGCACAGAAATCCTTGCCTCTGACTTTCCCTTCTTTGTTTCTGTGTCTATTTACTTTGTATTATCATATAGTATTATTGTTCTCTCCAATTTTGTGTTCCATTTTAGCAGTGAACATCACAAATATATTTTTCATGTAGGTTGTTCGCTGGAATTATACTGCAGATGAAAGAAAAGCTCTATTAGAGCTTGTTAGTCACATAAAGAGCATTGGTTCAGTGATGCAACGTTGTGATACATTAATTTCAGATGCTTTATGGGAAACAATCCATGTGGAGGTGCAAGACTTTGTGCAAGATAAAATAGACACAATGTTACGAACTACGTTTCGTAAGAAGAAAGACTTATCTAGGTGACTTTTCTTTGATCTACATGATATCAATCAGATAATATGTTCCGAGAATATATTTTTCACCTAGGCTAGTATTGTCGAGTTATTATTAACCAGTCCGTGTGTTGAAATTGTTTACTTAGTTTAAGAAGTTACAGACATGCTAACTGTGTAGCTTTACAACATTGCAGCAATTATATTTAAGTATACTTGCATTGCATGCATTTGAGTTGACCAAAATTTGAAATTGTTGGTGTTTAAAATTTTTAGAGTCAGATTATTGTGGACACCTTTCAATCGTGGATTAGGCCTGCAGATTAGTGGATTGGTGTGTTAAAAGGTTATGTTTCACTGATTGTATGAAATACTTCATACAGGCTTACTTCATTACACTTTTTCCTTGCTAGGTTCCGAGAAAAATACTGTGGCAGTTACATGAGAGGTCAGTGAGAAGGGCCTTGAGGTAGTGGAGAGAAGGTTTAGTGGTTGGAATGAAGGAAAGAGACATATATTCCTCTAAAGTTAGTTTTCACATTTTAATCTGTCCTGACTCGGGTCAAGCATGGTAATGCAAGTGCATAAATGCAAAAACATTAGTTTTGTCAATTCATACCTACCAATAACGCTCTGCAAGGTCTATGGTCTAACATGGGATGTCATGAAGATCATATATAAATTTTTTCCTTTTATGGAAATTATGCTTTAAACCTTCTTTACCAATTGATATTCCTCAAATGTCGGATTTACCGGGGCAAGGTGAACATATGTTCGGTAAGTTGATGTCTATGGATATCTAGGTTTTCACATAGTTGTAAGGACCGTGTATTAGGGCCTTTGAGCCGAGTTTGCAAAGTCCATGACTCCATGTAGCAGATATTGAATCTTTTTTAAGTGATGAAGTCTTTAATCTCTCACTTTGTTATTTTATAATTTATTGTTCCTATAACATTTTTCTTGAATATTGGGACTATAAGTTGTATGTTCTTTGTTTCCTTAGCGTGACATTCTTTGGTCAATAGTTCTGTTTAGGAATTGTTTTTTAAATAATATTATTTTATTAAATTATTATTATAATATGCCTTTGAAGAAAGTATTTATGAAAGTATGTCTGGTTTGGTTACGTCAGCGTCACGCTGTTGTGGCCTTTCATTTTTTTAATCTTGCCAATGAAGTATTAAAGTCGTAACTTGGAGTTACGTTTTTGACCTTTCCCTCCAAATCGCACCGAGAACAAGGGCGGATATGAACAGTCTTTATATAAACACCCACCCACCCATTCACGTCTAAACACTCACCCCATTCACATCTAAACACAGTCTTTATATAAATCAAAATCGTTTACATCAAACATCATTAACATCTCTAAATAGTCACAAATCATTAACAAAAAAAAACCAAAGTTATAATAGAAGACAATCACAACCTCCAAGTTTTTTGCTTCTTCTTCATTGCCATCTTTTTCTTCCTCGACGGTTGAGCCTCCCCTCCCCCCATCGTAGCACCGATACCGACATCATGCTCAACATGTCCCTCTGGATCCTCCTCTGTCGTGCCCATAACCGGATACGATGATGGTATATTTTGAGATATCGGTATGCCACAGAAAGTAGTCTGCCCAGTAGTCTGTTGCGACTGTTGTGAACTGACAGGATCTCCACCGCAAATCCGCAAATCCTCCATCATAGAGCAGAATACCGATGTCAAACGATCGGCGAGCTCCCCTCCAGAACGGTCACGGCACATCATGTAATTCTCCTCGGCTGTGTCATACTGTTAATGACGAGTTAAGAAAGTTTGATTAGATTAACACAATATAAGAATTAATTATTAACGAACAAATTATATTTATCAGCTTCCGTAGCAAGTGTATGTTCGGCTGATAGGCCATTCTGTCCTCCAATCTAGCCCTACTGACATACCGCCTGGTGATCCCCCAGTACCACTGCAAATATGACGCATGATCTTCACCATCGTCCACTGCACCGTCAATGATTTTCTGGTGCCGCTCCTCCCATTGGGTGATATACTGGTAATGTGTAGTGACCCAGTCTGCAGTAACATTGCTCCGACGGCTTGCACACGCTAGTCTCTCTGTCACCGAGGGCGGTATCTTATCGCAGGCCAAACTACCATATCATACGTAGTGCATGGTGCATCTCCGCAACATCAAAGCATATGAGCGGCACATGACTTTTCCAGACAGCAAACCCCGTCGTGTAAAGGGCCGGTAATTGTGCTAGACGCTGCGGTGTGTGTGGATATCATATAATCTATAATTTTAAAATACGAACTCGGTTAGATCACATCAACATTAAAGTAGGTAACAAAATCATAAATCGTGAGCAATAATACCTGGGATGACAACTGCCTATCCAACTGCTCTCGGTAGTAGGCTAAGTAACGGCCATGTGGGTTTTCTCTACCGCTGTGTGGTGCTGTCCATCTACATTGCACATAAATAGTTAGATGCTAATGCTAACCAAACTTTAAAAAATATTTGAAAAAATCAAGAGTTCGTACTGGATTGCTAAGGGGCCTTCAAGGATACGCAAATCACACTCCTCATTTTGCTCTTGGGTAGCTAGCGCTCGTCGTGGCATTAGTTCAGGCCGTCCTATATGGAGGTGCTCCCATGACCATACCTGTGAAAACAACTCCATATTAGGTATAATATAAAATATTTAAAGCAACTATATATAATATTTAAATGATAAATCACATGTAACAGGTAAAGACATTCAGAGATCTCATGCTTTACTCTTTGTGAAGCTTTGCATAGCTCCCGAAAGAGATGTGCTAGGCACGCCGCCCCCCAAGCATACTGTCCACATATGTCCAAGTCATGCAACAAAGGTAGGTACTTCATATGTACCTACAATTGAAAGAAAATGTTAGTTGATCCAATAGATCGATAAATAAAATATAAATAGGCAATTGAACTTACCCTGGAGCCACTGACGTCAGGTACTACTAAACAATCCGACACATATAGGATGTCGGCGCGCGTACCCTGATATACAAGTAGATCCATGGCATATGGTCCAAAATGTCCGAAAGTAGCGCATAGCTACGACAACTCAAGCATAGTTGATCAGCCCTCCGCGGGTACAACACCGAGCAACTCCAAGCATATCTCATGCCAAATGCCCGACATGCTCTCTGAAACTACCGGGCCATCAACAGGTAAACTCATCAGTATCTCAACATCCTGCAATGTGATCGTCATCTCCTCGTGGCGCAAGTGGAAAGTAGTAGTCTCTGGTCTCCATCGCTCTACTAGCGATGTGATCAAACACCGATCAAGTCGAATCGGCAGCAGTCTATTAACAACATAAAACCCCGAACGCCAAAGCAAGTTTATCTGACGCTCGTCCACAATCGGCCAAGACTATAAACACAATGAGTGCTTTGTACACTTAAGGCCGAGGTCATCGTCATCATGTATGTAAAAATACAATAAATTAAAATATTAAATTTAATAACAATAATTTTTCTATATTTAACATTTACCTAGCCATCCCAAACCGCCGCGGAGCGGTGCTTGCCATGGTCCCAAAGTACGTATGGAGAAATCGGACCAGGCTCACCCTTGTACGGCCTCGGATCAAAGGCCCTCATGTGAGCCATCTCAAGCCTATTGCATGCATTTAAAAAATATTAGTATATAGTCCAAAATGAAGAATATGTGCAGCCTATAAAAGGAATATACTTTAGTACAATAATTAGAGAAACATCATTACTCGTGTATCTATGTTGGCATGTAGCCCTGTTGTGACCCTTCTGATTGCACCTACTGCACCTTATATGTTGCAGTCCTCTCCTTTCATCCATGCCATTACGCAACCTTGTACTCCTCGGATGCCCAGCCGGCCTCCGCACATGTGGGGGAAGCAATGTGTACCCTTCGACTATCGGCCAGTGTTGGACGTCCACGAATAGGATGGAAATGAGTTGCATATGTTTGTTTGTACTTGCTGGAGGAGTAAAACGGTGAAACAAAATCATATGCTGAAGCCCTGAATGATATGTTATCGCATACGGCTAGAACGTGCGGATATGGATACGACATCATCTGAAATTGTCCACAACTGCATGTCCCTTCATGTCCAGATAACTTGACTATAAAGGTAATCTCATGTCATTCTATCACCGTGTACTCACCACCGTCAAATGACTGCACGTGACATGATTGGCCGAGTATGCAATGCTTGCGTAGTACATCTTCGACTACTGGTGTCAGCTCGCCAGTCATTGCTTGGCCCTCCCGATGACGACGTATGAAGAGGTCGTTCATCCTTTCAAAGGTCTTTACCACTAATGCTTTAATAGGCATACCTCATACTCCTTTCAAAACATTATTTAAACTTTCGGATCAATTGGTGGTCATTGCGCCAAACCGTTTGTTATCATCATGAGACAACGCCCAAGTTTCTGGTGGCTCTGCAGTAACGAGCCACTGATAAGCTTCTGGTTTAATTTTTTGTGTTCCATCCATGATCTTATCAAATGCCTCTTTGTGGATCTTCTTTGTCGCAGCACAAAATAAGCTATACAAATTATCATCCCTGAACTTGCTTATGAAGTTGTATGCAAAGTGCCTCATACAGAATTGCTGGTAGCCTAACGGTGGGGGGAACTCTGTCCTTATAGCCTCTTTGATTGCTCTGTGTCGGTTTGAAATTATAGCTAGACCTCTTCTGCCATCGACCACATATACTCTAAGGGCCCGTTTGGCTCAGCGGAATGGGAGCGAATGGGAGTGAATCCGGTGAATCCCGGAATCGGCGGATTCCGGATTCTCGGATTCCGCCGTTTGGCTCGCCGGCGGATTCCGAAAAATGGAATCCGCCTCCGCGGTACCGCGGATTCCGGATCCCGGATGGAATCCGGGATCCGAGCCAAACGGACCCTAAGTAGAGTAAGGAACTATGATCAACTGCTGGAATTTTCGGACTCAACCACGACAAATGCTATTGATATCAAATGATCGTTGTCATCGACTGCCGTCGCAACTAATAAAGTGCCAAGATACTTTCCATATAGAGGTGTTCCATCGATAGATATTATGGGTCGATAGTGTTTGAAAGCCTCGATAGTAGGATGAAACGACCAGAACACGCGCTCAAATATATCAACACCGGTGCACATAGTCTCTGTTTGAAGCTTCACTATAATACCAGGGTTATCTACCACCATTGCTTGTATATACCAAGGCAGGATATTATATGATTCTTTTCAATCACCATATATAATCTTCATAACTAGTATACGTGTATGATATGTCTTTGCATAGCTGATGTTAACATGGTAGTCATCTTTGATCCTATGTATAATATCTTTAGGGGGCCATAGCGGTGTTTGTCCTTATTGCACTAAGTATGATACCACATATGAATTGAGCAGTGCAGTGGCGGTGGTTGGTATTCAATAGACCTGCCCGACAGGTATGTGGACCACTGTAACTCTTCACTTGAAAGTAAGACGTTTCTTTGTAAGTAGACGCATGCAAACGCCAAGAACAATAAGGATTACAGCACTTGACGGTCAACACCTTCGGCCCGGACTTGACAGTGCAATGTTCCGAAAACCTCTGAAGCTCGTATTGTTGAAGAGCATGCATAAGTGATGCCTTGGTCTCGAATATTTGCTTCTTATAGAATTCACCATTGAATGGGGTCGGATCTTCAAATACCCCAGGTATGGTATTGTTCATTGTCATCCGGTAGACCCACTCATCATTTGGGAATTCATTTGATAACTCCTCCTCATACTGTGTTGGAGTAAGCGACATTGGATCATCAATACCTTCATCATGATGTGCTGGCTCGTTACTCAATGCAGTATTCTCGATCCAATCGTCATCATGATCGTCATCATGATCCTCGACCACGACATCTAGCAAGGGGCTTCGAGATGTTGAAGGCATAAAAGTAACTCCATAGCCACTACTGACATTGTCATCATATTAATGGCCTCCGCGCAAACTCGACAGGTCAACATCAAAAGTATGATGCGTGTGCCCCATGTTTGTACCCAGAGTAGTTTGCGTGTATTCACGAGTCAACCATGTATCCTCCTGCTGGTAAGGCCTGCATGTTCATACACAAGCGAACTCATGAACAAGGGGCAAACCAAGATGTAACATTACATGTTTGACAATAAATTACTTACTGTGATGTCTGGTGTTTGAAGATAGGAGCGCCATAAGACCCAAGAGAGACGTTATCCGTTGAATCGTCTTCTCGTTGTAATAGGCGTGTAAATTCACCAAATGTCGTGTTATTTGGAGGGTTATTGTTGACTTCGACACCAAATTTCACCAAGAACAATTGTATACTTGGAATGACTGAATAGAGGCTAAGAATGCCACTAGTATCACTATCATCCTTTTTGTCTACACCGCAATACATGCTTTCTCCCATTGGATATCTACAAGTTATGCGAATGTCGAATACTTTGGAGTGTATTCAGTCAAATCAAACATTAAAGCCTTTAAATCCGCATAACTTGCATTTTTTCGTATCCTATTTGGTTTGATTCGGCCACCTATATACTCAATATCACCGACATTACCCTTTAATTCTACCTTTCCGTCCATCCGACACAATAGGGGAACAATGCCACTATCCATCACTATAAATAACACAAATATGATGACAATTATGAGTCGATTATAAAGAAATTATAAGTTAATAGTAAAAATTCCTATGGAAAAAATGTTTCATATAATCTAATTGAATTTATACTAGAAATTTATGAAATTTATCAACAATGCCACTACCCAAATCACCATACCAGAATGATTAAAAAATAAATTTTATAATAAAAAATGGGCATCTCAATTCCTATAAAAAACCCTAATTTGATTATATAAACCCTAAATTTCACGCAACAAGCATATAACTAAAATTTCAAGATAAAACTCACTGGAAAACAAGATGGAGAGAAGCAAAAGGATCTTGGAGGATTTGGCTGAAAGATCGCCGGAAAATTTTCAAGAAATAACTCCTCTTGAAGGAGTGGATGGACGGGGAAGGAGGAGGGGAGCCGCGGGGCCGCGCGCGGAGCGCCGAGGAGATGCGCCGGAGAGCACCGGAGATCGCTGGAAAGAGGAGAAGGAGGAGGGCCCGGGTGGGGAAGGAGGAGGGATCGGGTGGGAGGTCGGGCGGGGAAGGAGAAGGGCCCGCGGCGGGGGTAGATGACGACGAAAGACGTAGGTTGAAGTTACATCTTTATTAATATAAACGTAACTCCAACTTACGTCTTATAAAGGGCACTCTCCTATCCGCCCTTAGCCTTCGTGCGGTGGGGGGAAGGTCAAAGTCGTAACTTCACGTTACGTCTTTATTAATATAGTTACGTCTTCATTGACAGGATTAAAAAAATGAGAGGCCACGCTAGCGTGGCGCTGACGTGGTCAAACCAGGCATATTTTTGTCAATACTTTCTTCAGAGGCATGTAATAATAATAATTTATTAAAATAATATTATTTAAAAAAATTTCCTTCTGTTTATCCTTTTGCAAAGGCTATGCACTATTTATTGTTTTAATGTTCTTGAACATTGGGACTATAAGTTGTATGTTGTTGGTTTCCTTTGCATGGCATTCTTTGGTCAATAGTTCAGTTTATCCTTTTGCAAAGGTCGATGCAATATTTATTCTTTTATGTGGTAGAGTTCCTGCAATTGCTCTCATTAAGCCATATTGCCTGTTCGTCCTATAGATTTGAATGAAATTAGATTTATGAATCTCAATCAATTCTCATTCATTATGTTAGTTCTTTCTTTCTTCTTGCTGACTCTAGTTAAATTAGTTTCTTAACCTTAATTACTGATTTCATTATTACTTTGCTTTCTCAACTGTCAGGATTCTTTCTGATATGCGGACCCTATCAGCAGATTGGATGGCAAATACAAGCAAGCCTGAACCTGATGTACATTCCTTCAATCAAGAAAGTGGGGGGACCAAGGCAAACTCATTTTACCCAAGACCACCACAGCTGCTCAGGTCTTATTCTTGCTTTTGGTCTAATCTTCCTATTGCTGGATTCCCATATGTCATCCAAAAGAATCCTCCTAATATATTTGACTCTTATAGCAGATTTTTAGTTAGCCATAGTTGTGATAGAAAAAGACTTGTTTGACCAAGACTTATTAGGTAAAGTCCTTTTCATGACCTAGGATCCTACACTTGTTAGAGGAGGAAGATCAAAATGTTTGATACCTTTTGTGGATAACAGATCATGCCATGCACACATGGTTAGAATCCACATGTTCAAAGAGACAATGGATTGAATACGAATGTACTTCCTACTTTCCTAGGTTAGGTTAGGAAATGCCCTAACCGTTTTCTTTCATAGATCCAAAATGTCCGTGAAGTCCAGAGACATACGCTTGCTAGAGATTACTCTGAGATTGGAGATCCGGTTGAAATCCACACATTGAAGACGGACAATTCCTCGTAAATTGAACTTGAATGTAATTCTTAGGATATATTAGGATCTAAGAGTAAGAGAGAGTATTCTGAGTCATGTTAAACTCTTTTATCTCCATCATTTTGTTGACATTTTAGCTTCTCTAATCCCTACGGACATTGATGCAGATGCAAAATGTATCTTTGGGTTGACCTTATAACAGCTCGATAAGAATTCCTCGACTTTATCCATCTTAGCTCTAGTTTATTTCCATCAGTCTATCTATCTGTTCGATTGAATGATAAGCTCTATCGTTTTACTACTATCTGAAGAAACCTTGCTGTTGTATTAACTGGCTCTGTTTAAATCATCATTTTCTCATGCAGTAAAGTTGCAAGACATCGGTTTTCTTTTATTGACTTTCCAATCCTTATTGTTCGATCTTTTAACATGTTTCCAACTGAATGCAGTTAATCAGATATTATAGCATTAACTATATAATGCAAGGATTGTCGTGTCGGTGTCATCAACACATATCGGCATGGACGTGCGCGGAGTTTTACTGGTCGGACACGGGCATTCGACCCTTTGGGACACATGTATTTGGTGTTTTGGCCCTTGGGGTGTATTAAGAGTTGTTTTGGGCAATCAAAAAAAAAATGGTTTTAAGCATTAGGCATGATAAACTATTTTTAAGACATAACAATATTTTAAAACTCTGTATCGGACCGCTAAATCCGGGCCAGCCCATGTTGTTCGATGCTGTTTTATGCTGCTCTGTGCCAGCCCATGCTGGCTGGCACAAACCACATCTCTGTGTGCTAGTGGACCATAGAGTCTGTGTCAGTAACCAATTTAGAGAGTTCAGGGCTTCTTGCATATACACATAAACGCTTTCAGAATCCTGACATGATAAATTAGTGCCCCTAAAAAATGTTGTGAATGTTGTATTTAGACCAGACTATGGAAACAACATTTTAGCAGGCACTGATAGACATATCGGCAGTACAGGTAATGTTATTGGACCAAACCATGTGAACTGCATTTTTGTGATTCCAGCTGGCTCTGACATATATGCATCTTGTGCTTCTAGGTTCACTGCTTGCAGTTTCTGATTTGTGAGCTGGTCTCTGGTGGGAATTTAAGGAAACCTGGAGGGCTTTTTGGAAATAGTGGCTCAGGAATCTCAATTGAAGACCTCAAACAATTGGAAACCTTTTTTTACAAGTTAAGCTTTTTCCTACATATTGTGGATTAAACAGGTGCTCTTTCTTCACCTCATGGACCAATTGGTTACTGTTTGAAATTATGGACAGTTGTTAAGCATCTGTTTTCTATATTGGGAGAATATGTCAAACTCCTGAAAATTTGAGGGTTATTTTAAGCTGTTTTTTGCTAGTTAAGTTGTTTTTGAAGCCTTAGTAGAAGCAGAGAGACCGAATTAAGGGGTGCTCAGAGGTTATTGCTGCCTGAATTTAGGTTTTTTGAAAACCTATTCTTAGAAAAGTTCACAGAAATCTAATGGCCTGCAATGGTGCTTTACTAATTAACGTTTACAGCCACATGATCTCTTTGGTCTAGTATGCCATACTCTCAACCTAGATTTTTTCAGCATTAGCTGTGTGAGGACATTTTTTCTTTTTGGGTACTTGACTCTCTTGATGACGGTTTATAGGTTTTGCCTTACCTATGTATATGTGCATAGACTGCTGTAACTCGTTTACTATTTTGACTAGAGCATGATGTGTAGATGTACTATGATCTGTTACCCATAATTTCAGATTTACAGAGAACGGTAAATGACAGTTGACGATTGACAGTTGTAACTAAGTAATTTAGGTTATCTGCGAAATATTTTTATGCTCTTTCTTTAGAGAACACTTCTGTACAATGTAAGATATTGCTTTCTTCAGCTGATACTTAGATATAACATTAATGCTTCTAAATTAAACTTCAAAACCAAGTTATCTGTTGTCAAGTTATTAATGAACTTAATGCTTCTTCTCTCTCTCTTCAATATGTCTATACCATTGCATGTGGTTTGATTGAGCTCTCAGGTGTATGGTCCCTTTTTCTTGTTTCTTCATTTATTAACTTTTATATCAGCAAAAGATAGTATTAACAAGTTGTGGGAGGATGATCCTTCTGGGACTCGGCAGTTGTTGGCAAAATTTAATACATTGTTTTCAACTTTTGACACTTTGCCAAGATACCAATTTCGCTGTTCATGGTAATTGCAGCTACAATTAATACGTTAACAGATCTTGGGTTCCTTTGGTTTAGGGAATTCTATTTGGAACCATCTCGTGTCATCCAGGTATGAATTGGAGAGACAAGTAGTTCTTGCAATCCTACTCAACTATTCAGATATTATGTCATCAATTAGTGCTCAGTTGATTTTGGTTGCTGCTACATGCATGAATTGACACTTGATATAAATGGTAAATTCATGGAGCGAGATATGATTGCAAATAGTCTCAGTTTTCTCGCTGCCTATTTTCCACCTTAAGTATTGATAGTTGTTACATGTTCTAAGATAAGTTATTGTCCGTTGCATTTATTTGGAGGAGACATGTCATGTTACTTGTTATGTGGTATAATCTCTTGGTTAATACATGGGTGGTTAAGTTATATGATAATAATTTTCCCATGATTGCACAATCTTTGTCTACGTGCCTATATGGAGCTCGTATAGTTTGCTCCTTAAAATCAAAATTATGGCTTCTTGATAAAAAATATGAGCTCTGTTTTGCCAGGCTATAGCTGCTTAACATTCATCTCTGTTTTTAACCAATCTCGGTTAATTGAGCAGGTTTCTGCTATGACTTTCTCCCTTTCTTGCTATCATCCATTTTGTTCGATTCTTCATCATAATATTTATCTCCTTCATATTTAAATTCAATTTTCTATTCGCTTTTAGTTGCATGGCAACACATTTCGCTTTTTTGAGAACTATTTGAATGAAGATATATTGTTTTTGGTTATTGTGTTTGCACTTTAACAGTGGCTCTATATCTTAAAAATCATTCTAATTTATTCTCATCTATCTAGTTTCCAATTGAATGCTCTCTTCCCTGGATGCTGGTTGATGATATGATTGAATCCCAAGATGCTGGGCTTCTTGAAAGTATCATGATGCCTTTGGACATCTACAATGATTCTGCTCAGCATGCCTTGATTGTGCTTAAGCAGCGTTTCCTTTATGATGAAATTGAGGCTGAGGTATGTGAAGTTTGCGTCTGCAGATACTGATGTATATTAATATGGTAGGACTTTATAAATCCTCTTACAAATCATGACACCATTCCACAAGAAAACATAATTGCACACCTCTATACATTCACGTTATGTACAAGTAACAGAGAAAAGTTGGCATTTCAAATTGGAAAAACATGCTTGCTATGCAAAAGCTTCTTGCTTTCTTCATATGAGACTGCTTATAAGGCATTATCCTAGTCGAAATTAGCCCGTGTTTCTTGAGCTAATGCCCATTTCTAGTAGGATCAGGTCGTTGGTTAACCTTACCTGTATCATATTCTGGTTGAAGAATACTAAGCTGCTGCTATTCTGAAGAAAAAAGGATCACCATTCCTTCCAAATGGAAAAGTAGTACCCGAATATCAGTTCTTACTGAAGAACTAGCTATACTCTTACCTTTTTATTGTTGTTATGACATCTGCCAATTGATCGAATTCTTTTACTAATTTTATAAATATTTGAGCTCTTGTGCGCCATCTCTTTACTACTCTTGAGTCTTGACAATGGTACTCTTGAATGCTCTGTTGAATATTTTCCAGAAATTGCAAAGTCCATTCATGATTGATATTCTTGCAATGGAATGAGTCCAATTTAAATCTAACTTATCTTTCTTTCCTTGTTTTAATAGGTTGATCTGTGTTTTGACCAGTTTGTTTTCAAGCTGAGTGAGAATATATTTTCTTATTATAAGTGCGGTGCTGCAAGGTATATTTGTATTTCTTTGCTTCTATAATGTGAGCTGTATGTGAAGCATTGCAATATGATTATAGTCTGCTTTGAGGGGTCCAAAGACTTTTGCAGTGAGTTACTTGACCAATCGTTCGTTGCTGCTTCTGATGACGGTGACAAATATTCTATTAAACTGATGCAATTTAATGAGATATTCATTAAAATTGCTGCATCTTAAGCACTCTTGAATATTTATCTGTCAGTTTGTTCATGCATGGATTATTGTTTCGGCCCGTTTACAAAAATCTTTTAGTACAAAGACCGGTACATTTTGAACATTTTTACAAAAACTCAGATGAGCGAAGGGCACCTACTTATAGTAAGTGCATTATTAAAAATGTTTTCACACCGAAGGAACGGGGGTTTAGCTCTCATAGACAGATTCCTTTTAAAATTGAAAAGGAAAATTACAATTTTAATTATTGGGATTACAAGGACGCCTTTTATCTCGCATTTTTATGCGAAAATGAGAATTTCAAGCATATCTGGTTCATTAAGATATGTCCAAAAGTCCTTGATAAGGATATGCCAATATAGATATATGATTGATGGTACAAGTATGAGCAGAGCTGGATATCTTACCAGAACCTATTGATGCCCTTTATGATGAATGGGTATCTACTCATCCAATTCTCTCCTTAAAAAAGGAAGATGAAATCACTGAAGGAAGGCTAAATTATGTATTAGTATCCTGTAGTTTTGGTCAACTTTTTATATGGTCATGAACTTCAATTTCGTGACATTGAGTCCCTCGATTTTGTTTTTGATTCTCATGTGGGCCTCCACTCCAATTTTCGTCATCTAACTAACGGCAAAAGGGGTCACGTGCGCCGCACGTGACCCCCTTCCATCAGCTAACTAACATCGTTAAGTTTTCCCCGTCATCAATCGTCGAGAACCCAGACGGAACCATAACCCGCCCATCCATCCCCGCCTCTCCCCCCACCGGCGACGACAACCCCAACGCCGCCCTCGTCCACTGCAAGGACGTACCCCTCAACCCCGCCCACGCCACCTGGCTCCGCATCTACCGCCCCAACCCTCCCCCTTCCCACAAGCTTCCCATCGTCGTCTTCTTCCACGGCGGCGGATTCGTGCTTTCGGCGCCGACTCGGTTATCTACCACCAGTCCTGCGAGCAAATGACGAGCTCACTCCCGGCCATCGTTGTTGCCCTCGACTACCGCCTCGCGCCGGAGAGCCGCCTTCCCGCGGCCTACGACGACGGGACGGCGGCTCTCCTATGGGTCTTGGAGCATGCCAAGAACCCGGCTGGAGACCCGTGGCACGGAGAGCCACGGGGACTTCTCTCGCTGCTGCGTCATGGGCAGCAGCTCCGGCGCCAACATGGCCTACCACGTCGGGCTGCGGGCCAAGGGGCTGGACCTTTCCCCGTTAGGGCTGGTCGGGCTGGTCCTCCACCAGCCGTATTTGGGCGGGGTGGAGAGGACCCCGTCGGAGGCGGCGTCGGAGGACCACCCCGTGTTGCCTCTCTGCGCCAACGACATGTTGTGGCGGCTGGCGCTGCCTGAAGGGGCCGATCGAGACCAGAAGTACTCCAACCTGGTGAAATCCATGGCTGCCGCCGGCGATGAGAAGATCGGGATACCGAGGTGCTTGGTGGTAGGGTTCAAAGGGGATCCGCTGTACGATCGGCAAAGGGAGTTCGCTAAGGTGCTGGAGGAGGCCGGAGCCAACGTGGTGGCGCGGCTCGACGATGAGGGGTTCCACGCCATTGAGCTCTTCGTTCCAGTCAAGGCGGAGGTTCCACGCTAACGATGTTAGTTAGCTGACGGAAGGGGGTCACGTGCGGCGCACGTGACCCCTTTTGTCGTTAGTTAGATGACGGAAATTGGGGGTGGAGGCCCACATGAGAATCAAAAACAAAATCGAGGGACTCAATGTCACGAAATTGAAGTTCAGGGACCATATAAAAAGTTGACCAAAACTACAGGGTACTAATACATAATTTAGCCTTGAAGGAATGTATCCTTTATACTTCTTTGCTGAAGTAAAAATTCCATGGATATGGAAATGAGTTTGTGTAGCAGGAGTAGATGATTTATATCTACCATGCCTTAAAAGAAAGTATCAGATTAAATGGTGGAAAGGTATGGATGTGAACAACAAGGTTTCCGAATTAAAGGAAATTATCTAGAGAAACGAGAGCGTTCTAAATCATAATATGGTTCCAGAAGTTCCCACTAAGAACCATATGGCTTGAATCACACGAGCCTTTGAGAGAAAATTCCCTAAAGCTACTGAAGATCAAGCATCTTTAGTTTTCATATATAAGAGGGAGAACTCCTTAGAGTTGAGGGCACGAAAAAACTCACCCTCACTAGCATCGTTGTAACCTTCCCTCTCTGTAACCATCCTCTGTTCTGAATAAAAGCTTGAAGTTCTGATACAACTCTCTCCTGTAAGTTTTTAGATTTTTATTTAATAGATATTTCTTGGAACTAGAATCTAAAGGTTGGAACGTTAATCGTTCAGTTCTACCTATCGATCTAATATAGATCGTTAGCATCGAGCGCCAGCTCTTTAGATATTGCGTTCTGATGAGTGCATGAAAGTGCACTCTAAATAGCCTTATAGTCATCTCAATTGCTAGATTATTATCTTTAATCAACATCTTTATTCCTATTTTTATATCTATATGTTGCTTCACATGGTTGTTTGGAAAATGCAGGAAAAAGGAGAAAAGAAGCTGAAAAGAATGCATGGATCAACTTTAAAGATTAATCTGTACCTGCTCATGAAGAATCAGATTATGTGCCATATATGGTTGGAAAGCTCTTGAAGTCTAGATTCTGGAGAATTTTACGGTTCGTGATTCCGAGTTTCCTAGAGGAAGTTACGGCAATTTTAGTATCGATGGCGCAATCTGAATGGCAGCACAGTAAATAAGCTGGAAGTCCGAGCGATCCTCCGATCGATCGGACTACGCAGAAACGTGACAGAACCTATTTTTTTTGGCTGAACGAAGTCCGATCGATCTCTCCATCCCTCCAAAGGGGTCCGATCGATCCAACACCAATGGTCCGATCGATCGGATTCGGGAAAAGCCAAAAACAGCTGATTTTTACTCAACCGATCGATCCAACACTCATAGTCCGATCGATCGGACTTGGGAATTAAAGGTTGACAGAACGTATGCTTTTTAGAGGAGTAGAGTTCGATCGATCCGTCCATCGATCGGACTCGGGCGTAAATAGAAGTTGGAGATTTCAATGAGACCGATCGATCCAACATCCCGAGGAGGATCGATCGGACGTTTCCAGTGAATTAAATCAACGGTTTTGATTTAACCCGAGTTTAGGCCTATAAATAGGATACTTAGGGTTATCAAAAGGGGACGTTTGGAGGACTTTTTGGCAGCGTTTGGAGGCGAGGAGAAGGGTTCCAGACTTGGTTTTCTTTTCTTATTTCTTCTTTATTTCTTCATTAGTTTTGTTGCCCTCATGGTGAACATGAGTGGCTAGTTTCTTCTCTAAGGTACCGATGTAGCCCTAACTGAATCATTCTATGTTATTGGATCATGATTATTTTATCAGTTTATTTTCCTTGTTTCATTCATTATTATAACTGAGATCTTAAATACCTTTATCTGGCCAATAAAAGTATTATAGATTGTTGTATGTGAGATTGGGCGAGGGTTCATTCCCTAATCTTGCAGGATCTATGAATGAATGAGTTTATGTCGAGGCCGGGTTCAAGCTAAGAGTATTCTTGGTTCATAATTGTTCTTCAGAGCTTAATGGATTCTTGGTTAACACTTAGTTATGGGTTCATTAACTAGGATTAATCGGGGGTACTTGGTGAAGATCGCGGCCGAACGGATCATCATACCAGAAGAACGAGCCCTTGGAATTAAACTGAGATCTTGATTGATTCAATGCATAGAATGAGGATGTTATGGTGAAATCGGAACCTTAGTATTCATCCATCATATTTTCATCGTTTTCTTATTTCGTTTTTAGATCATCTATCTTCGAGACTTCATATTTCTTATTTTCCCTTCTTTATTTTCTTTATTTTCTGTTCTTTAGCGTTTCACTCTAATAATCTCTACAAATCTCTGTGGGTACGATACTCGTCTTGCTACTATACTGATTGCACCGATTCGTATACTTGCGAGATATAAAATTTATTCATCACGTTCTAATCAATATCTTCGAAATTGGTATCAGAGGCCTGTTGTGTGAGTAGAGTAGTAGTGTAGATTTAATCTTTGAAAAATTTAGGCCCTAGAAGATTAGTTTTATTTATGTTCTTTCTTCTTCATAAATCTACATGTTAAAATCATAGTCGCGTTTCCTGGTTTTGTTCTTTATTCTTATCATCAAATGAACTGATTTTGTGGATCGTCACCCAAGCCGCATGTGGCACCGTTAGCCGGAGATAGGCGTTAGGATAAGTCCTAGAAATCGTTGGCAGACGAGCAGAAGATAGTTTAGGAAGTAATCAAGAATTTAAAACAAAATAAAAGTTGATATAAGTCGCTGACTAATGACAAAATGTAGAAGTATGAACTAGAAAGAAAAATTTAAAACTAATCTCCTTAAGTTTACATCTTCCCAAAGATTAAGTCTGCATGCCTCTAGATTCATGACATCCACCTTTGTTAGAAGAATTAACTCTAAAAAACATAAAATAAAAAATACTCAATTAGTAGAATTCCCTTTCGAATTAGAAGCATTAAACCATTGGGCAATCCCAGATGTCCCTAATAAAGACATCTATAAGATTTGATTTTTAGACATCAAATCGCTTATAGCGATAAAGACCGTGGAAAAAATGGTAACTGTCGATCAACGAGACCAGACAGTTAAATTACTGTCTGATGAGGATTTAGATCCTTACATGGATAAATATAATTACATACATATTGGCTTAATCCAAGTGGCCTATAAACTACTTACTCTGCAAGGATTAAATGGATATATACTCTCATGTTTGAGAGATGCTCGATGCTTAAATTGGCCTCAATCCCTAATGGGCATAATGGAAACTAGCCTTAGCCATGGACCATTATACTTTAATGTATACTCGAATTTAAGTCTATCTCTGACCGACCCAAACATTTTAGAAGCCACAAGTCTGAATATAAAGACTCATGGTTATGAATTTCTACCACAATCTAAGACAATTGCTATTGTGTATAGGATACATTATAAAGTCCTAGCACCTTAGCTCCCAGAGCTAAACAGTTTACTTCTCTAAGAAAAATTGTCTTAATAGAGACAAATATATTATCCTCCAAAATTGCTACTAATAGGCAAATAAAGTAGGATGAAGTAAACTTCCCAGATAATTGGGTAATTACCAATGCTGTCCCACCTAGACCAAATGTGAACCAACAAATTAATCAAATATCACAAACAGATGATGGAGAAGTTACTATAACTTTTGATCCTAATGGGGTTATAAGATTTACTGATATAACTACTCCTTCTTGGAAATCTGTTTCTATTCTAGGAACTCCAATACAAGCTATTCGTATTTCCGAATCTAAAATTCCTCATGGAATTTATGAAAATGAGTCAAATACAGACTCTGAAATGAGTGTCCATTTGTAAATGGATTTTAGACCTGGAAGCAATGTCAGGAGGTTCCTTAATAAGGAATTTCAAGAACTTTATAATAATCAATTTAGAGACTGATTCTTTTCAACCTTTAATAAGGAACAACAGAACCATTATAAAAAATTATATTACCAAGAGCTCGAATCTATAAATCAGATTTAGTTCCTTTCTCATTGGTTCTTAAATCATTACATTGATGAACAAGAACCGCGTATCAATGCTAGTATTAATGTGTTAGAAGAACACTATAAATTTAGGAAAACTAGCACCGGTATTTAAAAGAGATCTTTGTATCCTCGAACAGAACCCTTAAAATTAGAAGGAATCTCTACCTCAAAGTTAGAAGCAATAGCTTTCATAAAGCCTATTGAATCCGCAAATGAAATTCTTAAAAAACTTAATAAGCTCTTTAAGCAGAATAATTACGCTAATATTTATTCACAAGTTCTTGGACATCAGTTAACTCGAGTAGAGCAAACGGTTGACAAGCTTGTGAATAAATTAGAGGAACTTATTCCAAATTTTCAAATGAGTAAAGAAAAAGTCATAAAACTAAATACAAAACCCTCTATTAAGCCAAGCTGCAATGACTTTATCGAAATTACCACTGTAACAGACCACCAGATCTGTCCATGAACAAAAGTACAACCAATAATCCAAAGCAGGGGATCCTTGGATATATAGAATTTTATTTTTTGATAAGTTGAGCCAAATGGCTAAAATTTACAAACTCAATAAAACATATAGATAGGACTGGTTAACAGGTACAGGCTAACACATTCCTAGCCCTACGACAAGCTTGAGCTACACCATCGGCTCTCACATTACTGACTTTGGAAATATAAAGAAACAATACAAAATCGAAAAGAAGAACATGCAACCAGATGCTCTTCGCCATGCCTTCTAGATCAGGGGGCCAACCACCCAATCCATTCAAAATTCGGACTGCTGATAATGAGTCTATTTCAATAATTAATCTTTTGAGACCAAGGAATTTCGCCCTCTTCATCGCTTCCAAGATGGCCACCATATCCGCTTCAAGGATCGATCTGGTATCTATAAGGTTAGCCCATGCCCATGCTTCCTTTCCATTATTTGTCAAACCAACAACTCCTATGGCTGCAGTCTTTGACAAAGGGTCAACGGATGCATCTGTTTGGATCACAGTAGCTCCGGTGTTGATGGTTTGAATAACAGCTTCGCAGGTTCTTTTAATTCTTTCACCTGCCTTATTATCATGCAAGCAACAGCCTGTGCCGAGTCTCCCTTCTCTCCAAACACAATAGATTTTTGATCCTTCCAAATTAACCATATATCGTAAGCTAAAAAGGTTTTGGTCTTCTTGGATCCATTCTCAAATAATGCTTTGCAATAGTCTCCATAATTCCAAGAAGGAAGCAACAGGTTCTCCTTGTCCCCAAGCAAGGAGATGGCATGCTCCACTGTTTCAGGTTCTCCTCGACATCTTAGGCATTCCCTTTCGGATGTCAAGCGTGACCTCCATAGGAACTCTCGAACTGGAAGCTTTCCGTGGACCACTGGCCAGAGAAAATGTCTAACTCTTGGGCCAGCCGGGGATCTCCTTGACTTCTCATGCGTACATGGACCCATCTTGGATATATAGATTTATCACACAGCAAATTTTAAGAGATTGAGCCACCTTATGTTTAGCTACACATTGACATTTAATAGCTGGAGCAACCTAATTGTTTCCATGGATCGCACTTCGGTTGGCGTCCTTACAAAAGATAATTCCTGAGATACATTACGCATTGTAGGACGGGCCTCTGGATTTTTATCCAAGCAATGTAGTGCTAGCTTGACCAAGTTTATTATTTCACCAGCAACTTGAGGAGCTGTAGGAAGTGGAATACGTTGATCCAGTAGAGCTTCAACAAAGTGTCGGCATTGATGTTTGTTGGAGAAGCTAAAATGCCACCCGGGTACCGTGTACTCCAATTGCGACCTCACGCATCACAACTCCAAAACTATATACGTCACATTTCTCATTGACTCCCATTGTTAAGCAAGCTCTGCCATGGAACAAAATGAAAAAATGGAAAAAAGAAGAAAAATGCATAGGATCGTAAGATGCATGCATCAGGTGGTGCATGCATCGGACAGTAGGTGCAATGGTTTGGTTGTATTTTGTATTAGTCGATGCACTCTGAATATATATATATATATATATATATATATATATATATATATATATATAGAGAGAGAGAGAGAAGAGAGAGAGAGAGAGAGAGAGAGAGAGAGAGAGAGAAGTTATCCACAACAAACTAGTTCTCTACGTCTTCCATAGAGAACTAGCATCCTGACCGTCCGCTGGGATCGGATGGCCAGGATCCACTCGTGACACTTATAACCCCTTATCTGCTACATATCACGACCCGACCCTAACCGATCTCTCTCCCGTGCCCTAGATATCGCCGCCAGCTCGCCGCCGCCGCCGCCTCACCCCGCCCACCCTCGACCTCGACCTCCTTCCCGTCCACCCTCGTCCCGTCCACCGCCACGCGCTCGAGCCTCGAGCGCCGCCCTCGAGCTTCCACGACCGCCGCAGACGCCTCACCCCGTCCACCCTCGACCTGGACTTACAGAATTAGCTGCTATTTCTCTGTTTATCTTGTCTCTTCTCCGTCTCTCTTGTCTATTCTCTCCTCCCGCGTTCCCTCACTCTCTCCTCTTTAACAACCTCTCAATAATTCTCCCATGTTGATGATGATGCATAATGTTATATTTTTATTCCTTAATACTTAGTCTCTTGTGCTTATTTGGTACCTAAATACACTCATTATTCTTATATTTTGTTTTAGGATGCAATTTAAGTCCTTAATTTCGAAAAGAAGCTGAAAAGAGTATATGGATCAAATTTAAAGATTAAACTGGACCTGCTCATGAAGAACCAGATGATGTGCCATATATGGTTGAAAAGCTCTTGAAGTCTAGTTTTTGGAGAATTTTACGGTTCGTGATTCCGAGTTTCCTAAAGGAAGTTATGATAATTTTAGTACCGATGGCGCAGTCTAGATGGCAAAACAGTAAATACTCAGGAAAGAAAGATCGATCCTTCTCCCTAGTAGGATCGATCCGTCTACGCGCAGACCTGACAGAACGCATATTTTTCAGATGATCTCAGTAGGATCGATCCTACTATCCATCCTACTGAGCATGATCGATCCTACACCCATGGAAGGATCGATCCGACTCGGGCGTAGCCAGAAATTGAAGATTTTGATGCAAAGGATCGATCCTACACCCATAGAAGGATCGATCCTACTTTCCCCGTGAAGAAATTCAACGGTTCAGATCTAATCCGAGGATGGAGACACTTAAGGCTATAAATAGGACTCTTTCTAATGTTTGAGGGGGGATTTTCTGGATACTTTTGGCTGCTATTTTCTATTCTTTTATATTTTTCATAGATTTTCTCTAGCTTTATGGAATCTTTTGGAGGATTGTTCTTGATGGCCATGCGTGGCTAATTCTTGATTCTTGGTCAAGGAAACTGAAACCTCGGAATCAATGAAACTGTGAGATCTAATCTATTTTTATTGTTCAGTTTATACTTGAGTATTGAATGTTCTTCTGAGATTAAATATTCATGATTGTCTTGTCTAATTGCTAGGAGGCCTACTAGTATATTATTCATCGCAATCTACTGCTAGGTTGGATATCAAATCCGTAATTGTTTGATCCCTCTAATCTGCGAAGCAACTGAGATCTATTGATTTACTACGTTTCAGAGATTAATAGATCTTAGGAAGAATATTTGACTATATTAAATGCAACCGCTTGTGCTTGTGTTATTTAGCTTCATCGATCTTCCTATTCATAAGACTGCTACTAGATTAAATCTATAGCATTTGTCTTAGGTTGTTTAGTAGTTATGGTTGATTGGATCGCTTGTTTTTAATTAACTATGATTGAGGAGAGATTCGAATTTCATTCGAACGGTGAATATTCATGGTATGAATTGATTGATACTTGCATCAATGATCAGTTGTTAGATTCCGATGATGGATGTTGACTTAGACCAAGGTTTGTTCTCTTGATTCAATTCGATTCTTCACTTTAGATCATTTCTTTACTGTTTTCCTCACGCTTAAAACCCCCCATCTTTGTTTACTAAGCACAATACCAGGCTAAACACTCTTCGTGGGCTCGACTCGTACTCGCACTACTACATTTATCTTAAAGAGTATTGGTTTTATTTTTGAGTGCCTGCGTCAACACATCAAATTTGGCGCCGTTGCCGGGGAGTGATTCTAGTTGAATTTCGTGCCTATTGTGATCTTCATTTCATAAAAAAAAAGAGTTTACATCGTTTATTAGTGCTTGAGCGTAGGATTTTTATTTATCTTCATTACTCTAGAACTTTTCTTAATTTGTTTTTCTCGGTTCACCGAAATCTTCTTGATTGTTTATGAGTATAGCTCGATCTTTTAATCAAGGTGATTTACAGTACGATCCAGAGATAGAAAGAACTTTACGCAGGTTAAGGAGGGAAGCTCAGAGAAACATTGAGGAGAACGATTTGGATCTTGATTCTCTATTTGCTAGCGATTTTGGATTAGAAGAGGAAGAAGTCATGGCCGGAAATCGGACTTTGAAAGAGCTTGCAGCCCCAGATTTGAATCAACGTTGCCTTATGCATTACATTCCCTACTTTGGATGTTGCTACTACTTTTGAATTGAAATCTGGACTAATACATGTCTTACCTACTTTTCATCGACTTGCAGGTGAAGATCCTCACAAACATTTAAAAGAGCTTCATGTTGTGTGCACCAGTATGAAACCCATGGGGGTGACTGAAGATCAAATCAAATTGAGAGCCTTCCCATTTTCTTTGAAGGATTCGGCTAAGGATTGGCTTTATTATTTACTCTCTGGGAGTATTATCACATGGAATGAGATGAAAAGGTTGTTTTTGGAGAAGTATTTCCCAGCTTCAAGGGCAGCCAACATTAGAAAAGAGATCTGTGGTGTAAGGCAACATAACGGAGAATCTCTACATGAGTATTGGGAACGTTTCAAGAAACTATGTGCAAGTTGTCCCCATCATCAAATTAGTGAGCAATTACTTATCCAATATTTTTATGAGGGCTTACTAATCACTGACATGAGTATGATTGATGCCGCTAGTGGAGGAGCTTTGGTGGATAAAACTCCTGAAGCCGCGAGGAACTTGATTGCAAATATGGCAGCTAATTTTCAACAATTTAATACTAAACTTGATTCTTATTCAAAACATGTTAATGAGGTAAATGTTTCATCTCTTGAACAACAGATTGCGAGTCTAACTTCTCTTGTTCATCAATTGGCTGTAGGAAATATGCAAACAACGAAGGTTTGTGAAATTTGTTCGGTGGCAGGACATCCAACCGATATGTGTCTGACTCTTCAAGAGGAGCCTAGTGAACAAGTAAATGCAGCGGGTAGTTTCCCTGGACTACCGCAAAGAAAATATGATTTAAACACGTATAATCCGGAATGGAGGGATCACTCCAATCTCAACTATGGGAATCCACAAGTAAATCAGCCCGCAACTCAATTCCGTCCAAGTGGCCAGCAATATCAACAATATAGACCGCCATACCCCCCGAGACAACAACCAAACCCAACTTCTAATTCTGGTATGTCTTTAGAAGATATAGTTAAATCTCTTGCTACTAAGACTTTGCAATTTCAACAGGAGACGAAGGCCAGTATTCAAGGTTTGGAACATCAGGTGGGCCAGATGGCGACTGCAATTAGCAGGTTAGAGGCGCAAAGTTCGAGAAAATTACCCTCTCAAACGGTAAGAAATCTAAGAGAAAATGCTAGTGCAATTGTTTTGAAAAGTGGTAAAGAAGTTGAGATTCCAGAAAAGGGAGTCACTGCATCGTCACCTCATGGAAAAGAGCAAAATATTGTTGCGAACAAAGACTTTCCCGATGACGATGACGTTCCTAAATGTAAGTTTCCACCTCTTTCTGATTATAAACCAGTGCCTCCTTTTCCTCAGGCTTTAACAGAATTAAGAAGATATGAGAAGAATTCAGATCTATATGAGACTTTTCGCCGATGTGAGGTAAATATTCCATTCTTAGATGCTATTAAACAAGTACCTCGTTATGCTAAATTCATGAAAGAATTGTGCACAATTAAGAGAAAACAAAAACTTAAAGGATGAGAAGGTGAGAGTAGGTAAGTATGTTTCTGCAATTCTTCAAAGAAAAATTCCTGCAAAGTGTAAAGATCCAGGTATGTTTACTATCCCATGTACAATTGGTAACACTAAATTTGAGAAGGCCATGTTAGATTTAGGAGCTTCTATCAATGTCATGCCATATTCTATATATTTTTCCTTAAAACTTGGGCCTTTGAATGAAACTGGTGTTATGATTCAATTGGCTGATAGATCTAACGCTTATCCTAAAGGTGTAGTTGAAGATATCCTTGTGCAAGTCAATGATTTAGTTTTCCCTGCTTATTTTTATGTGCTTGATATGGAGAATGATGATCATACTACTCCTATATTGTTGGGAAGACCATTCTTAAAGACATCCAATACTAAGATAGATATGCGTAGTGGCACACTTACCATAGAATTTGATGGTGAAATTGTTAAGTTTGAAATATATGATGCCAAGAAGTATCCTACTAATGATTGTCATTTTTATTCAATTGATGTGAAGGAATTGAAAGCTACAGTTAGAGATGCTTCGGGGGAGTTTCTACAGAAGGCCGATGAAGAAGTTGTCCAGTCTTGGGCAGTCGACCGCAAGGAAGATTCGATCGACTGTCGAGAATACCTGGAGCACTTATCCGACAAACCTCCTCCGGCTGAAGTTGAAAGCATTCCTTTTTCACCGCGAGGTATATTTCCTGTGACTATTTCATCTTCATTAGTGGTTAAAAAGGAGATGACCTTAGTAGATATTTTCATATCTCGACGAATTTATTTTCGATCATGTAATCTTGACATCCTTGACAATCCGAACGACGACATTATTAATAGGTCAATGAATGATTCGATTATATTTGAGCATAATGTTGACTCCTTTCTTTCTAATCACCAGGATGACATGCATTTCTGTTTGAGAGATCTAGCTATCTTGTTTACTGGTGTGAGTATGGAAAAGCTAACTCTCAGTTTTGAAATATGCCTCTTGGACTCTTATGCTAAATTAACCTTGGTGGCACTATTGAGGTCAATTATTCAAATTATGGCACCTAGTGATTTTGCATCCCATCATGCTATAGAACGTCCACCGAGGGCACGATTTAAAATTCTCTATATTGTATAAGGTGGTTTAGTTTGCTTTATCTGCTTTATTGTGTGCTTGAGCGTGCTTGAATTATTTTTAGATTGTGTGCTTGCATGTTTGCTTTTGTTTTTGCTTTGTTTTGCTTTTGTTTTTAGGTGATCGAGCATCCACTATCATACCTGAAGAATTCGCCCAACCATGGTTGTTATGGAAATTGGACCCTGAGGAGCCTTGGGCAGGATTTCAGTTATTCTATCAGTTGAAATTCAAAGTTTGGCAACTCCCACAGTATTCAAGGAAGAAGCATGAATTCGAGCCAATGACAATAAACAAAGGCGCTACTTGGGAGGCAACCCAAGGGGAGTTCGTTCCTTTCTCTTTTTATTTTCCCATTTCCATTTTAGTAATTTTTGCCTTTTCTTTGCATTCCATCTTACATTAGGGACAATATCAGTTTCAAGTGTGGGGGAGGAGAACTAGGTTGCATATGCCATGAGCAAGAATTAAAGAAGCTTGACATAGTCATAACATGATTGAATGAGTAATCTTGTGACTTGGAATTAATTAGTTGAGTTATTTTCCTTCAAATGGTAGTGACTAAATTTTGTAGACAAAAGCTGGTGAGATTTTGAGCCTTTTGACTGACACATTCATATCAATCTCACTATTTTCTTTCATGAGAGATATTCTTCCATGGATTTGTTTCTCTAGAACTTGCTTTGATTCTATTCGAGGTCACATTGACACATGTAGACATGAACATGATTAAGGCCCTCTTTGTTATAAGCTACATAAGCCAAATAGCCTACCTTGCAATTACATTTTCCTTTTACTAAACCCCGTTGAGCTTTATTGACTTTATTGTTAACCCACATTACAACCTTTAAACCTGAAAAACAATGCCGTTACCCAAGCCATAGAAGTAGTGGAGCATTGTGCATCATTATGATATGTATGGGTGTGCAAGTTTCAAGTGTGGAGGTGTTTGGATTTGTGGTATGGCTATGATTGAAAAAAAAAATGAAAAAAAAGAAGAAGAAAAGAAAGTGAAGGAGGAAACTGTTTCTCATGTTACAATATGTGTTTATGAATCCTCCTAATACTCCAAGAAAGGAGTATGTTTATATATGATCTCTACAAAGGTGGATGTTTTTACAAAAGATTGTTCTCTGTTTCGATTAAAAAGTATTCCTATGAGCAATCTCTTTGCCAATGTGGTAATGTTATATGGGTTGAGCATGTTAAAGCTAAGTTGAGGAAGTTGTTGAATGGAGTGATTGGTTATACATATCTTATTGATACATTTTTGCTCCATTAGTTCCATTGGGTTTTTAGAAACAAAATAGATGAATCGGGGACAATTACAAGGAATAAAGCTAGACTTGTTGCAAAAGGATTCAATCAACAAGAAGGAATTGATTTTGATGAGACTTTTGCACCGGTAGCTAGACTTGAGGCAATAAGACTACTTCTAGCTTTTGCATCTTACAAAGATTTCAAATTATATCAAATGGATGTTAAATGTGCCTTCTTGAATGGTTTACTAAAAGAAGAAGTCTATGTTGAACAACTCCCCGGATTTGACGACTACAAATTGAGAGATCATGTATTCAAAATCACTAAAACCTTGTATGGATTAAAACAAGCTCTTAGAGCTTGGTATGAAAGGCTAGCAAATTCTTGATGGATAATGATTTTTGTAGAGGAAAAATTGATACTACATTATTTACCAAATCAAAAGGCAAAGATTTGCTCTTGGTTCAAATTTATGTTGATGATATTATTTTTGGTTCTACAAATGATAAATTTTGTGAAGAATTTGCCACATGTATGCAAAGTGAGTTTGAGATGAGTTTGATGGGTGAACTCAATTATTTTCTTGGATTACAAATTATGCAAACACGTGAAGGGATTTTTGTAAATCAAGCCAAATATACTAGAGACCTACTCGAGAAATATGATTTTGTTGAATCCAAAATTTATAGAACCCCCATGTATAGAGGGATGATTGGTTCTCTACTTTATTTGACTGCTAGTAGACCGGACATCATGTTTAGTGTTTGCCTTTGTACTAGATATCAATCTTGTCCTAAGAAATCTCATTTGGTTGCGGTCAAGAGGATCTTTAGATATCTAATAGGAACTCAAAATTTTGGTTTGTGGTATCCTAGAAGATCATCTTTTGATCTAATTGGCTACTCCGATGCGGATTTTGCCGGATGTAAGCTTGATAGAAAAAGCACAACTTGTACATGTCACTTTCTTGGTCATGCACTTGTATCTTGGTTCTCCAAGAAGCAAAATTCAGTTGCTTTATCCACCGCCGAAGCGAAATACATTGCGGCGGGTAGTTGTTGTGTACAATTACTTTGGATGAAAATGCAATTGGTAGATTACAACATACATGTAGGAAAAATGCCCATTAGATGTGACAACACTAGTGCCATAAGCTTATCTAAAAATCCCATCCTACATTCTAGAACAAAGCACATAGAAATTCGACACCATTTCCTTCGTGATCACACACAAAAAGGAGATATAACACTTGAATTTGTTAGCACCGAGCATCAAATTGCGGATATTCTAACCAAACCCTCGAGTGAAGACAGATTTCTATATCTACTAAGGGAGCTCGGGATGTCCAATGGATTCAAATTTTGAATATCTGTTAGAATCTATTCAAATATTGAATATCTGTTTGAATTTATTCGAATTTCGAATATATGTTTGAATTTAAATACTTATTCAAATTTCAAATATTTGTTTAAATATATATTTGAAATTAAATTGGAATATTTTATTTGTGTTTTCGACTTTTACACCTTTAGGATGTAAAATGACCAAAATATCCCAGAGGGTGAAATTGACTGAAATACTCTTGGGGGCTAAAAAAGACCAAGGTACCTTTACAGCAAGCAATATGTGCTTTTATGCATATGTTTTGGACTATCACACCCTAGGGATGCAAAATGACCAAAATACCCCTGGCGTGAAAATTACCGAAATACCCCTTGTATTCTTTTAGCTTATGTAGGATGTCATCGAAGCCATGTAGGGTATCACGGTTTGTAGTAGGAAGTTCATGGTGTTTGTTTTCCCTGAATTCCCAAAATACCCCTGGGTGGACAAAATTACCAAAAGGCCCTTTGGTTTATGTAGGTTGCCATCAAAACCTTCTAAGGACCGATGAAGGGTTTGTGGAATATATGAATTTATATGTTTTTATCAGAATTCGAAAAATACCTTGAAGGCTATAATCACCAAAATACCCCTCTATGTATGTAGGATGATGTCAAAAATCATAAAAGATTAATTTGGAGTGTTATGGAGAGTTTAGGTTTATATTTTGACCAAAATACCCAAAATACCTCATGGAGGGTGAAAATTACCGAAACGCTCTTTGGTTTATGTAGGATGCCATCAAAATCATATAGGACGAATCGAGATGTGTTAGGGAGTTTGACCATGTATATTTAGTCAAAATTCTCAAAATACCCTTTGTCCTCCCGAAAGTTGGGAAAGCATGTGTAGAGCACTTTAAGTATGTTTTGAATTTAGTTAAGCGTATTCGAATATTTTCATGCTTTTGCAAAATATCTAAGGCATGTACATACGTGACAAAAGCAATTTCATAAATATTACGAATTCTACCCTAAGTCAAAATCGGTGTCAACAGTCTTGTTTTACGAAACTTTATTTCCTTTGTTGAGAAAATTCTTGACCTCTCAAAATATCAAGCGGATCTTGTTAGTTTTTTTGATTGTTTAGCTATTTGCTATAGTGTGTCTTCTTCTTCCTTTGCAGATCCAATTACGAAGCCTCAATAAACCACGTCTCCATGCTTGCCTTGTATTGATACCTCGATGTGTCCATTACCTCCTTGTATTGCTTCGACACCTGCGCCTACTCTTCATTTGGTCCAAACCTTCCAGCTATTGTCCACACACATCCCATGGTCACGAGAGGCAAAGCCGAGATTATCTAGCCTCGTGCTCTCTATGTTCTGAGTGCATTACCTAGCACTGCATTGTATCAATCTCTTATGGCTCTTAAGGAACCCAAAGGGTTTAGATCTACTACGAGACACTATGAGTGGTTAAGTGCTATGGATGAGGAGATATGTGCACTTCATCCAAACCACACTTGGGTATTGGTTCCATAAACTGACTCTCATAATATTGTCGGATGTTGTTGGGTGTTCAAAACGAAACTCAACTCTGATGGTTCAGTGGAGCGCTATAAAGAGTGTTTGGTAGCCAAGGGTTATACACAGGTGTCTGGATTAGATACTTCCGACACATTTAGTCATGTAGTGCGTCCTGATGTTGTTCGACTTATTTTGTCGATTGCTATAACTTTTGGATGGTCGTTACGACAGCTTGATGTTAAGAACACCTTCTTACATTGTGATCTTAACGAAGAGGTCTACATGGAGCAACCCTCGGTTATATTGACCCCAGCCATCCCAATTATTCTCATCGTCTTAAGAAAGCATTGTATGGCTTCAAATAGGCCCCTCGAGCGGGGTTTGAACTGTTCAGTCATTTTTTGTTCAAGCTTGGTTTCCGTTCTAGTCACACAGATTCATCTATTTTTGTTTACAAGACACAACTTGGGACTATTTATCTTCTATTATACATTGATGATATGGTCATAACTGGTAGCAACCCCTCAATGCTTAATACTCTTATTGCCAAGCTCAATCATGAATTCTCCATGAAAGACCTTGGTGAACTCCATTATTTCCTTGGGATTGGGGTCCAATGCACAAAGACATGCTTGTTCTTAAGTCAATCAAGATATGCCAAAAACTTGCTTGAACACGCCAATATGTCTGATTGTGCTCCTATTGCTACACCGCCCATTGCTGGTGAGCACCTTACTGCTAAAAGAGATGTTTTAGAGGATCCAACTCATTATTTTATTTTAGATAATTAGTGTTTACACCAAAACAAGCAAACTTATTAACTGGTACACCATCATCATTAGTTTTAATGTATAAACACCATGTTAGAGTAGTTATGGTAGGTTATATATTTTGGATGACACTTTTACCCCTATACTTCTATATTGTATATTTTAAATATGAGGGATTATATTAAATCTCACTTCAATCCCTCTTTCTAGGTTTCATTCTCTCTTGCCGCCGTTGCTCCTCTCCTTTTAGCCCTCTTTCTACTCCTATCTTTGCAAGATGCGTGAGATCCTCTATTTTCTCCTCTCTTTTCTCCAGCTGGACCTCCCTCCATGTCTCCAGCTATCATCTCCCCCCTCCCCCTCTCTGTTTCTCTTTCTATATTTGTCTCTTCTCAACTGCCGATGGAGTTTTGTTTGGATTTTGATCTTGTGTCGGAGTGGCTATTCTTTTTCTTGATGTCCTTGGCATTTGTTTTGGGTGTTGGAGATTATAGGGTGTGAGGTTTTTGGTTATGGATTTGGATCGTGGGATGTGTTGTCCTCTGGTTTCTTTTATTGGCCTTTTGATTGCTTTTGTGGAAGTGCATTTTAGTGATTAATGTGGATTTGTTCGTAATTTGGTAATCCGATGTGGGATCTGGTGCAAAGGAGTAAACTGGGAATAGTAGGACGTGGGATTTTATGCTATGCCTATTGTTTGCAATTTTCTCTTTTCAGTTTTCTCTTTTTCCTTTTTTGATTAATGCTCATGAATGGATGGCAGTATTCTATGGAAGAGGATTTCGTGTTCATGAAAGGTCGTCGGTATTCTCTTTTCTCTTTTTCATTGATATACATGAATGGATTGTAGTATTCTCTTTGTAGAAAAAGAGAATACCTATCAAATATAATTTAGTTGCAATGTTTGCAGTTTTCTCTTTTCCTTTTTATGTTAATGTTTATTCTCTTTCGTAATCCTTTGATTGGAACAAGTTGAGCACTACATGTCACCGATGACTCCGACAACGACCTATTGAACTCCAAGCCCGGGACTCTCCGGCACGACGTCATCCAGAAAGAGCCCTTGTGGATCGTCTTCGCCCGCAACATGAGGATTCGGTTGTCCGAGGAGCTCATCATACAGAGCCACAAGACCATCGACAAACGGGGGCCAACGTACACACGACGCCGGCCTCACCATCCAATACGTGGAGAACATCATCATCGACAACATCCACTTACACGACATCAAGGCCGGTCGTGGCGGTGTGATCCGGGGCTCCGTCGACCACTTCAGCGACCACACCGCCAACGACGGAAGGAGGTGAGCATTGCAATATAAGCGGTGGTCTCCGGCTACCAGTTGTAGAATGGAGATTGCGGCAGCGGCAGTTGGGTGGCGATGAGAGAGGAGGAGGAGGGAGATGAGGGAGAGGAGGGCGTAGGTTCTTGGAGGTGGTTGTAGAAAGGGGGGCATATGTGTCTTTTGAAGTGTTAAATGGTGTTAAGACAGCAAATCTTATGATTAGTGTTTTTTTAACATGATAAGTTCATTTTATGATGATTCCTTCTAATCCCCTTTTTATTTTTTGCTGATGCTATGCAATATTTAACCATAACTCAGCCAAATCTTTGACAGAGTATTAATGCAGTTTGCCTGTTCATGCAATCTCCTACAACTAAGCATTATCGAGTTATCAAACGCATTAATCTTCGGTATGTTAAGGGTACTTATGATCATGGTTTGACTATTTTCGCCAATTCTCCTTATGAATTGGTCGCCTTTTCCGATGCTGAGTGGGGCTGGATGGCCGGATACTCGGCGGTTGACTCCTGGGTATGCTGTTTTTGCTGGTCGTAATCTTGTGTCATGGAGTGCAAAGAAACAAACTAGGGGCTGAATCCGAGTATCGAGCTCTTACCTTCACTACGGCAGAAGTTACATGGCTTGCACAACTGCCTGCCACGTGATCTTTGTCTTCCTTGGTCTAAGACACCGTGCATTCTCTATGAGTGATAGTAAGAGTGCAATTTTTATGGCCTCTAATCCAGTTACTTGGTCACGGTCTAAGCATATAGCCATTGATTATCATTTTGTACGTGAGCTAGTGGCGAAAGGCGACATTTGTTTACACTTCGTTCCCTCCGAGCTGCAACTTGTTGATGTCTTCTGTCTTCACGAAAAATGTTGCCAAACACCTATTGTTTCTTTCTTGCAGCAAGCTTTCCGTTTATCCTACATCTACGGTTACCGGTGGTAATAGTGAAGATATGCTCAGTCCTAAAGATTCTCCAGAATTATCTTCCAATCCTAAAGATATTACAGCATCTCATATGCATCTATGTAAATATGTAACAATTTGATTTGATTTGATTTGATTACAGCATCTCAAATGCATAGTATGTAAATATGCAATGATTTGATTTGATCTGATCTGATTTGATCTGATCTTATCTCTTTTTTGAGTTAGTTTCTCTAGGCAATCATCCAGAGTATATGTAACCAGCTGTAGACCTCAATTCTTTATATAATAACATACTCTCTCCCAGCCATTAACTGATCTAAGGATTCCTTCCTTCATAGTTAGATGGTGCTTACCTCTTGAGGACTTTTTACATATTCAATTAAAAGTTTGTTAATTCAATCAATCTGCATTTAGTCCAATTGGATGGTGGCCACAATTTTTTTGTTTCTTTGTTTTCAGTCATTGATTCTTTCTTTAATGATCATGACTTCCTATAAATTGTAGCCATGCCAATAAGTCTACATTTAAGATTAATAAGCAACTAGGGATGGATCCAATGTTAATATCAGGCGTTTGTTTATAAACAACTTTCTACTTCTGTCACATGAGCGAGCCGTGTGTTAGAAAATGATGGGATTGGGGAAGATGTGCTAGCCAGAAAATTTTTGTGAAGCAAGTCAGGGATGGGAGGCCTTTGATTGCCGTGGAATCGTGGATATATATAGCTGAATCTTGGTGACACAGGCCTATTCAAAGGCCTCCCATACTGTCTTCTGTCACAGCGATGTTTGATTATAAATAAGGCACCGCGTCCAGAGTCCAGACATCGCTGTCCAGTTCACACGCCTATTCGAGACAGCTATGCATGCAGTCAATCAGTTTGTTCTGGAAGAGAAGCAGTGTGTGGACATGCATTACTACACAGATACACACCGAAAAAAGGGAAAAATTGCAATTACCAATTGATGACAAGCTGATGCAAATTCCAAGCATGTAACTTTGTAAATCATCTGCAGTTTTAGGGGATCTCAAGGCTCTAGCTGGAGAATCTCATGCTATTAAAGTCCCTGAATCACCAACCAGGTTTTTAGCTACAAACTTTGCAGCAAAAGCTTTTGCTGTCTTATATTCGTGACTGCAAATTTCAAAGTGGATGAATATACAGACACATTTATTGACCTTCAGTGAAGATTATGTCAACCTCTGAAATTATTTACATAATTAAGACTTGAAGGGGTCATGATACAAAAGCTGTATCATTGTTACCTTCCTTATGATAGAGATGATCATCCAGAAACCTCAGAGGTTCTCTCCATAGTTTTCTTCTTCACCAGCAGTGGATCAATGATACTTCTCCACTTTTTGTAGTCAAGGGATGAGCCCATATCAGGCAGCAGAAATCCATTAACTAAAAAGGTAGGTGTACCAAACACCCCTCTGGAACAACCATACTATAAAAACAACAACAAATATCGGAATCAGATGAATCCATTCCACCTATATTTGACTGGAGAAACGAACATGAATATTTTTGCTCTCTCACCTTGAAGGAAGTTCTTGCTGCAGTATCAGTCTCTGACTTATTGAAGCCAGATAGAAATGCAGATACCGAGTTGTCCCCAATGGCCATTACAGCAAGCTTAGCCATTTCACTGATAACAGTCGCTCTTGACACATAGTAAGTTGGTGCATTGTAGTATTTTTCCTGCCGGATGAGCAAATCAGTGCTGAAAACTTGAAGATTTAGATAACCAATATCACCATAATGTATTATAGCGAAGATGGCCAGCATACAGATCCCATACAGATCCCTTTTTCTGCTTCGTTGATGAAAATTTTAATATGGCTTAATTGAGATCCTTCCCATGATTCAAGAGGTTTGAACTTGGAGTAAAGACAACTTCAAGTTCGTGACTTGGGCGAGCCCATTCATGACCCTTTTCCGATAAAAGTATTATGAAAAGATAGTTTCCAAAACAAATTCAAACAGAGCTGTTCATCCACTACTCTTCTTCCTCGTACTGCGTAGATATGGCTTATTTGAGATCCTTCCCATGATTCAAGAGGTTTGAACTTGGAGTAAAGACAACTTAAAGTTTGTGACTCGGGTGAGTCAATTCATGACGCTTTTCCAAGGTTCTAAAAATCGGTCTAGGCGGCCGCCTAGGCGCCGCCTAGGCGCTGCCCATCCGCCCCATTTTTGGCCTAGGCGATCGAGCTAGGCGTCCGGCTGGAAATCGGCCGCCTAGGCGGGCTGGGCGGCTAGGCGGGCTGGGCGGCTGGGCGGTTTGTCCACTTAACCCTTTATCCACTAACCCATTAACCCTTTATCCACTAACCCATTAACCCTTTATCCCTTTCCTATTCTCCATCTCCACTGGTTTGCTTCTCCGCTTCTCATTCTCCACCGATCTCAAGACAGTCTCGACATCTCTGTCATCTCACCTCCGTCACTCCGCGCCGCCCTCACCCCCGCGTTGGATCTCAGCTCCGCCGGACCACCGCTCCGCGCCGCCCTCACCTTGAGAGATCTCAGGCTCTCCGCTCCGCGCCTACCGTTGAGCGGCCTCACCTCCGCGCCGCCCTCACCCCCGCGTCGGATCTCAAGATTGTTGGGAAAATCCCTCCCCATGAGAGATGGTGACAAGAGACGTCGACGAGAAGCGATGAGGACACGCGATGCTGGAAAAACCAAGGTGCAGGAAGCAAGGGATCGATCCTTTGCTTGGAAAGGATCGATCCTCTTCCCATGACAGAAAGCTGGGATGGAAAGGATCGATCCTCTGCTCTATAAGGATCGATCCTCCCAGGCGATTTTTTCCATGACAGGGAGCGTGTTTTGGATGATCGATCCTTACCCTCAAAAGGATCGATCCTCTTCGGGGCGGTCTTTCCTACGGAAGGAAAGGATCGATCCCTTCATGCAAGAAGATCGATCCTTTGCGGAATCCGGGGAAAATTCAAGGGTCCAGATTAATCCGAGTTAGGGTTAATTAGTGGCTATAAATAGGGTTGTTATGTAACCCTAATTGTAGAGAACGTATGAAGAACGTGGGTTCTCATCTTGGAGGCCTAGAGAGAGGTCTTAGGGCTTGAGAGAAAGCAAGAGGGCTTGAGAGAAAGCAAAGATAGAGAGAGTTCTCTATAGTTCTTCAGGGCTTGATTGAAAGTAGGGCATTCCTTGAGTGAATGTATTTGAGAGGGTTGAGAGAGATTTATATGTGAGAGTTGAGAGATCAAGTCTTGTAAATCTCTTCATATATTGAAGTTTTCTCTCTTCCCGTGGTTTTTCCTTTGCGGTGATTTGCCGGAAGATTTTCCACGTTAAATTCTGGTGTCTCTCCTCCTAGTTCTATTTTGGTGCTCTCCCATCGTGGTGTGATCCCCGCCGGATTTCCTAACAAGTGGTATCAGGAGCTAGGTTCGCTGGTCCAACAGTTTGTGATGGCGGGGAAGGCCTCAGATTCTCGTTTCGGGATTGAGCGATTCGATGGGAGAAGCAACTTCGGCTTATGGCAGCAGCGGGTGAAGGATATCCTGGTGCAGCAGGGTCTCTACAAGACCCTGAAGGGAAAGAAGCCCGAGGCCATGAAGGACGACGACTGAGAGGAGATCGAGATGAAGGCGGTGAGCACCATCAGGCTCTGCCTAGCGGATGAGGTTATGTACAACGTCATCAATGAGGACAAGGCTGCAGGGTTGTGGTCAAGGTTAGAAAGTTTATTCATGACTAAATCTCTGACGAATAAACTGTTCCTGAAACAATAGCTGTACACCTTGAGGATGAAGGAAGGTTCAGATTTGATAGAGCATCTGAACACTTTCAATAGGATCATCACCCAACTGCTGAGCGTGGAGGTTACAGTGGATGATGAAGACAAGGCCCTCCTCCTTTTGGCGTCTCTTCCACCTTCCTACGAGCATCTGGTGACTACATTACTCTATGGGAAGGAGTCCCTAGAGACAGAGGAAGTCACGGCGGCCCTGCTCTCCAATGCCTTGAGAAAGAGATCAACAGATGAACTTGTCTCGGAGGTGTACTTGGTAGAGAGGAAAGGGAAGGATGGCAAGATCAGAGGAAAGACAGTTACTTGTTACTACTGCGGAAAGGAAGGCCACGTCAAGCGGCGATGCAGGAAGTACAAGGATGATCTTGCTAATGGGAAGGTCAAGGAGGATGATGAGAAAAGCAACAACGTAGTGACACTCGACAGCGACGTGTGTGTCATTACGGGGGAGCTTCCGTACTAGAGGTACGATGGGGGTTCCGATCGATCGAAGCGATCGGAAAGGCCAAGTCATGTGTGATGGCTTGTATGGTGGCACGACAGAGTGTATGGAAGTCCGAGTCTTGATTGCGACATCAAGAGTTCGATGGGGTCGATGGAGTCTTCAGAGTCATGAGGCGCAATGACTTGAAGAAGCGCGGCACGAGGAGGTGCAAAGTCCGAGTTTCAACAGTGAAGATTGTTTCTCGATGTGGAGGCCGAGTCACGAGGCACAGTGGCTTGAATGTGGCACGACGGGTTGCAAAGTTCGAGCTAGTAAGAGCTCGATGGGGTTTTTGGCCTCTCATGAGTCGGGAGGGGGAGCTTGTTGGGAAAATCCCTCCCCATGAGAGATGGTGACAAGAGACGTCGACGAGAAGCGACGAGGACACGCGATGTTGGAAAAACCAAGGTGCAGGAAGCAAGGGATCGATCCTTTGCTTGGAAAGGATCGATCCTCTTCCCATGACAGAAAGCTGGGATGGAAAGGATCGATCCTCTGCTCTATAAGGATCGATCCTCCCAGGCGATTTTTTCCATGACAGGGAGCGTGTTTTGGATGATCGATCCTTACCCTCAAAAGGATCGATCCTCTTCGGGGCGGTCTTTCCTACGGAAGGAAAGGATCGATCCCTTCATGCAAGAAGATCGATCCTTTGCGGAATCCGGGGAAAATTCAAGGGTCCAGATTAATCCGAGTTAGGGTTAATTAGTGGCTATAAATAGGGTTGTTATGTAACCCTAATTGTAGAGAACGTATGAAGAACGTGGGTTCTCATCTTGGAGGCCTAGAGAGAGGTCTTAGGGCTTGAGAGAAAGCAAGAGGGCTTGAGAGAAAGCAAAGATAGAGAGAGTTCTCTATAGTTCTTCAGGGCTTGATAGAAAGTAGGGCATTCCTTGAGTGAATGTATTTGGGAGGGTTGAGAGAGATTTATATGTGAGAGTTGAGAGATCAAGTCTTGTAAATCTCTTCACATATATTGAAGTTTTCTCTCTTCCCGTGGTTTTTCCTTTGCGGTGATTTGCCGGAAGGTTTTCCACGTTAAATTCTGGTGTCTCTCCTCCTAGTTCTATTTTGGTGCTCTCCCATCGTGATGTGATCCCCGCCGGATTTCCTAACAAAGATCTCTGCTCCGTCGAGCGGCCTCACCTCCGCGCCGCCCTCACGTTGAGAGATCTCTGGCTCTCAGCTCCGGTTTGCTCTCAAATCTCCACCGACCGTCGAGCGGCCTCACCTCCGCGCCACGTGCCGCCCTCACCCCCGCGTCGGATCTCGAGATCTCAGCTCCGCCGGACCGTCGCTCTCTGGCTCTCAGCTCCGCGCCACCATCACCTCGAGAGATCTCAGGCTCTCAGCACTCAGCTCCGCGCCGCCGTCACCATCTCAGGTCTCCCATCTTCGGTCTCAGATCCATCTCAGGTCTCACTTTCTCAGTTCTCAGTTCTGGCTCAGTTTGGTCTCAGTTCTTTAGTCTCAGATCTGCACCTACAGTTTTAGAATCATTGGAATGGCAGGTACTACATCTTCCTCTGCTTCTAATACAATGGAGGAGATGGATAGGTCATTGAAGCGTGGTTCGGGTGATATTGGATGGGAATTTGCAGAGTTGGCTGATGCTTCAAATTTAGATAAGTTGAAGTGCAAATTGTGTGGGAAAATAGTGAGTGGTGGAATATATCGAATGAAGCAACATATTGCCCACATCAAGGGAAATGTGGCGGGTTGTAGAAAGTCTTCGGATGAGGATAAGTTGAAGTGCAAGAAGACTATTGAAGATGCAAAGTTTAAGAAGAAACAAAAGAGTAGACATGAAGAAGAAGTGAGGCAAGAAGTTATTCTTGAAGAATATGAAGACGATAAAGCAAGCCAAGGGACAAGAAGAAAGCCGCATAATCTTGGGCCTCTGGACCATTTTGCATCCACCATCGATTCCGATTCTTCATTGGATGGAAGTAGGAAGATGAGACAACAAAATCTCAATGATGCACTTTTCAAGCAAAGAACACAGCGTGCATCAATATTTGGCTAGATGGGTGTATGAAGCCGGGATTCCTTTTCATGCTATCGAGAATGATAGCTTCAAGAGGTTTGTGGAATCGGTTGGTCAATTTGGCCCGGGTTACCGACCTCCATCCCAATACCAATTGAGGGAGCCATTATTGAAGGAAGAGGTAGAGAGAACTAAAAGTTTATTGAAGAAGCAAGAAGAAGAGTGGGCTTTGAATGGATGCTCTATTATGACCGATGCTTGGAGTGATCGGAAAAGAAGAAGTATCATGAATTTGTGTGTCAATTGCGCGGAAGGAACTACTTTTCTTTCTTCTAAGGAAGCATCGGATGAGGAACACACCGGGACATATATTTTTGAGTATGTAGACAAGTGCATTGAAGAAGTTGGACCACAAAATATGGTTCAAGTGGTGACGGACAATGCTTCAAATAATATGGCGGCGGGAGATTTGATGAAGTCGAAGAGGCCAAATATATTTTGGACGTCATGTGCAACTCACACCATAAATCTTATGCTTCAAGGAATTGGCAACTTACCTAGATTCAAAGGAGTGATTGAGAAGGCAAAGAACTTCACCATCTATATTTATGCACATCACAAGACTTTAGCATTGATGAGAAAGTTTACAAAGAAAAGAGACATAGTGAGGCCGGGAGTCACTAGATTTGCAACCGCTTTCCTCACTTTGCAAAGCTTGATGGACAAAAAGAATGAGTTGAGAGCTATGATTACTAGTGGTGAATGGAATGAAAGCAAGCATGCAAAGAGTGTAAAGGGGAAGGCAGCGGTGAATATCGCTTTGAGTGCTTCATTTTGGAATGGGGTGAATCTTTGCTTGAAGGTGTTTGCCCCTTTAGTCAAGGTGCTTCGCATTGTCGATGGGGATAAAAAACCATCAATGGGCTTTGTGTACGGTGAACTACTTAGAGCCAAAGAGGAGATTAAAATAGCATTCAAAGATCAAGAAGCTCACTATCGTCCAATCCTTGACATTGTTGATGAGAAAGCCCGTGATCGACTTGATAGTCCATTGCATTTAGCGGGCTACCTCTTGAACCCTTATTACACATATAAGGCTCTAAACATTGAAAATGATAACGTGGTCATGGATGGGTTCTTTATTTGTGTTGAGATATTCTTTTCCGATGATATGGAGACTCAAACTTTGGTGACTAACAAAGAATTGCATAAGTTTTTGAAGAAAGAGGGTGCATTTGGAAGAGCTTTGGCTAAAGTGGGATGCTCACAAAATGACGACAATTATGATCCAGGTAAGAAGTACTTATATTTTTTATATAGCCAATTGTTATTGTTATCTTTGTTTTGCTTTTGGAGTATATATTGTATACTAATGCATAATTGTTGTTGCTTTTGGTGTCTTTTAGTTGCATGGTGGAATATTTATGGGAACAATGTACCAACATTGCAAAGATTAGCTAAAAGGATACTTTCATTGACTATAAGTTCATCCGGATGTGAGAGAAATTGGAGCGCTTTTGAGGGGGTAAGTACTTATTTAGTTATGCTATGCACTTATACTAACTAAGTAACTAGTAAGTTGTAATGTAGTTTACTGTTTACTAATAAAGCTAATAATATATTATAATTTTTTTCCTTAATGCAGATCCATACAAAGAAAAGGAATAGACTAGATACGGCAAGGTTGAACAATTTAGTCTATGTCCAATTCAATGCCAAGATCATCAACAAGAAGAGAAGAGAGAAAGAGAAGAGTGCGGATGTACTACTTGCTAGTGAAGCTACTATGGCACAAGGATGGATTGTTGATGGTGGTGATGAAGATGTTGAGTTGGATCTTATTAGTGAAATGGTTGGAGAGGGATCGACAGTCGATGGTGGCTTAGAGTCTAGGAGAAGTTCTAGACTTCAAGAAATTAGAGAACTTGAGGAGGATTTTACATCGGATGAAGAGGAAGAAGAAGATGAGATGGATTTTGAGTTTGAGTCCGATACGGAGGAAGTACTAGAGGGATATGGAGAAGAAGAATTTGAGGCATATGCTTGAAAATACTCAAAAATATGGCGACGACGCGTTATATTTTATTCGTGAGAAAGTTGTTATAATTAAAACTTTGAAAGAAATAGTGTTGCTATTTAAGCGTTATATTTTAATTTAATAATTATATCATTTATATGTAATTAAAATTAAATAAAAAAATAAAAAAAATAAAACCGCCTAGTCCCCGCCTAGGCGTCCGACTAGTCCTCTGGGCGCTAGTCCCCGGGCGCTAGTCCCCGGGCTTCCGCCCGACTAGCGCCTAGCGTTTTTTAGAACCTTGCGCTTTTCCAATAAAAGTATTATGAGAAGATAGTTTCCAAAACAAATTCAAATAGAGTTGTTAATCCACTACTACTAGTAGTACTATTACTATCGTCATCATCATCATCATCATCATCATCACTATTATTATTATTGTTATTGTTATTCTTCTTCTTCTTCTTCTCCGGTTTCAGTTTCCCCTGTTTTAATTTCAGCTTTCCCTTCTCTGATTTTCCACCTTCAATTCACTCATTTTCCTCCCCTCCATCCCTTACCTTCTTTCCTTCTTCTATTATTACCAGTTTCAGTTTTCCCTCCTTTGTTTTGCCACCTTTTTTCTCCTTCGATTCCCTTCCTTCCCTCATTTTCCCCCCTCCACCCCTTACCTTCTTCTTTCCCTTTTCCCTCCATCCCTTGCTTTCCCTCCTTTTCTGTCAATTTTTGTCGCCCATTCCCTCCATATTTCATTAATATTTCCGGTATGTACCGGCCAAAACCGATATGTACCGCCCCATACTGGTCAATACCCGGTTCTATACGATTTCCCCCCAACCTGATACTGAGGGGATTTCCTGCCTGATACTATTGGGTCAGTCCAGCCTTGTTTGGATGGCAAGAACTATGGTGGAAAGTGAAAGACTTCACATCCCATCTAGCACCGCTTCCTCCCTTTTGACTTTTCCTCAAAATATTAGTAAGTGGGAGTTACCTCTCTTGTTACTTGGTCACATGCTTTAGACCTACTTCTAACCTTTACTTTTCTAACAAAACCAAACACTAGAGAGTAATATCCACTCTATGGAAGTGACTTATACTAGAGTGAGACTTTTCTATAACTCATTTTCTTTCTCCACTCCCCTATAACCAAACATGACCTTAGTCTAGCAATCAATAAAGCACAACCTATATACCAAGCCTACGACCAAACTGTGAATATACCAATATTCTACAAAACATGGAAAGGAACCATGAGGATGATCTTTTTCTAGCTTCGGCGTTATTGGACAATATGAAAAGCGTACATTCTATAGACAACTCCTTGCATTGATGGCAATTTGAAGCACTTAAGGAAACTTGATACTAGAACACCTATAAATGTAGAAAAGTCAAAGGAGTTTCATCCGAAAATCTGAAGTACTAGTTAATTAAGCCACCTTATATTGCCAATGGGAGAAGATACTCCGGATGTAGTTTCAAGCTGGTAGACTAATTAGGTGAAAACTCCGCTCTTTGATTATAAACATATATACAGGCAAAAGTAATAAACCTCAGAGCAAATATAATTTGATGGTTTAAAATGAATTTAGTACCTGATTTTTGAAGAAAAGTTCCAATAAAGGATAAGTTCCGGAAGCATTCAGCTTGTTTACAGTGTGTAGTGATCGGCAAGAAACATAAGAACTAGAATGGTAACTGTTTTGTCCAGAAACCGGGAAAAAAAAATCAGCATTAAAACGCATATGTGAAAGCTTCATGAAGATGGAACAGATCATTTCATAGCATTGAAACATAAGCACACAGCAAGATCTCATTTCATATTTTACATAGACTTTTACTTTAAACATCATTATTTTTACCAAGCAGCTAGGAGTTGGTTGAGACTTTCCTACACGTGGATAGATATGAAACAGATCATTCTGAAGGTATATAGCTATATATGATGACTACCTCAATAACATATTGAACTTTAGGAGCAAGCAGGAGAATGTGGCTTATCTAACAAAATAACTTGTTGCATCTTTGGCCTGCACATTTATTAGTGCAGGAAATACGTAACAAGGACATCAGACCGTTTAAAATTACAGCGCCTTCAAGTATGTCTGATAAGCATTCATGGTCACATCAGCAAGGAATAGGTAAACATTGTGTTAGCAATTGGGCAATTCTATATTCTTCCTATTTCCTACCTTTTGTCTTATAACATAATGAAGATGATGTTTTCAAAATTCTGTAATGTGTTCTTTTTGGATGTAGATAGGCTGGTAGTTAGAACTCAATGAAGGAAAACTAATGTTTTATAAATGTTGGTTCATGGAATAGCATCATTCAAGGAAAAGTGAATGAAGATTACAAGAGGTTCCTTGGAAAACAACATCACTCCAATCTTATTGGAGATTATTGTGCAAGAATCATCACTAGCTTCACTATGTTTTTGACTCCTAAAGATGGACCAATCATTAAGAGAAACACTTGAAATTAAAGTTAAGGTAATGCATCTTTTTGCCCTTTTCTTGTCACTTTCATGCTGTAGTTATGTATGTAAAGTTGATAACTTCTAGAGCCATTTTGAAGGAAAGTAAATTGATAAAAGGCAAAGGATTGCATACTACCAACATATATGAATCCAAGATCTGGTTTAATTGCAATATAGCATCTATTGGTCCATAGGAGATGTATGTAATCAATTCATTTTAATGAATGAATCTGCTCGCAAATTGGATAGTTTATTTAAAGAAATCAAATAGGCCACGATATCTCAAAGTAGGCATAAAAGTCAATTGAAAAGATTCTAGTAACCTAAAACCAGGCAACATCCCTTTCATCATTGCCCTCAATCTTTTCTGCATTTGGGTCTGTTATTATTATATGTAGGTTGGGTTTACACATGCTGGGAAAACTTTCTCCTCCTCCCTTTAACCCTACTGATCGCTTTTTCTGATTTATTAGTTGAGATCGTCCTTTTGAGGAATACTAGATGTAACTGATGCTGGTATTCGCACAAAGGTTTCAGCCTATCAGCAGTGAAAAACCAGCTATATTCAATTGCATAACTAGAGCCTTGCCCACTATCTCATGGGTTGGACAATACAAGGGGCATTAGTTCCCATTCTCTTGCTTTTTCTTAGGACGGATGTGATTCCAAAGGCTAGCTAACTTGCTCTATTAAAAGTCCAATTGCTACAAATAAGAGAAGAAGGATTAAAAAGGTTACCGACAAATGCTGAGAGAATAGGTCCTTTCTATACCTTATAAAGCTCTTTCTATACCTTATAAAGCTCTATAATGACTCCGCAGTGCCAGAAACGTCATCTAGAGCAGATCAAAATTTCAGCACGTAAATCATCTCTTATGCTTCAACAAACTATGATAAGCAAGGAACATGTGCCACATGGTCAAGATAAAATCATATAAAAAACACAAACTAAATGACAATGGATGTCTTGGTTAATCAAGATGTCTAATATTCTAATTCGTCATTTTAGCTTTGAGATATAAGGTAAACAATCCCTTCAACAAGATGGCTGCAATACCCATAAAAGGAGCTTATGAATGATAAAAAAATTTTTTGTGAATTTGAAGATATGTTGATCTAATCAAGTTGAAAGAACATAGTCAGCGATAGAATCTGAACCCAATCATGCACATGTGCACACCTTACCTCACCCCAGAGTCATTGTCTCCAGCTAAAAGGTTTCCACTTATGTCACCTATACAGGATGGGTGGTCAAACTAGTTTAATGAGCATGTTACACCTTATTGTTTAATGATCTAATCAAGCATGAGATGGCCATTTCTTGTGTCCTTTTAGTTCCAGAATATAAGATCTGATAAGATAATATTAAAAAGGCACAATTTTCAAATGCCTTAAAGAACAATCACTAATGACATACATATATTAAAGATTAAAGAATGTTGGATAGTTGTCAAACGCTTTCTTTCTTGTTCCCAGAGTGCTAAACGCTATCATTCAGAATCTTATTTCCTTTTTCACTGCGTCTTAAATTCGACTTAATCTGAAAGAGATTGGAAACCTTAATCTCCTTGAAGTGCCTCTATGTTTTTTCAGATAACAAGTATGATGTGAACAAGGATAACAGAGTAACTTCATACCAAACATTTATGCTTTCCACTAAACAAACATCAACCAAAAAGCCACGTTATGATCGGATACTGTTGGATAAAGAAAATAAATCAAGAAGCCAAGAAAGTAGAACCCAATTGATATTATACAAAGCTCGAGATCAGTTTTAGAGATAGGAAGCAAACATGGCAAAATCCAGAACGCCAACCAAAAGAATCATAACACCTTACCTAATTGGCAAAAAAAAAGGAATAGCGAGACCTAAAAATCCCAGCTTTATGATCAGGAAAACAAAACCTAACAACATAAGAATCAAGAGAACAAAGAAAATAAAGGACTCACGGGAGGGCAAAGGGATGAACGATGAGAAAGACCCGAGGGGAATAATACTGGAGAGCTTGCTTGAGAGGCGGCCAGGAGTCTCTGCTATCCGGGCACATAGGATCAAAGAAGGCCTCGACCATGATGGAATCCCCGGAGACCCGAGCACCCGGGTAAAGGAATCCGTCATACTTGGACGGGACAGGGTTCTGGGCGGTGGAGCCATGGGAGAGGAGGAGCATGAACAGCGCAAGAGCCAATAGAGTTAGAAGAAGAGGTTTACGCTCGGCCATCCCCTCTCTCCTCTCCTCTCTTCTTCTCTGCTTTCTTTGATGGAGGTGAAGCTGTATATATAGATAGAGAGTCCAAGAGAGCGGAGGAGGGAAAACAGGCGGGTCTCCCTCCCTCCGCCCGCCACACAGAAGATGCGCATTAGTTTGGACTTTGGAGTGGGGGCTGAGTGGGACTTAGGGCCTGTTTGGTTACTCAGGACTGGCTGGAGTGGAGTCACTTTCTGGAGTGCAGACTTTTGCAAAGTGGAGTCCTGTAAAGTGGCATGTCAGTTTTTGCTGTTTGGTTGGTGCTGGAGTGGAAGCTGAGTTGGCTGACTTTTGGACTTTCTGCTGTTTGGTTGGTGTTGGAGTGGAGCCTGAGTTAACTGACTTTTGGACTTTCTGTTGTTTGGTTGGTGCTGAAAGTGAGGATATGGTCACCCTCGACTAGGGGGGTGAGTTTAAACGCTTCAAAAAATGAATGAAAAATACATTTTAAAAGTATTAGATGTGTTTTTATAATATATAATAAATTATCATATCAAAAGGATTGGAAAATCGCTGCAAATGTATTATTAGCTATTGTTTTATATGGAGGTTTTTTTTGGATAGACATGAGTGTTTGTTCTTTATTGTTTCCTTATTATTTTTCAGATGAACCTCATTATTTTTCAGGAAAAATTTGGCAAAATCTTCTTTATATTTTCAACACATGGAACCTGTTCAGATTGAAAATTTGAACATATTAACATACAATATAAATAATGTAACTTAGCTATTGTTTTAAACTCATTCTATAGCATTTAAAACTAGAAAATATCACAATCCGTCTACTTCAATAGATATCGTCCAGTGTCCTCAAATGACGACTACCTTTAACATATTAACATACAATATAAATAATGTAACTTACAAGCAACACAATGAGTACAAAGACCAGTAAAGAAACCGCCGAATACTGCCTATCATTCTCTGATTTCCCCTTTCCAAGCTCAAGCTCATAATCACCAAATGACGCCAATGCATCGTTTTGATTGCGGAACCCGCGATAACACGCCCCGCTAAATTTATGCACCTGGGCATGACACTCTGGCCAGTTGTTATAAACTCCTGGCCGTCTTCCTTTGTAGACGACATAAAATTTCATCGTCATTAAAGCACACCTGCAAAAGGATTAAAAACATGTTTCTAATTGACGCCAATGGTAGATATAATACATAGAAAGCTAAAATAGGAGTACAGCTAAAATAGGAGTACAGCTAAAATAGGAGCTGCCATATTATACATTCAAAGTAAACTACTGACATTTTCCATTCAAAGTTAACAAACATTACATCTAAAATACGGGGCTTTGCAGTTCCGCTAGTTAGCTGCTGCCATATTATACATGGCAGCTCCGCTACTTAGCTGCTGCCATATTATACATGGCAGCTCCGCTAGTTAGCTGCTGCCATATAATACATGGCAGCTCCGCTAGTTAGCTGCTGCCTAAAATAGGAGTAACAACCATATGGTATATATTCTTAAACATTGCAGCCACCCAAAGTTTAGCAGACACATGACCAAACAACTATCAAAAAGAGAATTTCTGAATATCTGAATATCTAGTTCTTGCAAACCATAGAAGCAAAAAGAGACTAATTGTTATCAACCCCAACAATTCAAATCCTGTGACTAGTGCAGGATCCGACAACACAAAAAGAGGCTAATGTTAGGAATATAGTTGTAGGTTACAAGCAATGTTACTAATGTTCCATCACATCGCGCTTTCATTGTCGAAGAAGCGCTTCAACCATGCCTTCCGCATATTCAAACTACGGTACATAAATGCACGACCTTCGACATCGTGATGTAGTAGATATTCGAAAGCCCTATCAAGATCTTCTTCCTCGAAGCCATCAACCTCCATTACAGCTTTATGTATCTTGTCTTCGGCCTTGCAGTTGCCAGATTCAATAGCCGCAGACATCCTACCCAACACGGCCAGAATTGCTTCATCCCTCGCCTCTCCTCTGGGCCTCTTATTCCCGGACCTTTGAGGCATCCTCATAGAGCTTTCACCACCAACGTTAGTGCTCATAGGGGTGGTTGGGGTGGCTTCATCAACCGGTGAATCATTATTAATCGGCGGATAAGAAGCTTCATCATCAAGGTTGGTGGTATCTTCATTCACAACATGCTCGTCATATACAGACTTAGAGCACTGCCCAGTGGCCCTTTCCTCCCCACAACAGGTCATTAACAAGTCGAAATTCTCTATAGGCTTGTTGAGTAAGGTCTTAGCCTTTGGATGAGCCTATATGCACAAAATACGGGGCTTTCATATATATATATAGTACACATAACGTTAATAAATAAATCAGTTTCGTAAAAAACATACCGCAAGATATTCATCCGCCACAGCCGGTGGCAAGGTGATCCGCTTGGACTCCTCGTTCCACCCAGCCCCACTCAAATCAAGCAATTTCTTGATCAAATCATGCTTGGATCGCAACCACGCCATGTGATGGCTTACATTATTGCCGTCATAGGATGTGCCACAATTCTTATTGACCGCTTGAGCAGCGGCTGTGAAATGGCTTCCTTTAAACCATTTATCCCCTCGAGGCTTGTTTTTGGCAACTTCACCAAGGAAAGCAAGCAAGACAGCCTCGGCTTCAACACTCCATCTTTTATTCGGGGTACCCTTCTTACCGGCTGCCCGTGACCCACCATCGTCCTGGGTCATCGGTTGAGAGGAATCCATATCCTACATGCAATATTCATAACACACAAACAACAATATTTTCACACTAGCCACACAATCTTTACAAACAAGGAGCAAAGCCCATTCTAATAAAAGATAGGTAAAAACCTACAAAGTTTGTTACAAACTTAACTTGTAAATGTAACAGAGTTTTATAATAAAAGCAAACACAGCATATTCATGTGTTATAGTCTCCCCACATATGTTCAGCAATTCTGTCACGAATTTCTAACCAAACATTTTGCTCTTCTCGCTGCCTCCTCGCGGTGCGTGGTTGTGCAATTGCCGGTTCAGCATCCACTGGGACGTCCGGATCAACATCAACCATCATTAACGGATCACTTGGAGACTCTTTTAGAATAAAGTTGTGTAAAATACAACAAGCGAGCACAAGATCAACTTGTGTTTCGAAAGGGAAAAAAGGATGAGACGCTAGAATCTTAAAACGATTCTTAAGCAAACCAAATGCTCGTTCAATTTTCGACCGAAGCGATGAATGCCTTAGGTTGAAGAGCTCTTGCTTATTGCGAGGTATATTGCCATAGTGCTCTTTCAAATGGTACCTTACACCCCGGTAAGGCGCAATGAAACCAGGCATGGTTGTGTATCCAGCATCAACAAGGTAGTACTTGCCTACAATTAATATCAATGGACACATCACCAAATGCATTATTAGGAAAAGCACGCATGCCAAAGATATTAGGTAGTGCTTGTACCTTCGATGGTTTTTAAACCACCGGGAGAGGGTCTCGAAAGTGCGTCTTTCAACACAGTAAAGTCATTGGCTGAACCTTCCCAACCAGCTAATACATATGTAAATCGGAGGTCTGGGGTACAAGCAGCCAAAACATTTTGAGTCACTCCTTTCCGACCACGGAACGGTAGGATTCTATTTGCTGGGACGTTCGCATGAATATGTGTGCCATCTATAAGGCCAATACAATCCTACATGCACATGAAGAAAGCAACATGTCATATAAGTCCATTGGTCATATAAGACCGATGCAACCCAAGGATGTTGCAAAAGCTAGTATTAATTATTACCTTAAAGTACGGATAATACGTGGGGCTGTTCAAGATTTCTGGATGCGTGGCTGATCCCGGTTGATGCATGTAGAGGTCCCGAAGTTTACATATTGCCTTCAAAACAGCATTGAAATATCGACTGATGGTTTCCCCGGACAATAAAAACTCTGTCCGCATCACTCGATTTTTCGTGTTGTGACCAACAATATGTAAAAAAATACACAACTGTTCTTCGACGGTTACATGATCTGTGTCCTCTAGCAAATGTCGTAGTCTTATTTGGTTGGCAAGTTCTCTCAATGCATCCACATCCATACGGATGTAACTGACACAATAATCTCCACCGGCCCTCATAATCCTATCCATGTGTCTTTTTCTAGTCTCCTCTCTATGCTCCCGGGGCATATCGCTAATGTGATCGCATGGTGCGTAGTACATTTTAATTAAAATAACTACGACAGCGTATACCACGGCGAGTACCCGCATCCTCTCCAATTCTTCATCGTAGACATCCATCTAATAATAAACATAACCAACTACCATATTTAATATTGGAGAATTCATATCTATAGATAAAAGCTTCTATAAACAACACACAGGGGGAAGATCATGCCACCATTTTATACACAAGAAATTAACACAACACAATGAATTAAAACACAGCTCTTCTACACAAGGAATATTGAAACACAGCTCTTCTACACAAGGAATTAACACAACACAATGAATTAAAAACACAATGAATTAGGGTTTCAGGATTATATGATCATTAAACCTCATGGAGCACAGATAAGTACATTTTTTGGAGAGTAGAACTAGTATGATGCTACAGAATTAAATAGTGAAACAGTGACTGCATTTTGCAGCATGTTATGCATTTTGCTCAATCAAACAGTGACTGCATTTTGCAGCATGTTATACATATAACAGAGTAGAACTAGTATGTCACCTAAGGCTCAACCTTGACAGAATCATCAGAAACAGAAAAATAACTCTACTCAGAAACAGAGTAGCTTGCTCAATCTCCCAACATCATGAAACAGAAAAAAACTTAAGAAGAACTCAAGAACTAATAATAGACTTCATAAACTCCAGTGAGCACGAATTATATGTCAATAAATATCAAGATTAATTCCAAGTCTTATAACTCTACTCAGATCAAGCCTTATAACTCGTTACATGGAAAAGGCTCAAGAAAAGAAGGTAACAGATAAGGCCTACAAAGATTATTAACAAGAAAATACATGTCCCTAGTTCACATAATCACATGTGCAAGATCAGCTTTCTCACAATAAAAGTTACAGCTGCTTCTTTGATGCATACTGGGAAGCAAAGAATAAAAGTTCTCACAATAAAAGCTCACAGAACTGGGGTTTCATAGAACGAAACAAATCTCGTTACAAATCCATAGATTGTTGCAGTTATATATCGGAGGAACAAATCAGTCACTAGAGGAGAGTTTGATGCATACTGGAAAGCAAAGAATGAAGAGGAAGGGGGTCTAATTGAAATAGCTGCTTCTTTGATTAAAAACAAGGTGATCTTCTTCTGAGAAACTGCGTTTTGGTTCGAAATCTTTTGCTGAGAAGAGAAAGGAAAGCTCACAAAACAGGGGTTTCATCAATCCAAACAAATCTCGTTACAAATCCATAGATCCAAACCAAGAAAACCACCATGAGAAAAATCCGTAGATCCAAGAAAAATAAAACAAATCCATAGATCCAAGAAAAATGAAACAAATCCATAGATTGTTGCAGTTATATATCGGAGGAACAAATCAGTCACTAGAGGAGAGTTTGGTGCATACTGGAAAGCAAAGAATGAAGAGGAAGGGGGTCTAATTGAAACAGCTGCTTCTTTGATTAAAAACAAGGTGATCTTCTTATGAGAAACTGCGTTTTGGTTCGAAATCTTTTGTTGAGAAGAGAAAGGAAAGCTCACAAAACGGGGGTTTCATAGATCCAAACAAATCTCGTTACAAATCCATAGATCCAAACCAAGAAAACCACCATGAGAAAAATCCGTAGATCCAAGAAAAATAAAACAAATCCATAGATCCAAGAAAAATGCAACAAATCCATAGATCCAAACAAATCTCGTTACATGGAAAAGGCTCAAGTAAAGAAGAGAATTCATAAATCCAAGCACATATATCAAAAAAAAAAAAAACAAAGCCATAGATCTAACCTGAGCAGATCCGGTGAGGAGAGACGCCGGAGAGAACACGCCGGATATAGCCGCCAACGGAGAGGATACGGTGAGGAGAGACGCCGACGGAGAGGAGATGGCGAGCAAAAACTCCGGAGATCGCCGCCAATGGAGAGGAGACGGTGAGGAAAACAACACACTGGAGGGAGCCGACGGAGAGAAGGTGGGCTGCTCACCGGAGAGACCCGATTGAGAGGAGATGGTGAAGAGAAATGTCGGAGAGATCCGGCGGAGAGGAGATGAGGGGGGGGTGAGGAGAAACCCTAGCCCGAGTTGTGTTTTTGGAATCTCGGGACTGATGTCTCGAGTGGGCGGGCGAGTGGGGTGTAGAGTGGGGGACTGATTCGGTATTTTTGAATCGTCTCCCACTCCACTCAGCCGACTCTGGCATTTTTTTTGCCAGAGTCAAATGGCTGAGTAGAGCCTTTTAGTCCACCCACTCCCTCCACTTGATGTCCAACCAAACAGCTTCAAGTGGAGGGAGTGCTGCTAGTCCAGCCACTCCACCCCCCACTTTTGTCAACCAAACAGGCCCTTAGCCATCAAAAACAAGTGGCAATGTGGCATAGGCCACGTGTCTCGTTCGAGTCACGACACGTGTCCTGGAATCCAACATTGATTGAATGTGGACGACTCTTTCATCTGGAGTGGATGTGATGTTATGCTTTGCATCGCATCTTCTTTCTGGTATGTATGTTCTTTACTGTTTTGGTTTATGAGTTCTGATTGCTTTAGCTTGGTGGGCTGCAAAGTATGTTCTTTACTTCCCAGACAAAATTCTATGTTTGTGTTGTGGATCATACAAGCTTCTTTGAAACAGTAGTTAGTACATCATCTTCACTACACTTGCTCTACCTCCACAGACTATTTAGATGAGACGCTATTGATAACTGCAATGCAGATCAAGTAGCAAGATATAAGCCAACCCAAATCCCCGAATTGTAGAATGTCATCCGTTTTTCAATTTGAAGACATTGTAACCTAAAAGTCAAACAGCTTCAGTGCTGGATGGTAAAAATGAAAGAAATTAAATGTATAGTAGCAAGTCACATTGAACTTTTGCTTAAGTTTCTCTAAACAGTTCTTGATACATGACATGGAAGGTTCAAAAGCTACGGTTTTTTCCTGTCAATTATGTACAAAGCTCTCAGGGGATACTTAAGCCAAAAAAGAGCCTATACATCAATCTACACAGCCTTAATTTGTCAAGGTTCTAGCATCATCAGATAACTTGAAAGCTCAAAGAATGAAGTAGAACTTGGAAAAGAGGTCTCTTCATATATGTGTGACTTGTAATCGAGAACTATGTCCCAAACCAGAGTTCTTTCAGTCCAGAAATTTCCAAGATCATGGTTAAGAGGTTTAAGTTGGAGCTGCAGATCAGGTCATGGCAAACCTATCAGACAGCTTGGTTCGCGCTAATGGTTGAAGGAGCTCTGCCTGCTGAACAAACTGAGCGTCATGTATCACTGGATTATCTGCTCTGGTTGGAGGAGATCCACAGTAACAAGTAGGCGGACAACTGGTGCTTATCGCTTCTCGTCCTTCATCGTCCTAGAGAATTATTACAAAAGAATTATACTGATGAATTAGTCATTGAGTCGTTGAATCACAAGAACAAATCGATCGATCGAAAAAAAAAGCTAGTAATTAATGGTCTTATTCTTTCAAACAAGGTTTATTTAACACATCATGCAGCACCTATAGAAAAACCATGCGTTTTACAAATTGTACCCAGTATCATGTTAACGTTAATTAAAGGTCTAACCTTGGCTGATAACATATTGACAACTTCACTGCTCCCTTGGCGTCTACAATGGCTGATTGAAAACAATGGCATTTGATCAGCTTTTATAGTTGCATATATCGATGAAAAAACCAGCAAGAACGCTGACACAACCACAGATGCAAATTAACATCCCAGTTAGGTCAATCATCAGATCATACACATATATTAATTATTGTCCATGGATCCTATCATTAACCGTAGCTAATCCGTAGCTAATTGCAATTAATTAAATCAATAATGCAGGGCATGCAGTAGAAGACGACCTGTGCTTGCAGCTGAGGGGATAGAGGAATTCGGTCACCGGCGGACCAGGCCGGCGGGGTCTTGGGCACTCTAGGTGCTCGTCCATGTCAAGCTCAAGCTTCGCTCGGCAGCTTCGATTTCGCCATGAGATTATGGCACAGTATAACTTGGAGGATGCCTTCTTTTTTCCATTTGCATCTTAAAGAAAAGATACGGGATAACAGAAGGAGCTGATGAACACTTGGATGCAAATATGCCTTTGACCATTGTTCCAAAGGGGTATTTATTTGTGAAAATAACATGTGGTGGTGATGTTTCAGCTGTTCAAAGAAGGGTAGAACTAGCCACACACTGCACACACAGAGAGAGAGAGAGAGAGAGAGAGAGAGAGATGCAAATGTATTAAGGAGAAAGAAGGAACAAGTGGTTGGGTAGGAGTGTGGATCGGATGGGTTCTTTTACCCGGTTGTCCTGGAATTCCTAGCTGCATGTTTAACCCATTTCAGTCCTTACAGATAGTAGCTAAATGGGAAATTTTTTTAAATAATATTATTTTAAAAAATATTATTAAAATATGCCTATGAAGAAAATATTCATGGATGTATGCCTGGTTTGGCCACGTCAGCGCCACGCTGGCGTGGCCTTTCATTTTTTTAATCCTGGCATTAAAGACGTAACTTTAAGTTACGTCTTCATTAATGTAGACGTAACTTGAAGTTACGTCTTTGACCGTTCCCTCCCCGCTGGAAGCCAAGGGCGGGCGGGCGGGTAAGAGTGGTCACTACTAAGACGTAACTTGGAGTTACGTCTATATTAATAAAGACGTAACTCCAAGTTACGTCTTACCTAGAACCTTTTCCCTGGGTTCCAGCAAACTCACTTCAGTTTTTTTTTTCGCTCTGTACAACCATACAATCACAAAAATACATGTTTTACAAATCACATCTAAACACCAACCCACCCCATTCACATCTAAACACCCACCCACCCCGTTCACATCTAAACACTCACCCACCCCATTCACAACCATACACAGTCTTTATATAAATCAAAATCGTTTACATCAAACATAATTAACATCTCTAAATGGTCACAAACCATTAACCAAAAAATACCAAATTTACAATAGAAGACAATCACAATCTCCAAGTTCTTTTCTTCACTGCCATCCTTTTCTTCCTCGACGGTCCAGCCTCCCCTCTCCCCATCGTAGCACCGACACCGACATCTTGTTCATCATGTCCCTCCGAATCCTCCTCTGTCGTGCCCATGACTGGATATGATGATGGTATATCTTAAGATATCGGTATGTCATAGAAAGGAGTATGACCAGTAGTTTGTTGCGCATGTTGTGAACTGACAGGATCTCCACCGCAAATCCGCAAATCCTCCATCATAAAGTAGAATACCGGTGTCAAACGATCGGCGAGCTCCTCTCCAGAACGGTCGCGGCACAGCATGTAATTCTCCTCGGCTGTGTCATACTGTTCATGACGAGTTAAGAAAGTTTAGTTAGATTAACATAATATAAGAATTAATTACTAACGAACAAATTATATTTACCAGCTTCCGTAGCAGGTGTATGTTCGGCTGAAAGGCCATTCTGTCCTCCAATCTAGGCCTACTGACATATCGCCTGGTGATCCCCCAATACCACTGTAAATATGCCGCAGGATCCTCACCATCGTCCACTGCACCGTCAATGATCCTCTGGTGTCGTTTCTCCCATTGGGTGATATACTGGTGATGCGTACTGACCTAGTCCGCAGTAGCATTGCCCCGACGGCTTGCACGCGATAGTCTCTCTGTCACCGAGGGTGGTATCTCTTGTCGCAGGCCAAACTGCCGCATCACCCGTAGTGCATGGTGCATCTCCACAACATCAAAGCATATGAGCGGCACATGACTCCTCCAGACAGCAAACCCCGCAGTGCAAAGGGCCGGTAATTGTGCTAGACGTTGCGGTGCGTATGGATACCATATAATCTAAAATTTAAAATACGAACTCAGTTAGATCACATCAACATTAAAGTAGGTAGCAAAATCGTGGATCGTGGGAAAGAATACCTGGGATGACAGCTGCCTATCCAACTGCTCTCTGTAGTAAGCTAAATAACGGCCATGCGGGTTCCCTCTACCGCTGTGTGGTGCTGTCCATCTACATTACACATAAATAGTTCGGTGCTAATGCTAACAAAATATTAAAAACATATTTTTAAAAAATCAAGACTTCGTACTGGATTGCTAAGGGGCCTTCAAGGATATGCAAATCACGCTCCTCATTTTGCTCTTGGGTAGCTAGTGGTCGTCGTGGCATTAGTTCAGGCCGTCCTATATGGAGGTGCTCCCATGACCATACCTGTGAAAACAACTCCATATTAGGTATAATATAAAATATTTAAAGCAACTATATATAATATTTAAATGATAAATCACCTGTAACAGGTAAAGGCATCCAGAAATCTCATGCTTTCCTCTTTGTGAAGCTTTACATAGCTCCCGAAAGAGATGTGCTAGGCACGCCGCCCCCCAAGCATACTGTCCACATATATCCAAGTCATGCAACAAAGGTAGATACTGCATATGTACCTACAATTGAAAGACAATGTTAGTTGATCTAATAGATAGATAAATAAAATATAAATAGGCAATTGTACTTACCCTGGAGCCACTCGCATCAGGTACGACTAAACAACCCAACACATATAAAATGTAGGCGCGTGTAGCCTGATATACAAATTGATCCGTGGCATTTGGTCCAATATATCCAAAAGTAGAGCGTAGCCACGACAACTCAAGCATAGTCGGTCGGCCCTCCGCGGGTACAACACCGAGCTGCTCCAAGCATATGTCATGCCAAATGCCTGACGTGCTCCCTGAAACTACCGCGCCATCAACAGGTAAACCCATCAGTATCCCAACATCTTGCAATGTGATCGTCATCTCCCCGTGGCGCAAGTGGAAAGTAGTAGTCTCTGGTCGCCATCGCTCCACTAGCGCTGTGATCAAACAACGATCAAGTCGAATCGGTAGCAGTCTACTGACAACATAAAACCCCGAACGCCGAAGCAAATCTATCTGGCGCTCATCCACAATCCGCCAAGACTGTAAACGCAATGAGTGCTCTGTACACTTAAGGCCGAGGTCATCGTCATCCTGTATGTAAATTATAAATGTTAGCTATCAAATACAAATATTAAAATATTAAACTTAATAACAATAAATGTTCTATATGTAACATTTACCTGGCCATCCCAAACCGCCGCGGAGCGGTGCTTGTCCTGGTCCCAAAGTATGTCTGGAGAAATCGGACCAGGCTCACCCTCGTACGGCCTCGGGTCAAAGGCCCCCATGTGAGCCATCTCGAGCCTGTTGCATGCATTTGAAAAATATTAATATATAGTCTAAAATAAAGGATATGTGCAGTCTACTACAAAGGAATATACTTTAATACAATAATTAGAGAAGCATCATTACTCGTGTATCTGTGTTAGGTAATGGCTCGCGGCATGTAGCCCTGTTGTGACCCGTCTGATTGCACCTGCTGCACCTTACATGTTGCAATCCTCTCATTTCATCCATGCCATTACGCAACCTTGTACTCCTCGGACGCCCAGCCGGCCTCCGCACATGTGGGGGAAGCAATGTGTACTCTTCGACTACCGGCCAGTGTTGATCTCCACGAATAGGATGGAAATGAGTTGCATATGTTTGTCTGTACATGCTGGAGGTGTAAAACGGTGAAACGAAATCGTACGCCGAAACCCTGATCGATATGTCACCGCATACGGCTAGAACGTGCGGACATGGATAAAGCATCATCTGAAATTGTCCACAACTGCATGTCCCTTCCTGTCCAGATAACTTGACAGTAAATGTAACCTCATGTCGTTCTATCACCGTGTACTCACCGCCGTCAAATGATTGCACATGACATGATTGGGCTAGTATGCAATGCTTGTGTAGTACATCTTCAACTACTGGTGTCAGCTCACCAGTCATTGCTTGGCCCTCACGACGACGGCGCTTGAAGAGGTCGTTCATCCTTTCAAAGGTCTTGGCCACTAATGCTTTAATAGGCATACCCCGTACACCTTTCAAACCATTATTCAAACTTTCAGACCAATTGGTGGTCATTGAGCCAAACCGTTTGTTATCATCATGAGACAATGCCCAAGTTTCTGGTGGCTCTGCAGTAACGAGCCACTGATAAGCTTCTGGCTTAACTTTTTTAATTCCATCCATGATCTTATAAAATGCCTCCTTGTGGATCTTCTTTGCTGCAGCCCAAAATAAGCTATACAAATTATCATCCTTGAACTTGCTTCTGAAGTTGTCTGCAAAGTGCCTCATACAGAATCGCTGGAAGCCTAACGGCGGGGGGAACTCTGTCCTTACTGCCTCTTTGATTGCTCTGTGTCGGTCTGAAATTATAGCTATACCTCTTCTTCCACTGACCACATATACTTTAAGTAGAGCAAGGAACCATGACCAACTGCTGGAATTTTCAGACTCAACCACGGCATATGCTATTGATATCAAATGATCGTTGCCATCCACTGCCGTCGCAACTAATAAAGTGCCAAGATACTTTCCATATAGGTGTGTTCCATCGATAGATATTATAGGTCGACAGTGTTTGAAAGCCTCGATAGTAGGATGAAACGACCAGAAGACGCGCTCAAATATATCAACACCGGTGCACACAGTCTCCGTTTGAAGCTTCACTACAGTACCAAGATTATCTGCCACCATTGCTTGCATATACCAAGGTAGGATATTATATGATTCTTTCCAATCACCATATATAATCTTCGTAGCTAGTATACGTGCATGATATGCTTTTGCATAGCTGATGTTGACATGGTAGTCATCTTTGATTCTTTGCACAATATCTTTGGGGGTCATAGCGGTGTTTGTCCTTATTGCACCAAGTATGATACCACATATGAATTGAGCAGTGCAGTGACGGTGGTTGGTATTCAACAAACCCGCCCGACATGTATGTGAACCACCGTAACTCTTCACCTGAAAGTAAGATGTTTCCTTTAGGATTACGACACTTGACACTAAACGCAATGAGTGCTCTACACTAAATGCAATGAGTGCTCTGTACCTGAAAGTAAGATGTTTCCTTATAAGTAGACGCATGCAAACGCCAGGAACAATCAGGATTACAGCACTTGACGGTCAACACCTTCGGCCCGGACTTGACAGTGCAATGTTCTGCAAACCTCCGAAGCTCGTACTGTTGAAGAGCATGCATAAGTGATGCCTTGGTCTCGAATATTTGCTTTTTATAGAATTCACCATCGAACGGGGTCGGGTCTTCAAATACCCCGGGTATGGTATTATTCATTGTCATTCGGTTGACCCACTCATCATTTGGGAATTCATCAGGTAACTCCTCCTCGTACTGTGTTAGAGTAAGCGGCATTGGATCATCAATACCTTCATCATGACGTGTTGGCTCGTTGCTCAGTGCAGTATTATCGATCCAATCGTCATCATGATCCTCGACATCAACATCTATCAAGGGGCTTCGAGATGTTGAAGGCATAGAAGCATCTCCATGGCCGCTACTAACATTGTCATCATCATATTAGTGGCCTCCGAGCAAACTCGACGGGTCATGTCCCATGTTTGTACCCGGAGTAGTTTGCGTGTATTCAGGAGTTAACCATGTATCCTCCTGCCGGTAAGGCATGCATGTTCATACACAAGCGAACTCATGAACAAGGGCAAACCAAGATATAAAATTACATGTTTGACAATAAATTACTTACTGCGATGTCTGGTGTCCGAAGATGGGAGCGCCATAAGACCCAAGAGAGACGTTATCGGTTGAATCATTTTCTCGTTGTAGTAGGCGTGTAAATTCACCAAATGCCGTATTATTTGGAGGGTTATTGTTGACTTCGACACCAATTTTCATCAAGAACAATTGTATACTTGGAATGACTGGATAGAGGCTAAGAATGCCACTAGTATCACTATCATCCTTTATTTCTACACCGCAATACATGCTTTCTCCCATTGGATATCTACAAGTTATGCGAATGTCAAAATAGTTTGGATTGTATCCAGTTAAATCAAACATTAAAGCCTTTAAATCCGCATAACTTGCATTTTTCCGTATCCTACTTGGTTTGATTCGGCCACCTATGTACTCAATATCACCCGCATTACCCTTTAATTCCACATTTCCGTCCATGCGACACAATAGTGGAACAATGCCATTATCCATCACTATAAATAACACAAATATGATGACAATTATGAGTCGATTAGAAAGAAATTACAAGTTAATAATAAAAAATTCTATGGAAAACATGTTTCATATAATCTAATTGAATTAATACTAAAAATTTATGAAATTTATCAACAATGCCACTATCCAAATCATCATACCAGCAGGATTAAAAAATGAATTTTCGAATAAAAAATAGGCATGCTATAAAAAAAAACCCTAATTTCACTATCTAAACCCTAAATCTCACACAACAACAACAATAACTAAAATTTCAAGATAAAAAACGTACTGGAAAGTAAGATGGAGAATGGCCAAAGGATCTTAAAGAATTTGGCCGGAAGATTGCCGGAAAATCGCCGGCAAATTTCAAGATTTAACTCCTCTTGAAGGAGTGGATGGACGGAAATGTGGGGGGAGGGGAGCCACAGGCTGCGGGGCAGCGGGGCCGCGGGCGGAGCGCCGACCAGATGCGCCGGAGACTGGCGGAGAGCGCCGGGAAGAGGAGAAGGAGGAGAGCCCGGGTGGGGAAGGAGGAGAGACCGGCTGGGGGAAAAGAGAAGGGGCCGCGGCCGCGGGGTTGATGACGATGGAAGACGTAACTTGGAGTTACGTCTTTATTAATATAGACGTAACTCCAAGTTACGTCTTAGTAGTGACCACTCTTACCCGCCCGCCCTTGGCTTCCAGCGGGGAGGGAACAGTCAAAGACGTAACTTCAAGTTACGTCTACATTAATAAAGACGTAACTTGAAGTTACGTCTTTAATGCCAGGATTAAAAAAATGAAAGGCCACGCCAGCGTGGATAGATTCATCAATATTTTCTTCATAGGTATATTTTAATCATATTTTTTAAAATAATATTATTTAAAAAAAATTTCCTAGCTAAATTAGTTAGTATCCAGTGGTGGCAATGGGTTGCTTTTGGGTTTAATCCCCGGGACCCCAAATTTGTTGCAAGGGTAATGTAGGATATTTGCCCTTAAGTTATGATAAAAGGCTTAACAAATAAATAAAAATCCTAGATTGGTTAATGATCAAGATGCAAGATGTCAATGGTAGAGCTATTACCTCTTATACATCAACCTTATAAGAGGCCGAATATAGAGAATAAATGTACGTCTAACACGGTTTTAATCCATTCAATCCAAGGGTGGACAATCACTCCAGTATAATATATGCGGACCGGGCAGCACAAATATGGTTACATGACACATGTACGATACAGACACTCTGATACGTCAATTCTTGAAAAATTAGGATACATATACGACGAGAATACGATAATATAATATTACATTTAATATATATTTAATCTCATGCTAACTTTAAAATTTGAAAAAAAAAATGCTTACAATTTGAAATTGTTCGTCTATGTTCATCTCTAAAAACCAAAAGACTAATATTTAATAACAATGTATTCATCTACATAAACATTAAGGAACTTTTAAAACAAATAATTTAAGAAAGTTTCTACCACCCTAATTAATTATGCTCCTCACTAATGTTCTCAATGGTGTCACCGCTTTCATCAGCAAAAAACACATTCAATAATATGGGCGATTCTAAATACACCCAACATTTTACTAGATACACCCCAGTAAATTCTTTTTAATTAATAACCAACATATCTTTCAACGATCTGACTCAAATACCCTCGTCTTCTACCTCTGGACCATCTGGAACTCCACCATCGTGACCGACCCCTATGCTTCTCCAAGTCCTCCACCGTCATGATGAGGATCAAGCGGTTGATCTCTCAGTTGGAACCATCGAGATATATGATGATGATCTCAGTCGGAATGAGGAAAATGGTGACGCAAAAATACCTGTTTGGTGCATTCGACTATGCATGCATTCATAGTTCGGTCCATTCGCATCGAACATGCGTAATATGTTTGGTATGTTCGGTGCGAATGCAGCGAACATGAGTGCATGGGGAGTTGGGAGGCATTAGGCATGGAGCACATGGGGAGTTGGGGAAGTAGAAGAGGGGCCAGGCCATATGAATATATCAAAGGGTGCTGCTATCCGCACAATAAAAGGAACTCATCGCACCACATTTTTGAATGATAAATTTCATACTCATAATACCCCACGACTGAATGTCTAAAATGACCTTCATAAACAAAACACGCCACAATGGCTAAAACTACATCAGTTCATTGGACTCATCACACCACAACACCACATCTTCTCCTACCTCCAGCCATCATCTTCTCCACAAAGCTCTGGACCTTCTCAAAACACCTGTTTCAACCTACATTCACCCCCCACTAACACCCTTTCGATCCTACATTGCTCTTCTCCACCCTCACCTCATATTCTTTACCTCCCAATTCATCTCCACAAGCCCTCATTCTTCCAACACATCCCACATAAAGCCCTAATCCTCCCAAAACATCTCACACAAGCCCTCCCTACTATACATTGTCATCTATTAGTGTGTCAGGTCGAAATGGATGGCGAATACAAGCGCTGGAGTGAAGGAGACGAGAGAATGGCAGCAGCAAATGTAAACTTCACGCTCCCGTTTCTATTTTTTTTCTTTCCCGGGCCGAGAACACATCGGTACTACGAAACCGATTAACTATAGTTTCGTCGGTACTTAAACACTGACATTTATGTACATAACCGGTATCAAGCTACCGATATACTTGTTGTATGTAATATCAACAAGTTGGTATCGGTAATAAGGAACCGACATATGTAATATTTGTCAGTACTATAGTACCATTATGGTACAATTTTCATCGGTATTGATATACCGTTTGGGTAATTCCAAAAATTGTAATGTTGTATATACCGATTGTCATCGGTATTATGTTACCGAGGTATTGGATATACACCGGTACCTATGTACCGATATAATGTTATATTTGCTGGTACTATGATACCGATAGGAACGCAGTATTGGATATATACCTCACTAACTATATGCTTTTATTCAGGATTATGTTTCTACTTATGCCAGTGGTGTAGGAGCCGTAATTACCCGTGACTACACACAGGAATTCACAACTAATATGGTATGTTGGTTAAACACTATATCTTGCTAGAAGACTACTAAGTTTTTAGTTCATCAATTTGATTCTTATTCTTTGATTCTAGATCTTCCAAAGCCGACAATCACTTGTGCAATGGGCACAAACAGTTGGAAGGCAAAATGGGTTGGTGGTTGTGACAAAGAATTCAGAGGTCGGGGGGTGTGGTAGAAAGCCGAGAATCACCTTGGCTTGTGAACGAAGTGGTGAGTACCTGAAAACAATAAAGAAAGATGACAGTGGGAAAAAAAAATTTTGTAAATCGGAGAAAGAAATCCGTTGACTCTGGGACAAAGAAGTGTGGGTGCCCTTTCAAGCTTCAGGGTGTGAAGCTTGCATCTGATGACGATTGGATGCTAAGAGTTATTTGTGGAGTGCACAATCACCCATAGACGGATCATCTCGAGGGTCACTTGTTTACCGGGAGATTATCTATGGAACAGAACGATATGGTAGTTAAGATGTCGGCAAGCCTAGTGAAGCCAAGGCAAATTTTGAACACCATAAAGTAGCAAGATCCTAGAAACGTATCCACTATGAAGACCATCTATAATGTACGCCAAAGAAATAGGGTGATCGAAAAGGCGGGAAGATCAGAGATGCAGCAACTATTGAAGCATCTAAATGAATGTGGTTATGTTGAATATCACACGGTTCAGGAGGACACAGATGCTGTGAGAGACATATTTTGGTCACACCTCGTGTCTATTGAGTTAGTCCGTGCATTTCCCGAGGTGTTACTCATGGATTGCACCTACAAGACCAATAGATACCGACTTCCTCTACTGGAAATCGTTGGGGTCACGTCAACGAGTATGACATTCGCCGCCACTTTTGTCTACATTGAGTCCGAGAAGGAGGACCGATACAAATGGGCTTTGGATATAGGAGGCAATTGCTGGAAGGATGCCAAATGCCGCGAGTTGTGGTGACAGACAGAGAACTTGCTTTGATGAACGCTATCAGGTCAGTCTTTCCTGAGACCAAAAGCATGCTATGTAGATGGCATATCCAAAAGAACGTCGAGCTCAGCTGCAAACACACTTTCGAAACGACAGAGAAAGCTGACTTGTTCATGACATTATGGAAATTAGTTGTAACTGCATCTACCGAGGAAGAGTACAAGAAACACTTGGAGACACTAGAAACAACTTTATGTGGTTACCCGGCAGCTACTAAATATGTTCGGGAATCGTGGCTGGATGGCTTCAAAGAATTATTCGCCAGTGCTTGGACCGACGAATATATGCATTTAGGCAATCATACTACAAATAGGGTGGAGAGTGCACATGTCAAGTTGAAGAAGCATCTCGGGGCATCCAGCTACAGCTTTGACATGTCGTGGGCCACCATTCACTCTTTGCTTGAGCTACAACACTGTGAGATTAAAGCATCCTTCGAGAAAAGCAAACACATTGTGCAACACAAATTTAAGCCTGCCGTCTTCAAAGAGCTCCGAGGTTTCATTTCAAAGAGTGCACTTGTAATAGTTCAAAAAGAATCAGAGCGAGCCAATGAGATCAGAGCGGATAAGACCACATGTGGTTGTACAGTCCGTCGTACACATGGCTTGCCATGTGCCCATGAGATCGCCAATTACAAGCTCGACTGCCGCCCCATACCACTGGCATGCATACACCACCATTGGCGGAAGCTTGAGATGTCGGCTGCACCAGCCAATGAAATCCCATGGCTCAAGTGCAAAAATGCATTAGAATGCTTACAAAACGCTTTTTTGGCTAAGGATGATGCAGGCCAAATGCATTTGCTAAGAAAAATGTATGAGTTAGTAGAGCCGCAGTCTACTTGCATGCTAGAGCCAGATGTGAAGCTGAGGACCCGTAGTCGTCCGAGTGCTAAGGAGAGGAAGTTGATGCTCTCAACACGGTGTGACCCATCCGCCTTTGAGTATGGACCTTCGTTCAAGGACAGCAACTCCCCACAAGAAACAGCTATCGATGTTAGTCCCATTTCTTGCATGAAAGCGGAGGTAAACAAAAAGAGGCGGGCGAAGGCGAGAGTGATAAGGACTCGGACAGCCGCTCTGTTGGGCTACCTTGGCCAGTTTCCAGAAGGATTGAGAAAGTATATTAAGCAAATTAAAGATGTTGCATCATATGGAAACTGCGGTTTTAGAGCGATAGCCGGATTATTGGGCTACGGCGAGGACAACTGGTCCCAGGTGAGGAACGGGCTTATCAATGAGCTCCGTGATCACTTTAAGAGCTATGTTATGTTGTATGGGGGTGAAGAACGGGTTCAAGAGCTGGTCCACTCTTTGTCATTTTTCGAGGGAAATCCTCTACCTGATCGGTGGATAACCATGCCAGACATGGGTTACCTCATCGCATCACGATACTCTGTTGTCTTGCTACACATCTCCAGGACACAATGTCTGACACTCTTGCCACTTTGGACCGCGGCGCCTCCCAAACCTTTAGTGACCATTGAAGCATGCTATGTACTCCTTTTTTTTATGCTATGCTATGTACTCCTTTTTTTTTATGCTATGTACTCCTTGAGTGACCATTGAATTATACAATGTATTCCAGTACTTAATGTAACTACCGATTAGAGAACCCAATAATCGGTAGTATACTACCGATAGGTCATAGAATTTCGGTAGTTCATTGCCAACTAAATTCCCGAACAGTGAATCATTTCGTCGGTACCATGGTACCACCCAGTTTACCTTTCGCTGGTACCAATGTACCGATAAAGCATATCGGTATATCACAACCGATAGATGTAAAATATGTCGGTATATGAATACCGATATGCTGTAAATTGTCATCTAAATTTGGATTACTCGGTAGTATACTACCGATAGGACAAAGCATATCGGTAGTTCATTGCCAACCAAATTCCCGAACAGTGAATCGTTTCGTCGGTACCACGATACCGAACATCTTACATCTCGTCAGTAAGAAGGTACCGATATAGGATATCGGTATATCACTACCGACAGATATAAAATATGCCCGTATATGAATACTGATATGCTCTAATTTGTCATCTAAATTTGGTATCCTTGGTAGTACACTACCGATGTTTATTGATTTACCCGGTATCGTTATGCCCAGCATGTGCAAATACATCGGTACTTGGGTACCGAAACTCCTTATAACAAATATACATAAGGACCTGTTAACCCGATATAAAACCTGGTAAATACAACATCATACTCTTTGTCATTAAATTTTCACATTCATTCAAGTGCTGGCTACTACAAGCACTAACTACACAAAAATGAGTTACACATTCATCATCTAACATGTATCAGTTATCGGTTACACACCTAAAATGAGTTACACATCCAAAAATGAGGCAACCGTGGCATGTATCACTTACACATGCTATGTACTCCTTGAGTGACCATTGAATTATACAATGTATCAGTTACACATCAATTCATGCCACATGCCTCCGGCGTGTATAAGTTTGTCGCATATCATGCCCGCCGTGCACAGCAGTATGGATCTGGGCTACCCTGGGCCTCAGCTCCTCGTGCGTCATAGTCTCTATTTCGCCAAAAGCTTCGTCGACCATCCCCACGACTCTACTGAACTGCAATTAAATTCAAACCAGAAATTAGTACATGTGCATTAATGGCTAAAAAACCATATAAACATAGTAATCTTACTAGCACAGGCAATCGCTCATTGACGGCATCGGCTGTTGCAGACTGCCGTTCTGGGTTTTGGACCTTGACGTGTGAGATGGACCAGTACCATGGCATATATCCCGCCTCGCACTCATTTCCCAGACTAACCGGAACCCCTGTCCTGGCAATAGAAGTGCTATGTGGTCCATAGTCCAACCAGAAAGCCCGGGTGAATGGGAAATCCCGGTGGAAACCTCGTGCCGAGTCCTTGGCCCCCATGTGGGACTTCGTTGGCTGCACAGGTGGCCCGGGGATGGTATGACGAATACCCATTTGGCGAAGCACTCTGACCGGATGGTAAGGTTCATTGCACTCAGGGGAGCTTAGGGTGTCGGAGAAGAAACTGATATCGTCGCGAGGAAAAGGAGTCCCTCGATAAGCACGGTAAAGATCCCATGTCACCTGAGTTAGAAAGAGAATTCTTAAAATGAAATAGTATTCTTGTAAGATGTAATAGTATTCTTACTTCATCTAGGAGCAGTCGGTCTAGTCGCTCGCGATAAATTATGATGTTCTCTTCTGGTTTCCCCGGCCTCCTACCAGGCAACCAATGATAAACACGTGGTTGTCCGTGCTCATAACGCAAATTGCGTCGTGCTTCCACAACAGAAGTGAAGTGATCGTATATCCAAGCCTAATACAGACAAATATTTCAACATAGACATAGACACCATAATGATTTACCCTTAAATAAAATAAAAATTGTAAGACAGCTATTAGGATGAACATACCTCTAACAAAGTGAGGTAACCACCAATTGCCGATGCGCCCCATCTACTGGCATGCCCAAGTTGTCGGTACAGGTATACAAGAGCGGCAACACCCCATGCGTACTTACCAACGGCGCCAAGGTCTGACAATGCGGGCAATATCGACAAGTGTACCTTGGACCCCGACTTGTCGCAGAAGAGCATCCACCCCATCAAGTAGAGGATATAAGCCCTAGTTGAACACTCTACACCGACCAACCCGACCGTGCAATTATCTCTAAGAAATGTCATCCTTACTGTAGACCCCCCCGCACTTCCGCACCTCCGCAAGAGCATCCTCATGACGAACTCCCAGATAATCAACCAATGCCCTCACATATAAGTCAGTGGCTTTGCTCAGTTTCATCTTCCTCTCCTCCAGTGGCACCCCGACAACAAGGATGTCTAAAATCACTCCCACGTCAGCAAGGGTAACAGTTATCTCACCCCATGGGAGGTGGAAAGTGTTCGTCTCTGGGTGCCATCTCTCGACGAATGCCGTTACCAGGGCACTGTTGATCGATTTGTAGGAGCAATGCACTAGGTGTCCTAGCCCCGTTGCTCACACAATCTCCATGAAACCCGGTACGTCCATTCCCTCCCAATTCGTCGCTGACGGCACGCGGGCATAAATCTTAAGTGGCTGCCCACGCTCATTTCCTTGCCATATGCCATTGGCGACATGTGTTTTGAACTCAATGAGCACGGACTTATCCACATGCCCCCAAGTGATACGATCGTCCTCCTCATCCTCACTAGTTGCATCTGTCCTCTCTGCTACGCCCTCAGGTTCCTCAGGTATGGGTGGATGCTCGTTTGCTACCCTTTTTCTTCTCACCAACGTTGTCGGCCGCGTGCGCTGGGAAGCTGAAGACGATGCGGCAGAAGACGAGGCCTCGTTTTGTTTATGTTCACGATGACCCATGTAGAACTTCTACAGTCCATGATACATAATAAGCCATGAGACAGAACTTTGAATCTATACATTGGCATAGTATTAACATTGCTCTATACATTGAATCGATCAATATTATGCAACCCAAGATCAATACATAGAACAAAACCTGATAAAAATCACCTCTTTCGGACGGAGATGATGGCCGGAGACGAGGAAGAGAGGGGCCGGTCGAAGAAGAGGGGAGCCGAGGAACAGAGGAGGTAGGGGCCTGAGAAGAGGGGAGCCGGTCGTTGCTTGCCGACGAAGATGATAGCTGTCGGTGGTCGTTGCTTGCCGATGGAGATGCTGGATGGAGATGATAGCCGGAGACGAGGAAGAGAGGGGCCGGTCGAAGAATAGGGGAGCTGAGGAACATGGGAGGTCGGGGCCGGAGAAGAGGGGAGCCGGTCGTTGCTTGCCGACGAAGATGATAGTCATCGGTGTTTGTTGCTTGCCAATGGAGACGCTGGCTGTCGGGGACGAGTGAGTCGCCGATGGAAACGGTAGCCGTCGGGATGAGGAAGAGGGGAGGAGGAAGCGATCGGGGGAGTTAGGGAGGTAAAGGGGTAAGTTGAGGCCGGGGTAGTTTGGGTAATACCGTGTGGGGTGGGATGGTTTGGGTAAGTGGGGGTAGTTTAGGTAGTTCAGTGATTTTTAATGTGGTGTGTTGAGTTAGAAGGTGTGTTTTTAAATCTGGTGTGTGGTGTGGTGAGTAATGTGGTGCGATAAGTTCATTTTGTTGTGCGGATAGCCGCACCCTATATCAAAAGGTGGCATTAATCCACATGTTCATCTTTTGCCCTCACATACTTTGCAAGTGGGATAGTATGAACATACGCTATATGAATGGTTTTTATATACCTTACATACTTATTTAAACAGTTTCTAGGTACCGTACATACCTTAACGAATCGGATTTTGGAATGTATATGATGTGCGGTCAATGAATGGATTGATCAGGAACAATGAAGGCTGCATTTTGAGCTAGACAGTTGAAGCAACAGTCGATATATGGATCGACCATGAGTGAATAGAGGAGGATGCATGGATTGATCGTGAACAATGAAGGCTGCATTTTAAACTAGACGGCTGAAACGACGGTCGATGCATGGATCGATCGTGAGTGAATAGAGGATGCATGGATCGACCGTGAACAATGAAGGCTGTATTTTCACGCACATTCGGTCATGATCCACTGCTCAATATAAAACCTTTCAGTCATGATCCATCGCTCAATATAAAACTGTTCGGTCATGATCCACCGCTCAATATAAAACTGTTTGGTCATGATCCACAGCTCAATATAAATCGAATCGGCCAATATGACCGAATAAGTTCGATTGACCGCCAATATAAGTCAAATCGGCCGACATCGGGGTTTGAACGGGTAAGCGGACGCATGTTCTTATGTCGCAGGTCGCCGACCAGATCGGGAGGTAGATGATGCGGTCACCGACCAAGTGGTCGGGAGGTAGATGACGGTGAGGATAAATTAGGAATATTATGAAAAAAAAGCACGATGTACGCAATAAAAACACAGTATTTTCAAAATCAAGGGGGGTGTATTTAGAAATATGGTGTTTCTAGCAAAAAGTACGGTGTATTTAGAATCGCCCTTCTCTAATTATAATTCATTCAATGAAAGCTCTGCTACCTCAAATATGCCAGCACCATTCATTGAGTCAAATGCATCACCTCCAACATCCTACATTTTAGTCACTCCTTTCATATATTAATGACTTCTTCTAGACAAGAGATGAAAGTTGTTGCGCATATAAATTAGATATGGTGCACGTTGTGGTGTAATGGTATTCCTCCTCATTGAGTGTATAAATGAGTAAACATGTGCCCAGCAAGCTTTAAAGCTAATGTCTGGAGAGTAGGAATTGTAGAACCATAAAGGACTCACCAAACCTCAGGCTCCAAACTCCCTCAACCGCGCATACGATCGTGCTTATCAAATTCTCCAAGTGAGGCAGAGAACTTCACATATTCCATATTCACCATTCTCCTTTTTTCTACATTTACAAAATATCTTTTGAAACACTTTTCTCATGCAAATTACCTGTTTAGTTGACCTAAATGATCGGATAGATATGTGTCGATGTATCGGGTGCGTATCTGATAAATTGATTGAAACTCTTGACTAATGGAACCATAAATTAGATTTTATTGATTGGATTAGCTGGATTTTAATTTCTTCTTTATCCTATACTAATTATTGCCTTCTGATTCATGATCAACTCTGTCTTAGCTTTTGCTTGTTGGCGTTAATTGCTTCTTTCCTTCTTCGTCGATTCTCGTTTAAATTGTTTTCCATTAACACTGTGAAATTTATGCAAACCGCATAAAAAACTCATCATTCCCTTCCATTTTCCATATTTTTTTTGTCAATATAGAGTAGAAGATTTATCCATACATGGACTTCGAATCAAGCACTAGCAGCAGCAAATTTATACACTGACATACAAATCAACCTTGCCACGTCAGCATGTTCCTTATTAAAACATCCCCCACACCAGGACGCTCTCCTTCCTATATAAAAGCTAACCGCTAATAATTTCCATCATATATACGTACAAAGTTAGAAGAAGAAGAAGAAGAAGAAGAAGAAGAAGAAGTAATAAGGGAAGTATGGATAGGTTCAAAGAGGATATCGCCAGGAATACTCTGCTGCTGCTGCTGTTGGTTACTTTGTCCATCCTGACTATGCTGTTCATGAGGCGGCGGCGGCGGCCGCTGCCGCCCGGTCCAAGGCCTCTGCCAATCATCGGCAACATGCTGATGATGGATCAACTGACCCACCGTGGGCTCGCCAAGCTCGCTGAGAGCTATGGCGGCCTCCTCCACCTCCGCCTTGGCTTCCTCCACGCCGTCGCCGTCTCCACCCCCGAGATGGCGCGCCAGGTCCTCCAGGTCCAGGACCACGTCTTCTCCAACCGCCCCGCCACCATCTCCATCGCCTACCTCACCTACGACCGCGCCGACATGGCCTTCGCTCACAACGGGCCCTTCTGGCGCAAGATGCGCAAGCTCAGCGTCATGAAGCTCTTCAGCCGCAAGCGCGCCGAGTCGTGGGCCTCCGTGCGCGACGAGGTTGAGGACACCGTCCGTTCCGTGGCCTCGGCAACCCCCGGCGCCCCGGTGAACATCGCCGAGCTCGTCTTCAACCTCACCAAGAACATCACCTTCCGAGCGGCGTTCGGCTCCAAATCGGACGAGGAGCAGCACGCCTTCATTTCCATATTGCAGGAGTTCTCCAAGCTCTTCGGGGCCTTCAACATCGGAGACTTCCTCCCATGGCTTAGCTGGATGGACCTGCAGGGCATCAACAAGAGGATGAAGAAGGCCCGGGAGTCGCTCGACCTCTTCATCGACAAGATCATCGACGAGCACATTAAGAACCCTAAGGACCCTGACGCCGAAGACGCCGACATGGTCGACGACATGGTTGCGTACTGCGAGGAGTTTCAGAGTGGGACGAAGGATGCTGATGATGAGCTCCACGCCTCCCTCAAGCTCACCAGAGACAACATCAAGGCCATGATCATGGTGCGTATTACTTTTCTTATGTTGCTATATTTCTAATTATTTTTAAGATTACGCATTACATATATTTTGATTTTGATCTAAAAATCCGATTTTAGAGTTTAGGATGGTTGAATGTATAAGTTTTTATCTATCGAATCCCATCAATGATTTGCTTATTGATGATGAACAATGGCGAGGTTGATTTCCGAATCTTTGGCAATCCAAGGTTGCAATCAATAAGATTACCTGGACGATTTGTTCCTTATTTAGCATACATAATCTTAAATGGCAAGCTCTGCATTTTGCATACAATCTCCATCGTTGGTCTCTTTTCTTGGTTCAATATTTCCAAATTTAAATTTTTCACCATGAACACCATGGAATATAATGCACCGGCCATGCATGCAGGATGTGATGTTCGGCGGGACGGAGACGGTGGCGTCGGCGATCGAGTGGGCGATGGCGGAGCTAATGCACAGCCCGGAAGACCTCAAACGAGTACAGCAGGAGCTCGAGGACGTCGTCGGCCTCAACCGGAAGGTTCATGAGTCGGACCTCGACAAGCTCCAGTACCTCAAGTGCACTGCCAAGGAGACGCTCCGCCTCCACCCTCCAATCCCACTCCTCCTCCACGAGACCGCCGCGGACTGTGAAGTCGCCGGCTACTCCATCCCTGCGCGTTCCCGCGTCATGGTGAATGCGTGGGCCATCGGGCGTGACCCCACTGCGTGGAAGGACGCCGACACCTTCCGGCCGTCGAGGTTCATGCCGGGAGGCGACAGCGCCGGCGTCGACTTCAAGGGCAACTTCTTTGAGCTCATTCCGTTCGGGTCCGGCCGGCGGTCGTGCCCCGGGATGCAGCTGGGTCTGTACGGGCTCGAGCTGGCTGTGGCGCAGCTGCTGCATTGCTTCAACTGGGAGCTGCCGGACGGCATGAAGCCGGCGGACCTGGACATGGGGGACGTATTCGGGCTCACTGCGCCGAGGGCGGTCCAGCTGATCGCCATCCCCAGGCCCCGGCTCAGCTGCCAACTAATCTGATCCCTTTTAAGTACCATATTTTATGCTTCTTTTCATATGTTTTTGCTAAGGATTTAAATAATACAAGATACCAGAGGATAGGGCTTTGGTTTGAAGAATTTTCATGTCATCTTTATTTTTAATTTTATGTTTTCTATTTTCAGTTTGCACTTTCTTATTTTTAGAATATGCCTTTGGTTTGGTTTGCTAAAACTGTTTCCTAGAAAAATAAAACAAAAAAAAGAGATGAAATTGACAATTTGGTTTTTTTTTTAAATAACGATCCTTTTCAGGAGCTACAAACAGAACACATTTTTGGTGGTGGGAGAGAGAGAGCGGGAGAGGAGATAGAAGAGTGAGATCACGTGGATAAATGTCACGTGGGACTCAACCATTGATACACGTGGATAATTTTGTATTGTATTTTTTATTTTGTTTCTTTTTTTTCCTCAGTAGTTTTGTTTTTTAATTAGTTTTCTTTATTATTATTTTTTTTATCAATTTTATTTCTTTTTTATCAGTTTTATTTTTCTTTTTGGATAAACAGTTTTTTTTATTATATATTTGTAATCTTTTGTTTATTTTTTTAGTTGTAAATTTTGAGAGTCATTATTTGTAAAAAAAATTTAAAAAATATAAAAATATGGATCAAAATAAAAAGTATATATATGAAAATAAAAAAATATTAGCAGTTAAAAAATACATTGTGTTTTGTAAAAAGTCTTCTCTAAGCCGATATTGATGTAGCCATGTTCAGGGAAGAGTACATGTAACAATACACCAAAAAGAGATACACAAAAATATATAAAAATACAAATTCTAATCAATATTGCCTTCAAATTCTGCTCCCGGTGCGCTTGGTGTTGTACATATTGTTTCGTACCATAAATGAACACGTGTCATATAACGAGCGGCCCATCCTTTAGCTTCGTATGATGAATGTTGCCACCACCACATTAAAATGGGTGATACAGGGTAATGAGGGTGTAAGAAAACTTGCACGAAGTGATTGCCAATATGAGCAATAGCTATTTTTCGATGCTCTTGGTTTGGAACTGGAGGAGTCCTTAATGGCAAGTGAGTAAAACAACTCCTAACATTCAAACCAAATGTATGCAGTACAAGGTTGTACCTTGATACGATGACAATTCCCAAAGGCATAGAGTCCATCCAATACATTTGATGAGAATGCATAATGTTATATTTTTATCCCTTAATACTTAGTCTCCTATGCTTATTTAGTTCCTAAATACACTCATTATTCTTATATTTTGATTTAGGATGCAATTGAAGTCCTTAAGTCGAAAAGAAGCTGAAAAGAGTGCATGGATCAACTTTAAAGATTTATCTGTACCTGCTCATGAAGAACCAGAGGATGTGCCATATATGGTTGGAAAGCTCTTGAAGTCTAGATTCTGGAGAATTTTACGGTTCGTGATTCCGAGTTTCCTAGAGCAAGTTACGGCAATTTCAGTACCGATGCGCAGTCTGAATGGCAGAAAGGAAAATAAGCTGGAAGTCCGAGCGAAGGTCCGATCGATCGGACCTGGCAAAACCGTGACAGAACATGTAGTTTTTGGCTGAATATGGTTCGATCGATCGAACCATCCCTCCTATTGAGCTAGATCGATCCGACTCCTAGAGTTGGATCTATCGGACTCAAAAATAGCCAGAGAAGGTGGATTTTTATGCGTCCGATCGATCCAGCACTTAAAGTTCGATCGATCGGACTTGGGAATTAAAGGGTGACAGAACGTATGCTTTTTAGAGGAACATAGTTCGATCGATCGGACCATCGATCGAACTCGGGAAGAGCCAGAGACGAAGGATTTTTACGAAATCGATCGATCCGACTCCCTTAGTCCGATCGATCGGGCTCGGGCGTGAATAGAAGTTGAAGATTTTAATGAGACCGATCGATCCAGCATCCAAGGTCCGATCGATCGGACTTTCCCAGTAACAAAAATCAACGATTGTGATCTAATCCGAGGGTGGATACACTTGAGGCTATAAATAGGACTCTTTCTAGGGTTTGAGGGGGGATTTCTGGGACACTTTTGGCTACTCTTTCTCCTCTTTTATATTTTTTCTAGGTTTTCTTTTGCTTTATGAAATCTTTTGGAGGATTGTTCTTGATGGCCCTGCGTGGCTAAATCTTGATCCTTGGTCGAGGAGACTGAAACCTCGGAATCAATGAAACTGTGAGATCTAATTTATTTTTATTGTTCAGTTTATACATGAGTATTGGATGTTCTTTTGAGATTAAATCTTCATGATTACCTTGTCTAATTGCTAGGAGGCCTACTAGTTTATTATTCATGGTGATCTACTGCTAGGTTTGATATCAAATCCGGAATTGTTTGATCCCTCTAATCTGCGAAGCAACTAGGATCTAATAATTTACTGCTGATCAGATCTTGTTAGATCTTAGGAAGAATATTCAACTAGATTAAATGCAACCGCTTGTGCTTGTGTTGTTTAGCTTCATCGATCTCCCTATTCTTAACGCTGCTACTAGATTAAATCTACAACGCTTGTTTTAGGTTGTCTAGTAGTTAGGGTTGATTAGATCGCTTGTTTCTAATTAACTATGATCGAGGAGAGCTTCGAATTGAATTCGGACGGTGAATATTCATGGTATAAATTGATTGATACTTGCATCTATGATCAGTTATTGGATTCCGATGGTGGATGTTGACTCAGACCAAGGTTTGTTCTCTTGATTTAACTCGTTTCTTCGCTTTAGATTATTTCTTTACTGTTTTCCTCACGTTTAAAACCCCCCATCTTTATTCACTGAGCACAAAACTAGGCTAAACACTCTTCGTGGGATCGACTCGTACTCGCACTACTACATTCATTTTAATGGGTATTGGTTTTATTTTTGAGTGCCTGCGACAGCACATCAAATTTTGGAGCCGTTGCCGGGGAGTGATTCTAGTTGATTTTTGTGTTTATTGTGATCCTTATTTTCATAAAAAAAAAAAGAGTTATTCGAATTTTCTTGATTTCTTTTTCTCGTTTTGCCGGAATCCTCTTGATTGTTTATGAGTATAGCTCGATCTTTTAATCAAGGTGATTTACAGTACGACCCAGAGATAGAAAGAACTTTGCGCAGGTTAAGGAGAGAAGCTCGGATAAATCCTGAGGAGGACGATTTGGCTCTTGACCACGTATTTATCAGTGATTCTGAATTAGAGGAGGAAGTCATGGCCGGAAATCGGACTTTGAAAGAGCTTGCAGCCCCAGATTTGAATCAACAACCCTTATGCATTACATTTCCTACTTTGGATGTTGCTACTACTTTTGAATTAAAATCTGGACTAATACACCTCTTACCTACTCTTCATGGACTTTCAGGCGAAGATCCTCACAAGCATTTAAAGGAGCTTCATGTTGTGTGCACAAGTATGAAACCCATGGGGGTGACTGAAGATCAAATCAAATTGAGAGCCTTCCCGTTTTCTTTGAAGGATTCGGCTAAGGATTGGCTTTATTATTTACCATATGGGAGTATTACTACATGGAATGAGATGAAGAGGTTGTTTTTTGAGAAGTATTTTTCAGCCTCAAGAGCGGCCAACATTAGGAAAGAGATCTGTGGTGTAAGGCAACATAATGGAGAATCTCTACATGAATATTGGGAACGTTTTAAGAAATTATGTGCAAGCTGTCCCCATCATCAAATTAGTGAGCAATTACTTATTCAATATTTTTATGAGGGCTTACTAACCAATGACAGGAGTATGATTGATGCAGCTAGTGGAGGAGCTTTGGTGGATAAAACTCCTGAAGCCGCGAGGAACTTGATTGCAAATATGGCAGCTAATTCTCAACAATTTAATACTAGACTTGATTCTTATTCAAAACATGTTAATGAGGTAAATGTTTCATCTCTTGAACAACAGATTGCGAGTCTAACTTCTCTTGTTCGTCAAATGGCTGTAGGTAACATGCAAACAACGAAGGTTTGTGGAATTTGCTCGGTGGCGGGACATCCAACCGATATGTGCCCAACTCTTCAAGAGGAGCCCATTGAACAAGTAAATGCAGCTGGGAGTTTTCCAGGACCACCGCAAAGGAAGTATGATCCCTATTCAAACACGTATAATCCGGGATGGAGGGATCACCCCAATCTCAACTATGGGAATCCACAAGTGAATCAGCCTACAACTCAATTTCGCCCAACTGGACAGCAATATCAACAATATAGACCGCAATAACCCCCGAGACCACAACAAAATCCAACTCCGAATTCTGGTATGTCTTTAGAAGATATTGTTAATTCCCTTGCTACTAGTGCTATGCAACTTCAACAGGATACAAAACAATTTAAACAAGATACAAAACAAATTCAACAAGACGCAAAGGCCAGTATCCAAGGTTTGGAACATCAAATGGGCCAGATGGCGTCAGCAATTAGCAAGCTAGAGGCGCAGAATTCGGGAAAATTACCTTCTCAAACGGTAATAAATCCAAGAGAGAATGCAAGTGCAATCATTTTGAGAAGTGGTAAAGAACTTGAGACTCCAATAAAGGAAGTTCCTACATCGTCTGCGCAAGGAAAAGAGCAAGACATCGTCGCGGAAAAAATCTTTCCTGATGACGACGACGTACCTAAACGTAAGTTTCCACCTCTTTCTGATTATAAACCTGTACCTCCTTTTCCTCAGGCTTTGACAGAATCAAGAAAATATGAGAAGAATTCAGATCTATATGAGACTTTTCGCCGATGCGAGGTAAATATTCCACTCTTAGATGCTCTTAAACAAGTACCTCGTTATGCTAAATTCTTGAAAGAATTGTGCACAATTAAGAGGAAGCAGAAACTTAAAGGATGTGAGAAGGTGAAAGTAGGGGAAAATGTTTCTGCAATTCTTCAAAGAAAAATTCCTACAAAGTGTAGGGATCCAGGTATGTTTACTATCCCATGTACAATTGGTAACACCAAATTTGAGAAAGCTATGTTAGATTTGGGAGCTTCTATCAATGTCATGCCATATTCTATATATTCTTCTTTAAAACTTGGGCCTTTGAATGAAACTGGTGTTGTGATTCAATTGGCTGACAGATCTAACGCCTATCCTAAAGGTGTAGTTGAAGATATTCTTGTGCAGGTCAATGATTTAGTTTTCCATGCTGATTTTTATGTGCTTGATATGGAGAATGGTGATCATAGTACTCCTATTTTGTTGGGAAGACCTTTCTTGAAGACATCCAAGACTAAGATAGATGTCCATAGTGGCACACTTACCATGGAATTTGATGGTGAAACTGTTAAGTTTAATATTTATGATGCCATGAAATATCCTGCTGATGATTGTTCAGTGTATTCAATTGATGTGATTGATTATTTATCACAGGAAGTTTTTGAACTTAGTGATAAAGATGAATTGGAAGTGGCTATTAGCAAATCTCTTGAGGAAGAAAATGAGGAGCTATCTTTGAGTACTAATTTGCAGGAAACTGTTGCAACACTGAATGATTTTTCGATAATTCAGCAATCAGGTAACGATTCTTCTAGTTTATTACCTGTATCTAATGAGAAATCATTACCTTCTGAATTGCAAGCACCTATTCCAGATCTGAAACCTCTTCCTAATCATCTTAAATATGCTTTTCTTGGAGATGAAGGAGTATTACCAGTGATTATCTCCAATAACCTTAGTGCACCACAAGAAGAAAAACTTGTGCAGGTTCTTAAGGAGCATAAGACAGCTATTGGTTGGACAATTGCAGACATCAAGGGAATCAGTCCAAGTACATGTATGCATCGTATCTTGCTTGAAGAGGGAGCGAAACCTTCCCGCCAACCACAAAGAAGGTTAAATCCGCCCATGATGGATGTTGTAAAGAAGGAGATCCTCAAACTTCTTGAAGTTGGAGTGATCTATCCTATTTCGGATAGCACTTGGGTTAGTCCAGTTCAAGTTGTTCCTAAAATGACAGGAATAACCGTGGTGAGAAATCACAAAGATGAGTTAGTTCCCACCCGTGTGCAAAATGGGTGGAGGGTTTGTATTGATTATAGAAAATTAAATGCTATAACCCGCAATGACCACTTTCCTTTACCTTTTATTGATCAGATGCTTGAAAGGTTAGCTGGTCATTCTTATTATTGTTTTCTTGATGGTTATTCAGGTTACTTTGAGATTGCAATTGCCCCTGAAGATCAGGAGAAGACGACGTTCACATGCCCATTTGGAACTTTTGCATATCGTCGCATGCCTTTTGGTCTTTGCAACGCCCCAGCTACTTTCAAAGGTGTATGGTTAGTATATTCTCAGATTATATTGAACAGATCATAGAGATTTTTATGGATGATTTCACAGTTTATGGAAACTCTTTTGATAGTTGTTTACATAACCTTACACTTGTTCTTCAAAGATGCATAGAAACTAGCCTTGTGTTAAATTCTGAGAAATGTCATTTCATGGTTGAACAAGGTATAGTTTTGGGTCATGTTGTTTCATCTAAAGGAATTGAGGTTGATAAAGCTAAAGTTGATGTCATTCAATCTTTACCTTATCCCACTAGTGTGCGGGAAGTTCGTTCTTTTCTTGGACATGCAGGTTTTTACCGAAGATTTATCAAGGACTTCTCCAAAATAGCATTACCGTTGTGCACGTTGTTACAAAAGGACAAGACTTTTGAGTTCGATGAAGCATGCAAAAAGGCATTTGATAAGCTGAAGGAATTGTTGACTTCTACTCCAATTATTCAACCCCCAGACTGGAGCGTTCCTTTCGAGATAATGTGTGATGCAAGTGATTATGCAGTGGGCGCAGTTTTGGGTCAAAAGATTGGAAGAGCTTCTCATGCAATTTACTATGCTTCCAAGACTTTGGATGATGCCCAGAGAAATTATTCTACAACTGAAAAAGAACTTTTAGCTGTAGTGTTTGCTTTAGAAAAATTTCGTTCTTATTTACTTGGTACTAAAGTCATTGTTTATTCTGATCATGCAGCCCTTCGTTATTTAATGACGAAGAAGGAGGCAAAGCCGAGATTAATCCGATGGATACTTCTCTTGAGTGAATTTGATTTGGAGATAAAAGACAAAAGAGGAACAGAAAATCGAGTTGCAGATCATCTGAGTCGGTTAGTTCATGTGGAGGATAAACTTCGTTTACAGGAAACATTCCCTGATGAACAATTGTTTTCTGCAACTGTGACATTACCTTGGTATGCAAATATTGTGAATTATTTGGTTACTAATATGTTACCTTCTGAATTGTCTAAGGCTCAAAGAGATAAGATTAAAAGTGATGCTAAATATTATGTGTGGGATGACCCATATTTATGGAAGCATTGTGCAGATCAAGTAATAAGAAGGTGCGTTCCTGAAAGTGAAATTATTTCTATACTCACTTTTTGTCATTCTTATGCTTGTGGAGGTCACTTTGGAGTTAAGAGAACGGCCAGAAAAGTGTTAGAATGTGGTTTCTATTGGCCTTCTTTATTTCGAGATTCATACTCTCTTTGTAAGTCATGCGAGAATTGTCAAAAGACAGGTAATATATCCCAAAGGAATGAGATGCCACAAACCCCCATATTATTTTGCGAAATTTTTGATGTTTGGGGCATTGATTTCATGGGTCCGTTCCCTATATCTTTTGGTTATATTTATATTCTACTTGCTGTGGATTATGTTTCAAGTTGGGTAGAAGCTAAAGCTACCAGGACTGATGATTCTAAAGTTGTTGCAGATTTTATCAAGTCTAACATATTATCCAGGTTTGGAATTCCAAGAGCTTTCATAAGTGATCGAGGCACTCACTTTTGCAATCGAACTGTTGAGGCGTTACTGAGGAAGTACCATGTGACCCATAAGGTGTCAACCGCCTATCATCCGCAAACGAGTGGACAAGCGAAAGTGTCAAATCGAGAGATCAAGTCCATCATTGAAAAGACGGTAAATCCAAATAGAAAAGATTGGAGTTTGCGTTTGGATGATGCGTTGTGGGCATATAGGACTGCATATAAGACACCCATAGGTATGTCACCTTATCGCTTGATATTTAGGAAACCATGTCACCTTCCAGTTGAGTTAGAACATAAAGCTTATTGGGCTATCAAGAGCTTTAATATGAACATGGATGAGAGTGGAGAACACAGGAAGTTGCAACTGCAAGAATTAGAGGAAATTCGCAATGATGCCTATGAGAGCGCTAGGATTTACAAGGAAAAGACAAAAGCTTTTCATGATAAGATGATCTCTAGAAAGGAGTTTAAAGTTGGTCAAAAAGTTCTCCTTTACCAATCACGCTTACGTTTGTTTCCAGGTAAGTTGCGTTCTCGTTGGATTAGACCTTTTATTGTTACTAATATTTTTTCTCATGGTGCTGTTGAAATTCAAAGTTTAGCCACTTCCAAAATGTTTACGGTGAATGGCCATCGACTTAAACCTTTCTATGAAGGCGTTCCAACAGAAAAATTGGAAAAATTGGACCTTGAGGAACCAACTTATATTGATTAAAGAAGCAAGCATGAAGTCGAGCCAATGACAATAAACAAAGGCGCTGCTTGGGAGGCAACCCAAGGGGAGTTCGTTCCTTTCTCTTTTTATTTTCGCATTTCCATTTTAGTTATTTTTGCTTTTCTTTGCATTCCACCTTCCATTGGGGACAATGTCAGTTTCAAGTGTGGGGGAGGAGATCTAGGTTGCATTTGCCATGAGCGAGAACCAGTTAAGCTTGACATATTCATAACATGATTGAATGAGTAATTTTGCGACTTAGAATTAATTAATTGAGTTATTTTCCTTGAGTTGGTAGTGACTGAATGAGTAGACAAAAGCTGGTGAGATTTTGAGCCTTTAGACTGACACATTCATATCAGTCTCACTAATTTCTTTCATGAGAGATATTCTTCCATGGATTTGTTTTTCTAGAACTTGCTTTGATTCTATTCGAGGTCACATTGACACATGCAGACATGAACATGATTAAGGCCATATTTGTTATAAGTTACTTAAGCCAAATAGCCTACCTTGTGATTAATTTTTCCTTTTGCTAAACACCTTTGAGCTTTATTGACTTCATTGTTAACCCACATTACAAGCCTTAAACCTGAAAAATATTTCCGTTACCCAAGCCATGAAACTAGTGGAGCATTGATCATTATTATGACATGTATGGGTGCAAAAGTTCAAGTGTGGGGGTGTTTGGATTTGTGGTTTGGCTATATTTGAAAACAAAAAAAAAAAGAAGAAAAGAAAGTGAAGGAGGAAATTGTTTCTCATGTTACAAAATATGTTTATGAATCCTCCTAATATTCCAAGAAAGGGGGATGTTTATGTATGATCTCTACAAAGGTGGAAGTTTTTGCAAAAAATTGTTCACTATTTCAGTTAAAAAGTATTCCTTTGAACAATCTCTTTACCAATGTGGTAATGTTTTATGGGTTGAGTATGTTAAAGCTAAGTTGAAGAAAGTTGTTGAATGGAGTGATTGGTTGTACATGTCTTATTGATGCATTTTTGCTCCATTAGTTCCATTGGCTTTTGAGCTACATTCCCAAATATTTCCCACCTTAATCCTGGACCACATTACAACCTTTTGAAGTCCTTATGATTTGTGTTATGCATGTGATTCTAGTGGCGGAGAATGAGAAGATATGCAAGCTTATGGTAGATCATTTTCATTGGAATGAATTTGAGTGAAATACATACCCTTCAAACACATGAGAGTTGAGTGTTAATTTCCGTGAGGGTCTACTTATTTAGTATGCTTCATCTCCAAGTGAAAATGCTTATTGATTGATTTTTAAGTTGTTTAAAAATGTTTGTTCATGATGTGTTATGAATTGTGAAGAGCTTAATTGTTCTTTGTTGATGGTGTTGCAACCTTGATTTCTTGAGTAGAGTGAATTTTAGTTTTGCCCGAGGACGAGCAAAAGCTAAGTGTGGGGGAATTTGATGAGAATGCATAATGTTATATTTTTATCCCTTAATACTTAGTCTCCTATGCTTATTTAGTTCCTAAATACACTCATTATTCTTATATTTTGATTTAGGATGCAATTGAAGTCCTTAAGTCAAAAAGAAGCTGAAAAGAATGCATGGATCAACTTTAAAGATTTATCTGTACCTGCTCATGAAGAACCAGAGGATGTGCCATACATGGTTGGAAAGCTCTTGAAGTCTAGATTCTGGAGAATTTTACGGTTCGTGATTCCGAGTTTCCTAGAGGAAGTTACGGCAATTTCAGTACCGATGCGCAGTCTGAATGGCAGAAAGGAAAATAAGCTGGAAGTCCGAGCGAAGGTCCGATCGATCGGACCTGGCAAAACCGTGACAGAACATGTAGTTTTTGGCTGAATATGGTTCGATCGATCGAACCATCCCTCCTATTGAGCTAGATCGATCCGACTCCTAGAGTTGGATCTATCGGACTCAAAAATAGCCAGAGAAGGTGGATTTTTATGCGTCCGATCGATCCAGCACTTAAAGTTCGATCGATCGGACTTGGGAATTAAAGGGTGACAGAACGTATGCTTTTTAGAGGAACATAGTTCGATCGATCGGACCATCGATCGAACTCGGGAAGAGCCAGAGACGAAGGATTTTTACGAAATCGATCGATCCGACTCCCTTAGTCCGATCGATCGGGCTCGGGCGTGAATAGAAGTTGAAGATTTTAATGAGACCGATCGATCCAGCATCCAAGGTCCGATCGATCGGACTTTCCCAGTAACAAAAATCAACGATTGTGATCTAATCCGAGGGTGGATACACTTGAGGCTATAAATAGGACTCTTTCTAGGGTTTGAGGGGGGGTTTCTGGGACACTTTTGGCTACTCTTTCTCCTCTTTTATATTTTTTCTAGGTTTTCTTTTGCTTTATGAAATCTTTTGGAGGATTGTTCTTGATGGCCCTGCGTGGCTAAATCTTGATCCTTGGTCGAGGAGACTGAAACCTCGGAATCAATGAAACTGTGAGATCTAATTTATTTTTATTGTTCAGTTTATACATGAGTATTGGATGTTCTTCTGAGATTAAATCTTCATGATTACCTTGTCTAATTGCTAGGAGGCCTACTAGTTTATTATTCATGGTGATCTACTGCTAGGTTTGATATCAAATCCGGAATTGTTTGATCCCTCTAATCTGCGAAGCAACTAGGATCTAATAATTTACTGCTGATCAGATCTTGTTAGATCTTAGGAAGAATATTCAACTAGATTAAATGCAACCGCTTGTGCTTGTGTTGTTTAGCTTCATCGATCTCCCTATTCTTAACGCTGCTACTAGATTAAATCTACAGCGCTTGTTTTAGGTTGTCTAGTAGTTAGGGTTGATTAGATCGCTTGTTTCTAATTAACTATGATCGAGGAGAGCTTCGAATTGAATTCGGACGGTGAATATTCATGGTATAAATTGATTGATACTTGCATCTATGATCAGTTATTGGATTCCGATGGTGGATGTTGACTCAGACCAAGGTTTGTTCTCTTGATTTAACTCGTTTCTTCGCTTTAGATTATTTCTTTACTGTTTTCCTCACGTTTAAAACCCCCCATCTTTATTCACTGAGCACAAAACTAGGCTAAACACTCTTCGTGGGATCGACTCGTACTCGCACTACTACATTCATTTTAACGGGTATTGGTTTTATTTTTGAGTGCCTGCGACAGCACATCAACATTTGTCACACCCGGACTCAGTAAACTAATCCAGGCTTAGGTGTGACAACTTAGTATCAAAGCATGCTGTAAGTCCCAGGGATAAGATTAGGCTTGTGGTTAAGGTTTTGAGCGTGAATTGGGATAGTTCTAGGAGTAGAGCATCCATGTGTGCTTGTTCTTGCTCGTATGTGATATGCTTTTACTTTATTGATGGCTGTTGTGTTTTGGTTTCTTACGAGTGGACGTCTGTCGTCTTTGGTAAACGTGCAGATGATAGGGAGCCGGGCTAGCTGTCCAGTCTTGGGTCGTGGTAGTGCGTGCGACGAGCGCGCCACTCAACAGGCCTTAGGAACCAACGCAGACCTGCCCCAAGCACCTGCACTAGAGCCAGAGCCGAGGATTGAGGTCGTGATGGAGGAAGATGCTTCTTTTGTCGCCGAGGAGGTCTCTCCTCCACTCGACCAGCGTGTTGTTGCGACAACGGTGATCGACTTCCAGAGGCTGAACCCACCTAGGTTCAGCTGTGCTAGGGGCGATCCAGCGGTGGCGGATGACTGGCTGGAGGGAGTCAGTCGCGTCATTGACACTCTATTCATCCAGGAAAATCGGGTTCGGGTCAGACTTGCCACGTTCCAGCTCGACGGGGACACTTTGGACTGGTGGCGTTCTGTTTTGGCCGCCAGGGACGGGAGTGACCCATCATGGGTCGTGTTTCGTTCGTCTTTTCTTGGTGTATTCTTTCCCCGTAGTGCACGCTCGGCCCTAGTCCGTGAGTACCATACCCTTTCTCAAGGTACTCAGTCCGTAGTGCAGTATGCAGCTAGGTTCACTAGACTTGTCAGGTTTGCTGGGGTAGTATCGACGTACCCTTTTGCCAGAGCTGAGCAGTTCTAGTGGGGGCTTAGGCCCGAGCTCAGACCGCTGATCGCGGCGCAGCGCACTAGCACGAACGCAAAAATGCTGGACGGTGCCTTGGCAGTGGTGGCTCAGTTGTAGGAGCCGGGGCCCAGAGTAGTCCAGCCGGTGTCATTTGTGAGTGCCAGTGGCAGAGGTTAGCCACAGAGAATAGTTCAGGGTAGAGGAGGTCCGTGGAAGCCGCGACAGAGGTACCCATTGTGAGGACCCGTACCTCCAACCCGGTCCGACCGCGTCGGTCGAGGGTCTAGTTTGGTTGGTTTGGCTCGGTTGGCCTTGCTTCGCGATTTCCTTTGATCGTTGCGACTCCAGGGGTAATCCATTGGCGGAGTTGGTTTCACACACGCGTTGTGCACACACGACCATGTGGTGATGTATGTGCTTGATTAGACCATCAGGGGAACCCTAGATCGGAGGATCTTGAAGAGATCAAGGTTTGAGCTGATGGGATCAGATCTGGCCGATCGGACGGCCACGATCTAATCTTAAGCCATTAGTACTTAAACCTCCACTTAACCTTTCTCTCGTTAGGGCTGAGATCGCGACCTTTGAGAGAGAGGGAGAGAGAGAGGAGTGGCCGGCGACCCGCGCCTGACGGCGATCGTGACCGGACGAGGGCGGAGAGCACGATGACGGCTGGGCTTCCCTCTTCAATGGTGAAGAGCTTGGTGACGACAATGGTGATGGCGACCATAGCTGGAGAGGGACGAGGCGGCAGCGAGCTCGGAGACGACGACTACGACGGGAGAATACAAGGGAGGAGGCGATCCCGATCTAGAAAGGTAGGGGAATCTGCCCTAATCTCTGATTAGGATAGTTAGGATGGGTTCCGATGCATGCTAGTTTAGGGTCTTGGTGATGCTGCCTTCTCTCTTGCTGCCGTGATTTAGACCTATAGATTTCCATGGTTTTTTGTGAGATTTTTCCCTCTCTGGTTTTTGATGTTGGATCTCTTGCATCCATGGTTTTAGCTATTGAATTCATGGCTTTTCTTGGGATGTTCTTACCCTATTCCCATGCTGCCATGCTCTGTTCTCCCTTGTTCTTGGTTTGCCGGAGGCTTGAGCTCCTCCAACCCCCTTTCTAATTTCACTCGAATTTCTTGGTGTTTGGTTGGATTTGCTGATCTTACTTGGGTTCCATAGCTCGATTGGGTTGTTGCGTTTGCTGTCTTTCTTGTGATTAACTTATGGTCTCGGTTTCGTGGACTGTGTCCGGATTGATGGTCTGATCAACTGCTGGGCTAGGATTGCCTTTTTCATTCCCCTGTTTTGGTTCCTTGGATGCTGACGGATTTCAGATGAGATTTCTCCTTCTATTCCCTGGTTCCCTTAACGTTGAATGCCGATGGTTTTCCGATGAGTTTTCTTGCTTCTCTTCTTTGGTTTTTGGTTGGTCAATGGGTTTCCTCCCCTATTTCCTTGGGTTTGATCGGAGCCTCTATTTTTGTCCCCTATTCTTCCTCTTCTCCTTGCTGTCAGTGTTCATATCCATGGATGAGTGGTGGATTTTGATGAGGGTTGCTTTCCCTGTTCCCGGATTGATGAGTCTTTTCCCTCTCCCTCCGTTGTTTCCGTCGTGATGCATGCTACCCTAGTTTCCTGGCTTCTCTGTTGTTTTCATGGCTTCCGAATGCCATGCGTTGTCTGGTTTGTTAATGGAAGCTTTTCTTTTCCCTCCCCTGCTGCCATGCTCTGTTCTCACTTGATGTTATGTGATGCAATGCTTAGTTCCTTCTTGTTGGATGGGGTGTGCCGGTGTTAAGCTATTGGGTTGCCGGATTTCTCTTAGGTTTCCAGGTTCTTCCTCCGGGGTATGTTGCTCTGTTTTTTTCCCTTGGCTGCCATGGATCGTTCAAGGGATTTAGGATTGTTCAGGTGCTTAATATCATCTCCCAACTCTTCCCCCGATTTTTCCCAGTTAATCTTAGGGCATCTGGTTGGGTTTACTGATTAGAGTTGGATATCTTAACTTTATCGCATTGCGGCAACCGTGTGTTTTCCCTCGATTCACTGCCAATCTCTGATTTCTAGTTCGCGGCTTTTGTTTTGGATCTGAACCTACCAAGGGGATGGTTGTTGGGTACATGGCACTTGCTGGTGTTCTTCCGTCCTTGAACTAGTTAGTATTGGGTATGCATGTCAGGTGCTTGTCGGATTGCTCATTACTGCTGTGGTCTTTGGCTAAGCCGTGCTGCGTAGTTATCTGTCAATTTTGATTGGGTCATCGTCGTTCTTATGATTATTTGGTTGAATGCTTGATTGTTCCTTGCCCTTACTCAACTCTTTTAATATGATGATAATTATGCCAATTCTGTACTCATATCTTATGTTTAAGCCATGGGCCGAAGGTGTGCCATGTGATTGAATGATATTATGCATGGTTTGGAAATGATATAAGTAGAGTGTAAATCTAATTGCTGGATGTTTTAATGTATATGTGGTGACCATGTGTTGGTTTGCACCTTGGGGATGGTTGAGTGATTGTCGCTTCTAATTGCTCCCTTGTTCTTAGCTTATGCATATATACTTCTTCATCTATCATGTTAGCTTGCTATCTCACCCTGTGGACAATGGATTGATGATTTGGCATGTAGAGACACCCAGGCCTAGTTGTTTGAATCAGCTCATGCATGATGCTTGCATGAGAGGCATTCAGGCTAGGTGGTAGGTGATGGGTTCGATCGCCGATCCGGGGTTCTCGGGTAGCCCGGATCTAGCCCTAGGTCTGGGGTTTGGTTGTTTGAGGACTAGGACGAGTTTGTGTGGTGATGATCTAGTGTTGATCGAGGTTGCAACCTAGATATAATCAATTGAATTATGATATTGAGGAATAGAGGTCATATTGTCTGCTTGTCCCAAGGGCCTAAGTGTGGATGTCGATATCCATGACGTATGTCCCCGTGCAAGGGGTGGTGTACGGTGAAAGCTCTGGCGGTGAGTGCAGCGGCGATGCACCGACCCTGGGTCCGGGCTTGTGTTGGCCATCCTCCTTGTTTCGTCGCTTGGGTGAGGGTGATCCTATTTAGGGGCCCATTCTGGATCGACGAGGTGTGATGCTTCCAGTGGCACCTTAGACTTGGGATGAAGGACAATACTGTTGTGGTTTCCCCTTCCATGAGTGTAACGTAGAGTAGAACCTTACTGGGAATTGTTGCTCACTCTACCTGGGCTGCATCGGCGATACAGGTCGATGCAGTTCCTTCTTTCATGCGTTCTTCTAGAAGATGGTGTGATATTTCGAGATGACCGAGGACTTGGAGCTTCAAGGAGTTCTTCTATTGTTAATTTACAGTTTTAATCAATTGATGTATAATTTGATGTATCCAAGAACAGAATTGTATGATTATTAATTCAGTTCTATTTGATAAATGTTGTAATATTCTTTGATATAGATGTTGAGGAATGTGAGGATGTTGAGATTGTAAAATTGTAAAATATACAAGTTCCTTGTGCTATAATTATAAAGGTGATTCTGTCAAAAATTTTCTATGAACTTGAGGACCAAATTGTTCAAATTCTTAGCAGTTATATATTTGTGCGCCAATTGATGATATAAACAGGTTTAGGTGGCTCACGCCTCGATCTGGATGGGTTTTCTGGGTCGGGGTGTGACACCCAAGACACCAACAACCATACCAGCGTCACCTACCCCAGTACCAGCAAAGCCCAGACAGGTAGACCAGCTACTTCTCACAGCTGGGCCTCAGGGACAGACGTCCGCGGGAGGAGGCCAGAGCCAGCAGCTAGCGCTTTGACCTCCTGTGTGCTACGAGTGCCACCAGACAGGGCATTTCCACCGAGACTGTCCGACGTTGAGAGCATAGCCCATTCGTGGCGGAGCTGGCGGAGGTTGGAGGACACCAGGAGCCGGGAGAGGCAGAGGTCATGGCGGAGGTCGAGGCGGTCCCAGAGGGGGAGTCTACGCACTTCCATACCGCGAGTACCCAGACAGAGTCCAGCCACCTTTCCAACCCTACTAGTACCCGCCACCCCATCAGACACTAGCTCTTCCACCAGCCCCAGTTGACCCACCAGTCCTCAGAGGTACCTTTCAGCTTTTCAGTTCATTCGTAGATCTGCTGATAGATTCTGGGGCGTCGCATTCCTTTCTAGCTAGTGAGTGTGTGGCATCGCTAGGGCTAGAGACAAAGCAACTTGGAGTCACACTACACCTAGACACACCGGTCGACGGAGAGGCTCGTGTTGAGCAGATCTATCATTCTTGCGAGTTGGAGGTTGGGGGCACCCGTGTCTTTCTAGACCTTCGGATGTTAGACATGGTCGGGTTTGACGTGATCCTCGGTATGGATTGGCTGACTTCATACCGAGCCGTCATCGACTATCGGCGTTGCAGGGTGACTGCTTGGACACCTGACGGCACTCGTTTTGTTTTGTTGGGGGATCGCCAGTCGGCCGACTCCCACGGTTGTTGTTGTTTTCCTAGCTGCGAGGGGCAGCTGTTAGCTTTACTGGTGCGCCTTTCCTTGTTCACTACAGAGGGCAGTCGATAGAGCAGTTTGCATGCAGTGGTTTGTGAGTTTGCATATGTCTTTCCAGACGAGCTACTAGGCCTTCCTCTTTCCAGAGTTGTAGACTTCTAGATAGATCTTGTACCGGGCACCGAGCCGATCTCTTTGCCAGCTTTCAGGATGGCACCAGCAAAGCAGAGGGAGCTGAGGATCCAGCTGGACAGGTTGATCGGCAGAGGTTTCATCCGTGCCAGCACGTCACCTTGGGCAGCTCCTGTGTTGTTCGCAAAGAAGAAGGACGGTACGCTTCATCTTTACATTGATTACAGGAAGCTGAACAGGGTGACGGTGAAGAACAAGTATCAGATGCCGAGGATCGACGACTTGTTCGACCAGCTCCGAGGTTCTTCGGTCTTTTTCAAAGATTGATATCCGTACCGGCTACCATCAGCTGAGGATTCGACATTACGACATCCCGAAGACAGCCTTCCGTATGAGGTACGGATTGTACGAGTTCACGGTGATGCCGTTCGGCCTGACGAACGCACCAGCGGCATTCATGGACCTGATGCAGAGGGTCTTCCGACCGTACTTGGATCAGTTCATGGTGGTGTTTATCGACGACATCCTAGTCTACTCACGCATGGAGGAGGAGCACGAGCAACATCTTAGGGCAGTGTTGCAGCTACTGAGAGAGCATAGTATGTATGCCAAAGCCTCCAAGTGCGAGTTCTGGCTTCCTGAGGTACAGTTTCTGGGGCATGTGGTGTCAGTGGCGGGCATTTCAGTTGATCCGGCCAAGGTCGAGGCAGTGCTACAGTGATAGAGGCCGACGACAATGTTCGAGGCCCCCAACTTCCTCGGTTTGGCAGGATACTATAGGAGGTTTGTGCGGGACTTCTCCAGAGTTGCAGGGTCGTTGACCAGATTGACACAGAAGGCCGTCCCATTTGTGTGGGACGATGCTTGCAAGCAGGCATTCATGTAGTTGAGGACCAGATTGACGAGTGCACCGATCCTGATAGTTCCAAAGTGAGGCGCCGGCTACAGTGTCTACTGCGACGCCAGTTGGGAGGGTCTAGATTGTGTGCTGATGCAGGAGGGCCATGTGGTGGCCTACAGTTCCAGACAGCTGAAAACCCATGAGAAGAACTATCCAGTTCACGATCTCGAGCTTGTAGCAGTTGTCTTCGCTCTGAAGATGTGGCGACACTACCACTACGGTGAGCGGTTCTTGGTGTACTCGGATCACAAGAGTTTGAGGCATGTGTTCACCCAGCGTGACCTGAACCTCAGGCAGCGACAGTGGATGGAGCTATTAGAGGACTATGACTTCGAGTTGCATTACCATCCTGGTAGAGCAAATATCGTAGCAGACGCTCTTAGCAAGCAAGCTAGAGACAGTAGAGTGACCTTGGCAGCGATATCAGCTTGACAGTGGCAGATGATAGAGACAGTTGGTCAGTTCGGGCTTGACTTCGATGACCAGGCGATGGGAGATTTTCTGTATGCTATTCACAACATCCCAGTTCTTTTGGGAAGAGTGATCAAGGCACAGGGTGGAGACCCAGAGCTCGTGGAGACCCGTGCTGCAGTCGGCACCGAGCATACGGCTGAGGGTTGGATAGTGTCGGGAGACAGTGGTCTACTCTTCAGAGGCAGAGTTGCAGTTCCAGCAAACCCCATGTTGCGAGAGGAGATCCTTCGTGAGTTCCACCACTCATGTTTCCCCATTCACCCCGGGAGTACCAAGATGTATCACGATCTACGCCGACAGTTTTGGTGCTACGGGATGAAGAGGTCAGTAGCAGAGTTCGTTTCCAAATGCCTCACCTGTCAGAAGGTGAAAGTAGAGCATAGACGGAAACCAGGTTTACTGCAGCCACTTCCAGTGTCAGAGTGAAAGTGGGAACATATAGCGATGCACTTCGTCACCGGGCTACCCAGGATACCTAGGGGGAATGATGTGATTTGGGTCATTGTCGATCGACTGACCAAATCGGCTCATTTCCTCCCCATGAGGATGACAAATCTAGTTGCCAGACTGAGCTAGAGGTACATCGACGAGGTGGTATGACTGCACGGCATCCCAGTGTTGATAGTGTCAGACAGAGATCCCCAATTCACCGGTAGATTCTGGAGCAGCTTCCAGGACTCCTTGGGGACAGCAGTGACGTTCAACACATCTTTCCACCCTCAGACAAACGGGACAGTCAGAGCGAACGATCCAGATCTTGGAGGACATGCTCAGAGCATGTGTGTTAGATGCTGGAGGTACTTGGGAGCAGCACGTGACTTTGGTGGAGTTTGCCTACAACAACAGCTTTCAGACTAGTTTGGATTTTGCACCCTTTGAAGTGTTGTATGGCAGACCATGTCGCTCACCAGTGTGTTGGAAAGAGGTTGGGGAGGTGTTCCTTACCGGTCCAGACATCATCAGATAGTCATCAGAGCGGTTGGCTTAGATCAGACATAGACTCCTGACAACGTAGAGTAGGCAGAAGAGCTACGCAGATTATAGGCGACGACCCCTGGAGTTCACAGTTGGCGACAGAGTGCTACTGAAGGTGTCTCCGCGCAGAGGATCGATCAGGTTTGGTAACAAGGGCAAACTAGCACCGAGGTTCACGGGCCCTTTCGAGATCGTCAAGCACGTTGGAGCAGTCGCCTACCAGTTGGCTCAACCCCCGCACATGTCAGCGGCTCACCCCACATTCCATGTGTCGATGCTGAGGAAATACATTCCAGATCCATCTCATGTGATTAGGCACGACGACATCGAGATAGAGGAGGGCGCCACCTACATAGAGCAGCCATTGCAGATTTTAGACAGACGAGACCATGTACTGAGGGGCAGATCGTTACCGTTGGTCATGGTTAGGTGGAGACATGGCAGTGCAGAGAGTTTGACTTGGGAGCGAGAGGATCGCATAAGTCAGGAGTTTCCCCGACTGTTCACCCCGGCAGGTAGTTTTCTTGTTGTGGGCGTTGATGCCCCTAGCTTGTAGCTTTGCTTGTGCAGGTAGGCCTAGTTGGTTCTTTTCTCCCAGGCCTTATCCTTATTGAATTTCGGGACGAAATTCTTTTTAAAGATGTTAGGTTGTGAGGACCCGTTCCTCTAACCTGGCTCGACTACGTGGGTCGAGGGGCATTCCCTGTTTGTTTGGTTTCGCGTCGGGTGCGATCAGGTAGATCGTGTTACTCTTGTGACCCCAGGGGTAATTTGGTAAATTACGCCTGGTGGTCGATTTCACACCCGTGTAATGCACACACGGCTTTGGATTGATGTATGTGAATGATTATGACCTTAAGGGTGCCTCCGATCGGAAGATCGGAGCTCGATCGGGAAAGATCAAATCGGACGGCAGAGATCAGATCCTGATCTCTATAAATACAATGACTTTCTCTCTCGTTCCTTTCTTTTTCCTTCTTCTCCTGTCGTTGTATCCCTCTCTCTCTCATGTCGGATGTGCTAGGGCTTCGGGTCGTGATCTTCGAGGAGCGGATCTTGGCGATCGAGATTGGGGGATACGTGGAGGAGCTGCCCTGCCTGTTCAAGTAGGTGCTTCTACCCCGATCATGTGGTCGGGTTTATCTAGGATAGGTTTATTGTGCTTTTGATGTAGTTGTGCGTGGTAGAATGTTGTGAAACTTAATACGTTTTTGTTATGGCTTGCTTAGAGTGTTTCTACCAGTTGGTTTCATATTTTATTGGACGATTCTCGTTTTATCGCCGATTTTTCGATTTTTGACCGTTTAGACCTAGGTTTGGGTTTTAACCGTCAAAATCTTGTTTTCTTTGTACCAATAGTTTCCCCTTTATCTATTACGCATGCTTGCAAAGTTTCATCGAATTTTGATAAGCTTTGATAGATCAAATCTAAGAGATTGGATTTCTGGTACTGTTCTTAGGAACTGTGCACCATGCTTGACAGTCGACCGTTGGATCGACTGTCATTCAACGGTCGACTATCAGGTGTTGGCACGCTTAATCCTGGCCTCACCGTCGACTGTCAGATCAACTGTGAGGCTCTTGATGAGTCCCTAAATATTCATAATTAAACCCCTTAATTTACCTTTGTTAGGCCTAGAGTGTTTGTATTTAATAGTTTGTTAGTTGATTTCAGGTTTAAATAGGTTTTGAGAAGAAATACAAGAGTTTCGGCTAAGAAGATGAATTTATTTGATAAAGACTGCTTCGTCGTCTGTCAGGAAAATATTCGCCAGATATTTTGTATAAGTCCAAATATTCTGGAAATTTAGTATATGATAGAAGACTTCAAGATCTACAATGTTCATGTTGGACACTTTGCCAGATTCCTGATGGTATGCTAGCAGAATTGAAGAATACATGAAGATACATAAGCTGGAAAGCTGCTCCATCGATGCTGAAAAGAATATTCGCCAAATATTCTACATTAATTAGAATATTATGAAATATTTTGGAGATGACAGAAGACTTCCAGATCTAGAACTTTCCTGTTGAAGACTTCCTCAGATTCCGAACAGATTAGCTTCAGAATTGATTACAAATCGGAATTCCGAGTAGGAATTGAAGAATAAGGAAGCTGATGACGTGGCAGTTATTAACCTAGTCAAACTGGGAAGTCCGATCGATCGGATTTGAGTCCGATCAATCACTTCGATGATGTCAGCAACCCGGAATTTAGGAAAATTAGAGTTTAAGTTCAACTATAACTCCTAATTCCGGGATTAAGGGTTTCTATTATATTCCAGCCGAAAATTATCATCTTTTGGACCACTTTTGGAGGAGAAGGCTAGGGTTTTGAAGATGGAGATCTTTCCGCGGGGATCGACGGCTTCCTTCCCAACACCTTTGGATCTTATTCAGAAGATGAGTAGCTAATTCTTAACTTAGGGATCTCATGAAACCCTAGTGTAGCTTTTGATTTTCATTGGTTTGATTCTTGTAAACTTCTTCTCAACATGATCTTATAAATATGTTTTTAATGATTAGAGATTTGAGGGAACAGAGTTCATTTGAAGTATTTTCAGTCGTATAAGCTTTCTGTGATTGTTTATACAGATTTATGAGATGGTTTTCATGTGATTTATGGTTTGCTTTTGAGATAGGCTATACTATGCTAGGATAGGTTGTGCCAAGGTCATTAGGAGTAGTATAACTTAAAGTAATCGTAGGATCGAAGACAACCTATGCCAAGAAAGATAGGCTATGCCGTTAGGAACATAAATCTTATTTTAGGGATTCATGTGAGCTTGTAGCCATATGATCCATAATGTTGAGAGAAGTGAGCAAGAGGATAACTAGAGGAGATTGAAGGTGAATCTAGGGTGGATTGAGTAATTCCTAAGTAATTCATAACTTGGTTCAAATCCTGATCACTTTACTTGCTTTCTTAGGTAATTATTAGATAATTTTACATTCAATTTTGATTATTCCGCATAGGATTTCGAGTTTTGAGTATTGATTTCAGTTTCCATCATTTTCCCTGTGGATCGACTCCGGATTTCACCACTAGTCTATGTAGTAGTATTAGTGATTGAATAAGGATATAAATTTAAGATTTGATTGAGGTTAGCAATGTTTTAACGACAACGTTTGCGAGCGATCAGCTCTGTCTCGTTTTGGGCCTCCTAGGGTCGACGTTCCGATCGACCGTGGGTCCTTACTTTTTTCCCACCTGGCCTCACGGTCGACCGTCGCATTGACCGTGAGGCTCTGTCTCATTTTGGGCTTCTCAAGGTCGATGTCCCGATCGACCGTAGCTCTTATGTTTTTCCCAATTTTGGTCTCACGGTCGATCGTCAGATCGACAGTCGCATCGACCGTGGCCTCACAGTCGACCGTCGGATCGACCGTCGCATCAACTGTGAGCCCCTGAACTGTGTTTTCTGGCTTCCTTTGATTGGTTTTCGTTCATGATAGATACCCAATCATGTTAGGAAGCATGCATGCTGCTATCACAGCGTTTTCAAAGGATGGTAAACTTAGTTTGTCTTGCATTTAAATACCTAGTTGGATGGTAAACTTAAATGCTTCTTGCTTGCTTAGTCGTTTACTAGCTATGAGTGCTAGCTTACGTTGTATTGTGGAACCTTAGCCCGTTGCCGGTGTGTACCGAGGGCAATTGTATAACTGTTGAACTCATAATTGTTGTTGTGGCATATAAAGACATCTAGGTTAGATGTTTGCATGGGTTCATGCATTGTATGCATTAGAGGCATTTCAGGTTAGGCGGGGCAATGGATTGATCGCCAATCCGAGGCTCTCTAGTAGCTCGGATTTAGCCCTAGGACCGTGGCTGGGTAGTAAGGTTTAGGACATGATTGTATTATTGAAATTTTCATGTTATCGAGGATATGGTTCAGTCATCTATATTATATCGTCCTTGAGGTTTAGAGGTCATGACGCTTCTCCAAGGCCAAGTGCTAAGGATGGTTGTCGATGTCCCGGACATGGTCCCCAGGCAGTGGTTTTCTGTTGGGTAAGGGTGATCCTACTAGTTCTGGTTCTTGTTCCTCCCAGCGTGTTGGTTGATGTTCCCAGCATGATCGGTTGTGAAGAGTAGGAAGGATCCTTTGGGGAGTCGATAGGGGTTATGGGACCCCGTGGCATCCCTTAGACTTAAGCAGAGAGACATCACAGTTGTTGTTTTCCTCCCTTCAGTGTGTCGTAGAGTAGAACCCTACTGAGTTTGTCCCTCACTCCTACCCGGGCTGTGTTTTGCAGGTGCAGACGCCAGTTCTTCTTCAGTAGAACCAGCTAGATCAGCTTTTAGTGGCGTGATGACTTCCAGAGGTGCTTGAGGTTGCTGTGGGAGATCATGGGACTTTGTGGTTTCCTTTTCTTCATGTGCGACGTAGAGTAGAGTAGAACCCTACTGAGCTTTGTTGCTCACTTCTACCTAGGTTGTGTTTGCCAGTGCAGGCGTCAGTCATCCTCGGTGGTTCCAGCTGGATCAGGACTGGTGACGCGTTGACTTCCGGAGGCGTTTGAGGTCTCAGAGGGACATATACACATTTTGGCAGCTTTTGTTTATAGTTACCTTTTTTAGGATGATGTACTTAATATTTAATATATGAAATCTTGTACCCTCTTTTGATTGAGTTTTATTCCGCAATATTAATCTCTAATTTGTTAGATTTACAATTATTCCATTGGAAGTCTTTAAGTTCAATTTATTCCGCTTTGTACTGTATCGCGCTGTATCGGATGTAAATAGTGTAGGTTTCCCCTCACGTTCCGGTCCGGATGTATTTTCTGGGCCAGGGCGTGACAATAACAGCGTGAGATAGAGGATGCTCGACGTGGATGATCGGGGACTTGCATGGCCTGTGCTCGACAGTGGTAGAAGCACGATCCCTCCGAAGCTCATGAGGCCAACTCTTCACCGCGTACTCTTACCTCTTTATCACGCAACATGTGGTCCCATCACCTTTCTTTATTATTACTCTCTCACGTCCATGCATCTATGAGTCAAGCCTCCTCTATTAGATCACATGACCTCATAAAGATCAAGTCTCAGGGTGATCAAGATCTAACGGCCATCATTTGATACACGACACCCAAGGCTCGAGCGTTTCCCTCGCTCACTTAAGACATCGATCCTATCAAAATTTGCTCTTCTGTCAAAGACTAATCATCACATAGCCTCGAGCTCAACGACATCATTTTTCCATGTGTGTTTTCAACTCATAAGGAAAAGGGGGGGTATTTGTGTTACCGCTAAAAAATAGCAGATCTTGATTGTCAAAAAGGTGATCAAAATTGGCATAATGTGGGACTCAACCATCGCTGATCATGGAGGGCAATCGCCAGAAATCATGGAGAAATCATAGGAGATCATGGGGGGGCAACGTGGAGAGCAACCGTCAGAGGTATGGGATCATGGTTAGTTACTCACGTGAGAGGTTGTATAAGTATCTGATGGAAGAAGAGAATTGTAACACGAACATAACCTTTCAATGAAATCTTCTTCTTCTTCTTTTTTTCTGTTTCTTCTACCTAGGAGTAGCATAGCCATTACTTCTTCTACCTAGGAGTAGCATAACCAGCACTCTTTCTACCTAGGAGTAGCATATCCTTACTCTACATAGGAGTAGGAGTAGCCATTAATCTACCTAGAAGTAGGAGTAGTCTTCAATCTCCCATAAGAGTAGCCGTGGCCATAACATAGACTTAGATCTAGAACCAAAAGTCCTCTTAATTGAGGCACCGCATAACCCATCATCCTTATGATCTTCCCCACGGTTGGCACACCTCACATGCCTGGCGACCACGCGTCCATCCCTGACGCACATGTTGTTGTTCTATGTTTTTTCATGGAACAGTAATATAATCTAATCCACCCTATTACATAAGCCCCATTATAAGGTAAGGTTAAGGTTATAAGAGAAACAATTATCTAACGTTTATATCAAGAGTTTATCAACTTATGTAACAAGGCTTACATCATAGAGTTTATTTAATCTATCTTCTAATCTAATAATAATCTCAATCTATCTAACTTAACTCTTGTAATCTAATAACGTAAACACTTGGGGTGGGCGGTTATGTTAGAAGATCGTGAACGATTGGGGTGGACGAGATCGTGAACTTTCAAGGTGCGTTCCGGGGGGGGGGGGGGGGGGAGGGGTTGGGGTTTACCATTCTCTAATGAGTACGCCATCGAGAAAGGAGCTCGAGAACGTGCCGCCGCCGTTCGGGAAAGAGTTAGGGGCCGTTTGGATTGAGGATAAGTATGCATAAACCCCGTTTATGTATTCAAACACTTTTCTCTAAATCCTACATAACTACCTTTGATGATTGAGGATAACTAACTTTTAGTTTATCCACTATGGCAAATTTATCATATTCTCAATCCAAACGGGCTCTTAGAAAGCAGATGATGGGGGAAGTGATATCATCCTTTGCAGTTAGTTCTTTTCTGCCACCACTGAGGCCGCCGATGCCCAGAAGCAGGGACATGCCAAAGGATAGCAGTGTTGCCGTGTTCCTTCCAAAGAGAGCATGGGCTATGCTCCCTCCCTGAAGCCTTCCACAAGGTAAAAGCGTCAAAGATGTCGTCAACATTCCTGAATTGATGCAAAAAACATTTTACAACAAGAACTGGAAAATCATTTTCTTTTTATGTAATGCTTTTCGGTCATCTTTGAGAAGCAAATTGCTACTCTCAATCCGGTAATTAGACGGGCCACAATAAGCTTAGGGTATTTAGTCCATTTTAGAGAGAAAAAAAAGTCCAAAATACCCTTCCCAAATCACCTCTTCATATTTCACAATTTTAAATTTTAAATTGTAAAAATTTCAAATTTCATATTGTAAAATTTTCCAAATTCAAATTGTAGAAATTTAAAAATTAAAATTTCAAATCATAAAAAAATTTAAACTTTCAAATTTAAAATTTTAAAATTTAAAATTTCAAAATTTAAATCGTAGAAATTTCAAATCGTAAAAATTTCAAATTTTTAAAATTTAAAATTATAAAAATTTCAAATTTCAAATAGTAATATTTTTACAATTTCAAATTTTAAATAGTAAAATTTTAAATTTTCAAATTTGGTACCAAATATATTATTCTCACTGAATTGGTTCAAGCTGTGGACACCAGAGATGTATTAGATGGACTCTATGTCTTTGGGAATTGTCATCGCATCAAGTTACAACCTTGTACCACATATATTTGGTGAGAATGTTCGGAGTTATTTTACTCACTTGCAATTAAGAACTCCTCCAGTACCAAACCAAAAGCATCGATAAATAGCTATTACCTATGTTAGCAATCACTTCATGTAAGTTTTTTTACACCCTCATTACCTTGTATCACCCATTCCAACATCGTGGTGTCAACATTCACAGTATGAAGCTAAATGATGAGCCGCTCATTATATGGCATGTGCTCATTTGTAGTAAGAAATAATAGATACAACACCAAGCGTGCCGGGAGCAGAATTTGAAGGCAATATTGATTAGAATTTGTATTTTTATATATTTTTGTGTATCTTTTTTTGTGTATTGTTACATTTACTTTTACCTAAACATGGCTAAATCAATATTAGCTTAAGAGACTTTTCGGAAAACACAATGCATTTTTTAACTGTTAATATTTTTGTTATCATCATATATATATACCTTTTATTTCGATCCATATTTTTATACTTTTTCAAAATTTTACAAATAATGACTCCCAAAATCTACAACTAAAAAATAAACAAAAGATTACAAACATATAATAAAAAAAAACTATTTATCCAAAAAGAAAAAGAAAACTGATAAAAAAGAAATAAAATTGATAAAAAAATGAATAAAGAAAACTGATTAAAAAAAACAAAACTACTTTGATAAAAAGAAACAAAATTTTAAAAAAAACAACACAAAATTGAGGAAAAAGAAGAAAGAAACCAGCGGGGGTGTCAGGGGCTGGAGCCCATGACACGAACATGGCACGAGAAGTCTTGAAGATGGCGCGGTGAAAGTTGAAAATGACACGGCGGTCCGAGCCAAAGCAGAACTTGACGAGCCATGAAAGGATCCTATTGAGCGAGACGGGAAGCGAGGGAACCAGGGAGGCGCACAAGCAATATGCACGCGCCAAAGGAGTTTGAAGCGCGGCAGGACGCACCACGACGTGATGCGACACGACAAGATGTGGCGGATTTCATAGATAGAACGGCGAGTCGTGCCAAAACGAAGCACGACGCGTCATGCGACAATGCAAGCGAGCGCAACGCGCACCAAGGCAACCTAGGAGGGCTCGAGAAGTATGCGCGCATGCGGCACGCGTGATGGCACGCAGATAGCGTGAGTAACACAGCCATGTTCGAGTCGGACTAGGACTCGGAATGCCCAGACGTGAGGTGGTTGGCCATGGAGACCAGACTGTGTGTTCAAAAGTCCTAATTTCAGTTGGATTGGGATCCTGGAAGGACATGGCACGACAAAGGAGAGATTTGGCGCGGGAGAAGTCCAAGTTGTTCGGAAGTTCTAATTTGATTAGGACTCGACTCGCCCGGTGGAAGGTAGTTAGGCCATGAAGGCCAAACTGAGCGTGCAAGTGTCCTACTTCCATTTGGTCTGAGTCTCCAGCATGGGATGACATGGCAAATATGGAATATGGCACGGGGGAAGTTGTACTTGGCTCGCGGAAATTGGGAGGAGTTCTATTTCAAACCAAAGTGCGACAGATTTAGACAAACAACCATCTTTGGCAAGTTTTAACTCATGTAAGAGTCCAAGTAAGCTATGAAGCTTTGTAATTGGATGATTGCATGTTTGGATAAGCATGAAGCCTAAGACTTAAAGTTGGACTAGGGAACTTGACTTGTTGGAGCAAGTCATGGATTCTCCTCTATATAAGGAGAAGGCTAGCTAAATGGGAGGATCTAGAGAGAGGGAGACTTGCGGGAGAGCTCATGGATTAGACATCTGGGTTATGGGCAAACTCACGGATTGAAGCTCCAAGAGGGATTGAGAGATCGTGAGGGAGAAGAATTGGGTGGTTGTTCTAGGGTTTTGGGTTGAGGGAGAGAGAAGAGTGCTCTTGTAATCACTAGTCAATAAAGGAGTTGGGATCTCATCCCTTATCCAAATTTGTATGTGTCTTGTGTGAGTGCAAGGCAAAAAGGAGGGTTGGTCAAGAGGCAATTGGGCTGCCAGGCGGAGTGCACAAGCGGTCCACAGACGGCGTGCAGACGACACACGAGCGAAGCACAAGCGGCCTGTGGGCGCGTGGCAACGGTGTGCGGGCAACGACGAGGAGGTGGTCTCTTGGCGCCATCACTGGGCATAGGTAAGGCGAAAATTTATCTCCCCTTTTGCCCAGTGAGGGGGGGGGGGGGGTGTCAAGAGGGGTGGGAAAAGCAGCTCTCTCTTTGAGAAATAGGGGAACTTGAAGAGAGTTCATAAAAGACCTAAGGATAGCTTTGCAATTGTTACCTAGAAGTCATGCAAAATTAAAGCAAGAAGATCAACATAAGAATTTGTTGATGTGAAATCATCAATTATATTCTACACCTGCGAAAAGGAAATGAATTCTTAGATCACGTGAAAGAAACCATCCATGACATGTCTTATATATGTTTGCTAATAGGTTTTATAAAGAGATCGAGAAAGAATTAAGAGCATCATATCTAACTAGTGTTGCACAATGCCAACCAACGTGACATCGATTAGACTGTACCTTACCACCTGACATCTGATTAAAGCATGGTGCCCTGCTAGTTTTTTTTATATGAGGCGATAGTTATAAATTAATCATAACGTTTGTCCTATGTGAAGCCTACATGGAGATAGAGACGGGGAGAGAAATCGTGGAAACTAGGGGTGAGCATTCGATTTTCGGCTCAAAACCGAAAAACCAAAATTTATTCAGTCCATAAAAAAAACCAAACCAAACCAAATTTCTTTGAATAACTGGACCGAATCGAAGCGAAATTTTTCAGTTCTAAAGGGGATTCTATATACACCCAGAATTCTTCCAAGTACACCCCACTAAATCATTTGATATAATACCACATATATCATTCATAGGAAAGGTCTAAACTACCCTCCTTTAAGTTGATGAGAAACTCACCATCATCCTTCCTATTCATGTTCTTCTAAGCACACCCACCCTCCTCACCCCACTCCTCCTTGTACATCTAACCAAGCTTCCATCACCACTCCCCTTTCTCCCTAACCCTAAAACACCTCTCTCTCCAAGGCGGGACATTGCCCCACACTTCCATCCCATAGCCACATTGTGGTTTTCACGACGTTATCTTACTCCTCACCTTCCCTCTCCATGGTGTTTGCTCTAACGGAGGCGTAGGGCTTCAAATGGACTCAAGTAAGGTGTCGTGGGACTCAGATGGAAAAGACAAGGACCAAAGCCATGCTGAAAAGGTACAACTTCTCGTTCCTCGTTGTGTTCTCGAGCAAAATATTAAAGATCCCCGTCTGGTTGAGTTCGGACTAGTATGATCGAATTATATGTATATGTTCGGCTCAACAAAGCCAAATCATGTGAACTACTTCGGTTGAGTCCAACTAAACGATAGAAATTATTTCAGTTGAGTCCAACTGAATAATATAAACTATTTCGGTTTAATCCAACTAAATAATGTAAACTTTTTCGGTTGAGTATAACCGAACTAATTCATTATTTTGGGTTTTAATCAACCAAACACGGTTGAGTCATGCTATTTTTTGAAATTTTGCGGCATACTAGCTTGATCATTAACATTATGTGTTAACACTCCATGCGTATGTTTCTACTGCCGATAGCGCTGTCGGAAATGCAATTGTACAAGACTTTTCAAAGGCATTTACGACCCCCACGACATGTATTACAAACAAACTATTTATAGCATTACACTATTGCATTATTACTTGTAATTACGTGCATTTACATGCATGCCGAACACTGATTCAATGGTGCAAGTGCAGCCAAGAAACTCTTATCCATTGGCTTCAAGAGATTGAGAGGCAAAATGGGCTAGTAGTGGTGATCCAACACTCCGAGGCAGCAGGACTTGATACAAGGGCAAGGATCACCTTTGCATGTGGGAGAAGTAGGGAGTATAGGAGCTCAGCCAAGTATACTGAGAAGCAGGGCAAGAAGCTGAGGAAGTTGACAATCAAGGGTGTAGAAAAAAAAACTGTGGAAACCAGCACAAAGAAATGTGGATGTCCATTTAGACTAAAGGGCGTGAAGCTCCCATCTGATGATGACTGGATGGTGAGGGTGGTGTGTGGGGTACACAATCACCCACATACAAGACACCTCCAAGGCCACTCATATGCCAGGAGACTATCATCCTCAGAGGGGGTTATGATGGTTACTATGTCAGAGCGCTTGATAAAGCCAAAAGACATATTGAATATTATCCATGCACACAATAGATCGAATGTATCGTCAATGAAGAACATATACAACGCCCGGGCAAAGCATAGATTTGTTGAGAGAGCGGGGAGAACGGAGATGCAGTCTCTCTTGCACCATCTGCACGAGAGTGGGTATGTTGAGTGGCACACAACCGAAGATGCCACGTCTTGTGTTCAGAGCATATTCAAGGCACACCCTACATCGATGGACCTATTGCGTGCCTTTCCATAGGTCCTGATCATGAATTGCACGTACAAAACTAAAAAGTATGATATGTGAGGACCCATTCCTCTAACTTGGCTCGACCGTGTAGGTCGGGGGCCGTGCCATGTTCGCCTGTTTCCACGTCGAGCGTGATATGTTTGATCGCATTGTTGATTTTGGACCCCAAGGGCAATTTGGCAAATTGCACCTTGGCGATCGGTTTCTCTTCCGATTAGTGCACACACTGCCTTGGATTGATGTATGTGATTGATTAGATCCTTATAGGTGCTCTCGATCAGAAGATCGGAGTTCGATCGGAAAAAATCGAAACAGACGATCGATCGGCACTATAGCATGTCGGTTCGCACTATAGCATGGCGGTTCTCTGAATCCTATAAATACCCCCTTACCTCTTTCTTTTCTTTTTTTCCTTCCCCTGCCTCCCGCGTTCCTTCTTCTCCTTCTTCCTTCCCGTCATGAGTGAAGCCTTGAGAGAGAGAGAGAGTGTGTGTGTGTCGCGCCCCGACCCGCAGACGCCAAACCGGGCCGGGACACGAGGGGGAAGAACCTACAACTACTAGCCTCAACTGGCGGAAACAGTTGAGACTAACACACAGCTGGCGAAAACAGCTGGCAACAAGAACAAGGCGGAAGCAAACGTAACAACATCTATTACAAAACAGATATAATAGAGTTAAACATGGGTTCTAATACAACAGGTTTACAAGGGATCAACAACAGTCCCCAAAAAGCTACAACACTCACCGGGGTCTCCGTAAAGGCACAAACAAAACCATCCTGACCCTCAGACATGGCCAGGTGCCGGCGCGCTACCACGAGATGACCGAGGGGGAAGCACCGGAGAGGAGCTGGGACCCGCACCTGCAAACAACACAGTCCAGGTAGGAATGAGCAACAGCTCAGCATGGTCCTACTCTACCACTCTCGCTAAGAAGGCAAACCCGAACGGACAAACTCTGTGCCAAATACTGAGGCTTGCCAAGGATCCCATAAATTCCGTCAATAACCCGAAGGGCTCGTGTCCCAAGTACACCCCTCCGACAACCACTGCTCAGGGGTGGGCAACTCCGACAATCCCTGACACAGGGTGGACATGGCGCTACTAGTAGGACACCCTTCTCCAAGCGGGATCTCCACACTTGGCGGAACGACCATGGTTAAGACTACCATCTCTCAGTACTCCAAGCAGCAAAGCCAACACGACCCCTAACTCCCGACCAAAGACTAAGTCTAGCCAAGGAGTCCATCGATCCCATCGATGTTTCTTCCCCCCCCAGGGTTCCTGTCCAACGTACGTCCCTCCGACAGCCACTGCTCGAGGACTGGGCTACCTCCGACGATCCCTGACACAGGATGGGCCAGACGATACCTGTAGGACACCCTTACCTGTGCTGGACACCAGCATGGGGACACAAGTCGGGTAACAGCATCCACCACTTAGCCTTTGATCACCGAAGTCCACGAGTCAACCCCACCCAGTCTAACTTAGCATGTCTAATGCACAGGAAGCAGGGCAGAAATGAATAAGGAATACAGTAACAAACAACACAACAGGAGCACACCTTCGGCCCATTTATACTAAACACTCCCGAGGGTCATGACTCCCTCGGTTCACCACAAAACAGTAAGGGCATACCGTCAGCCCATTTATTCTACACATCCCGAGAGGCATCACCCTCTCGGTTCAACTACAAAGCAGTAATAATAAGCAATTATACAGGATAAGAGAACACAGTAAGCTCCGAGGGCAAAACTGCATTTAAAATGAATAAAAGTCCTCCCTGCATCGAAGGAGATCGATCTCGTGTAGCAATGAGATCGATCTGCCTCGAGGCTAAAGACACCCATCCTAGTCACCCCAACGGGATCGATCCCCACCCATATGGAGATCGATCTCATATGTGACCCTCGACGCACCGACGCCAACCGCCAAGAGATCGATCTCCCTCCCAAGGAGATCGCTCTCGCTCGGGCGGGGCGTGCCACCCCAACCGAGATCGATATCATCCCATGAGATCGATCCGGATGGGTTCACCGGCAGCCGGACGGCGAGGAAAAGTCGCCGGAAACCACAACAAAACCTCACCAAACTAGGTGGGCTGGTAGATCCAAGTGCCACGAAGCTACTCAAGGCTTCATGTGAGGACCCGTCCCTCTACTCCTGGGTCGACCGGTTGGGTCGGGCCCGTGGCTCGTTGGTTTGTTTCGCGTCGAGCGCGCGATCCGGTGGATCGTATTGTTTCTTGGACCGCAAGGGCAATTTGGTAAATTGCGCCTTGTTGGTTTGCTTCATACTCGCGTGTGCACACACTGACCTTGTCTGTGTTCGTGTTTGTTAGAATGGCTAGGTGAACCCGAGATCGGAAGATCTGAGCTTGGGCTTGTGTTTTAGCCCAAGTTTGCCTTTCTGGGCGAAGGAGATCGATCTGGATTGCTAATGAGATCGATCTGGCCTTGCTAGCCAGATCGATCTGACATGCTTTGGAGATCGATCGCTTAGTGCAGAAGGTTTTGGGGCTGTTTGCGGCTCGGGAGCGATCGATCGAACTCGTGATCAAACAGTCGGTGGCTTTTCTTCTCTTCCGCGATGACGAAGCCGACCGTCGTTTTCCCCTGTCAGGGGAGGGAGGACCTTCCCTCCCCTCCCCCAGCCTTTCCTCCGGCTTTCCCGGCTTTCCCCGAGCTTTCCCTTCTTCTTCTTCCCTTCTCTTCTCTTCTCTTCTTCTTCCTTCTTCCTTCCTTTTCCCGCGGTGCTCTGCTTCTTCTCTTCTCCGCCGGCGAGCTTCTTCTTCGCCGTTCTCCCTCCTCCGACCACCAAATTGGGTGTTCTAAAGCTTGTTGGATTCGTGGAGATGAGAGGAAGGTTGCTGAGGTGGTTTGAGGTCGTGTTGGTGACTGGTTTGCGAGGGATCAACCGAGGAATGCGCTGTTGGGTAGGTTCTTCTACCTACTGTTGTTCTTTAGTGGGTTTCGCGTGATCTAACCGTTGGATCTGTTGATCCTCATGCTTGTAGATGCTTCTTACCTATTAGAATAACTGATTTGAGTTTCATGTTAATCGGTTGAGATTTGAGTAGGTTTTATGCATGATTAAACTCGGTTTCTTTGTTTTTCTGCTGTTCTTGAGAAACAGCCTTGCGGCGTGTTTTCCGGCCGGCACGTACTTGATCTTGGCTTTTGATAAACATTAGAGATGTAGATCTCTTCGTTAGCTTTCCAGTCCATCTTGTTTCGTATTTTTCCGATTTTCCTACGAATTGTTATGATTTTCGCACTGGAGGGCTGCGTTGCAGCAATTAATTAGAAAGTTAGTTTTGATTAGTGGTTTTCATTAGCGTTTTCCCGTTAATCCAACCGTTGGATGATTCTGGATTTTGGATATGTTGATCCATACATCGTTTGGACGTCGAATCGACTAGATCAAATAGCTTTTAGTCGAGAACATTTGGTGTTTTTAAATATAATATTATATGTCGAATTATAATATTATATTTCTACTATTCATCAGCGGTTTTCGGGGTTGCTTCCCGTTGCAGGAGTCTGCGATCGACGGTCGTGGTACCGTCGTAAAGCTGGGACCCGCTGCGAATCGGCTGGCAGCGGTCGGTAGTACCGCTGCAGCGATCCGGCTGACTTATATGATGTTTGCCATACTGTTGCATTCCTATCTCCTGTCTGTGTATGTCATAGCATGCATTGTTGAATTGTGCATTAGTTGCATTGGTTAGAGCGTGGGTGATCCTTGGGTCGCCGTCCCGAGGCTGGAAGCTCGGACTTAGCCCTAGGACCGGGGTTGGGTAGTTTGGACCCGGTTTGAATTGTGGTGTCCAGTCGAATTTTATGATAGGCTTAGAGGACTGGTACACCTGATGCTTGATGTTTGTAGAGGTCGTGTCGGCCTCAAGTCAGGTGTTGAGGATGCCACCGGTGACGGGTCTTATTCTTTGGGCAGTGTTCATTCCTGTCAGTAGGGGCATCAGTGTGGGCCCATGGCGAGTTGGGTGACCACAGCTGGAACCCTACGACACTAGGCGTATCCAGGATGGGGCCAGTCCGTTGGGGTGACCATGGTTGGATATGCATAGAGATCACCGGTGAATGGTAATGGGACCATTGTAGCTCACTCGAGTCTGGCTTGAGGGCGACACTGTTGCGTTTCCCTCTTCCTTCTGTGTGGCGTAGTGTAGATCCCTACTGAGCTTAGTGCTCACACCTACTCGGGTCTGCGTTTTGCAGGTGCAGGCGTCAGTTCCTCTTCTGTGGCCCCTACCGGGCAGTTGGTCGGCGTTGCGGCGGCGCCTGGTGGACTTTGAGAGGTGGTGATCGTTTATTGCTTTTATCCTTATGTTAGATAGTCTACTACGGGAGTGATGTTGTACTCTGAATTCTTCCCTCTCTGAGGTTTTGTATATAAATTAACACTTGAGTTTATAATCTGTGGTTCGAGGCTTCTTTATCTTATTGTCTTTTAATTTGAGGGTGTTTTGGTGAATTGCTAGGGAGACCAATAGGTTAGAGGAAACCCTCGTCGTTCTTTTTCCGCGTTGGTTAGGTTCCTGTTCGCGTCGCCCGACCCGGTTGGGCTTTCGCGGGTCGGGGCGCGACACTTCAAAACCGAAAAACATCAATTACACAAGGAGATCTATTGAAATCAAAACCGGATTCCAAAACCCTTAAAACAAGCCGGAGTCTTGAGTGGGATCCCTACCTCCACAGAGCTGCTTCGATCCACGAAACCTAGCGTAGGATCTTTCTCACGCCGTCACGGTTCCAACGAGCCTTCAAGCCCCAGAAACAGTGGCCGGAGGAGGGAGAACGGAGGTGGAAAGAGGGCTGCCGGAACAGGGGAAGAAAACAGGGCCGGGAGGAAGAAGAAAGAAGAAGAGGAAGAAAGGAAGGAGGAGGGGAAGGGGATAAGGCCGGGGAAAGCCGGCGAAGGCGGGGGAAAGGCGAAGGAGGGGAGCAAAAGTCTCCCCTCCCCTGACAGGGGATGCGACGGCCATCGCCGTGGCCGTCCTTCGAACTCCACCGCCAACGACTTCCAGGCACAGAGAGATCGATCTGCATGTCACGCCAGATCGATTTGGTTAGCAAGGCCAGATCGATCTCACCACAAAATGAGATCGATCTCCTTTGCCTAGAAAGGCAACCTTGGGCTGAGACTCGAGCCCAAGCCCAGATCTTCCGGTCTCGGGTCCACCTAACCTTTCTAAACAAACACGAGCACCAAACAAGGTCTGTGTGTGCACACCCAGTGTGAAACGACCGCCAAGGCGCAATTTCCCAAATTGCCCTTGGGGTCAACAACAAGCCACGGGGATAGAGGGGCGGGTCCTCACAGAGAGAGAGCTCCGGCAACGTTCTTCGACGAGCTTGGAGGCGACGACGATGAGGGAGGAGCTGGTTTGACGGCAGATGAGCGTAGTAAGGTAGGGTTCCTGCATCTATTTTACGTTTATGCAAAATCTGTGAATTAGGTTGTTTATTCTTTAATTTATTCTTGCTATATGATACTTCTAGGGTTGTTTGATTACTGATTGAAGTTTCATTGTATTTTATTTGGATTTAATCTCGATTTAAGCATCTTTTCCTCGTCTATTTTCTGGATTTTCTATTCTTCATTGAGACTTCCTGTTCGAGCCCAAATCGGACGACTGTACGTGCATAATCTCGGGAAGCCTTTGACATAAATGTTGGAGATCCTTGAGTCTTCTTTCAAATCCAGTTGATTTATATTTTTCTGATTTTTCTACAAATTTTGGTGAATTTTTATCCCTAGTTGTGTTAGAATAGAGCTTCTCAAATTTCTGTCTTACCCAGGCTCCACGGTCAACCGTCGCATAGACCGTCATGTATCCTGTGGGCCTTAGTTCCCCCCGATAGCTTCTCAAGGTTGATCAACGGATCAACCACCATTCCCAACTTTTGTTTACCCAGGCTTCACGGTTGACCATCGGATCGATCGTGAGCCTTCTTTGTTGCCACTTTGTGTGAGAACCTGTCCCTCTACTCCTGGGTCGGGCCCGTGGCTCGTTATAGATCGCAAGAGCAATTTGCTAAATTTGCGCATTGTCGGTTTGTTTCACACCCGCGGGTGCACATACTGACCGTGTTTGTGTTAGTGTTTGATTAGAACGGTTAGGTGGACCCGGGATCGGAAGATCCGAGCTTGGGCTTGTGTTTTAGCCCAAGTTTGAGTTCCTGGGCGAAGGGGATCGATCTTCCTTGCTAAGAAGATCGATTTTCCTGTGCCAGAAAGTCATGGCGGTAGATTTCTGAGTGGACGGCCGCCGTTGGTCGTCGCTCTCCACTGTCAGAGGGAGAGAAGAAAAATCTTCGCTCCTCTCCCTTATACTCTTCTTCTTCCCCTTCCCTGGCTTTTCTTTCTCCTTCTTCCTCTTCTCCTTCTTCTTCCTTCTCCTTCTTCCTTCTTCTTCCCGTGGCCATGTTTCCTCTGTTTCCGGCAGCCACTTTCTTCCCCCTCCGTTCTCCCTCCTCCGGCTATCATTCTGGGTGCTTGAAGGCTCGTTAGATTCGTAGCAGCATGAGAAAGATCTCTGGCTTGGTTTGAATCAAGTTTGGAGCTCATATAGCAGGGATTCAGCCGAGGTTTGCGTTTCTGGTAGGTTTCTACCTACATGAGTTGTTTTTGGGTTTTCTCTTAATCTAGCCGGTAGATCTAGGTGTTCTTGGTGTTGTTGTGTTCCTCTTGCTTAGATTAATTTCTGTTGTAAGTTTCATAAGATTTGATTGAGATTTTAGTAGGTTTTTAGCATGTTTAAACTCGGATTTTCCGGTTTCTCTGTTCTTGAAGAACATCCGGCTTACGGCGTGATTTCCGATCTGTCTGTGCAGGATTTTCATTTAGGATGAATATAAGAGTTGTAGATCTTTGGATTTATTCTCAGTCCCAACCAGTTGCATAATTTTCTGATTTTTTCTATGAATTGTTATGGGTTTCGTATGGATGGGCTGCGTTGCAGAAATTAAAGGTGATTAGTGAAGTTAGTGATTTTGGTTAGCGTTTTCCCGGTAATCGAGCTGTCGGATGTTTCCCGATTTTGGATATGTTGATCCCAGCATGTTTATCTGTGGTTTTCTAAGTTTGATCTCAAAATCTGACATCGTTTGGACGTCGGATCGATGAGGTCGATTAGCCTCTAATTAGAGGATCTTGATGACTTAAAATAATATTATATGTTTTGAACATATAATATTATATTATATGTTCATTTGAGTTTTTGGGATTGCTTCCCATTGCAGGGGTCCGTTGTTGACGGTCGCGGCACAGTCGTAATGCCGGGATCCGCTATGGATCGGCTGGCAGCGGTCGGTAGTATCGCTGCAGCGATCCAGTTGGACTTGTATGTTTTTTTTATCATACTGTTGCATGCTTACCTGTTACCTACGTATGATTATAGCATGCATTCTGTTGTGCATTAGATGCATAAGGATAGGGATCCAAGGCTTTCGGGTAGCTCGGATTTAGCTCTAGGACCATGACGGGTAGCAAGGTCCAGGTTGGATTGTAGTATTCAGTCGATATCGATGATAGGCTTAGATGACTTGGATACATGTTAATCGATGATTTAGAGGTCGTGTCGGTCTCGAGCCATGTGCTGAGGTGCAGCCGGTGTCGGTCCCTTGCCTAGCAGTGTCGGGTTCCTGCTAGTGGGACAGCAGTGTTGGTTTCCTGCTTTACTGAGGGTGCGACCTGGACATGAGCTCTCAGTTAGCGCGGTGGGGTTGTGGGGCCCCATAGCACACCTAGGCCTAGCTTAGGGGTGACACTGTTGTATTCCCTCCCTTCTGTGTGTCATAGTGTAGAACCCTTCTGAGCTTAGTGCTCACTCCTAGCCGCCCTGCGTTTTGCAGGTGCATGCGTCAACTCTTCTTCAGTGGCCCCTACCGGACAGGTGTTTGATGGCGCGGCGGCGTCTGGCGGTGCTTGAGGAGCGGTAATCATCTGTTTACCCAATTTTGTTAATTAGCCTCCTACGGGAGTGTCATGTATGTTAATGTAAACCCTTTTGAGGATTTGAATATTATATTATATCTTTTGAGGTTGCTGATTATTGTTTTATTAAGGGTGCTTATGAATTGTTTAGGGAGACCAGTAGATTAGAGGGAACCCCTCGCCAAAAAATTTCCGCATTAGTTAGGTTCCGGTTCGCATCGCCCGGCCCGGTTGGGCCTTCGCGGGTCGGGGCGCGACACTTTGGTTCCTCAGGGTCGATGCTCCGATCGACCGTCAGCTTTGACTCACTTCAAGCTCGACCGTCATATCGACCGCCAACCCTTGATTAGTTATTTTTTGTGTTTTTTGATTGGGTTTCTTTCATGATAGATAGCCAATGATATTAGAAAGCATGCATGTTGTTATTAGTGGATTTTTTAGCGTTTTGGCTAGTGTTTTGGATGTGGTTTAACCGTAGACATAAATTGTGAAATTCTGGTTTTATATCAATGTTCACATGTTCTTGACTTGCTTTACTGTTGCTAGTGGCCTGTGGTTCCGCTGTACGAACTAAATGCTTACATGTGTATGTTCACCCTTTAGGGCTAGCAGGGATGCTATGCGTAGACTTGTATACTGCTTGACATATTGTTGCATGTTCTGATTTAATTATGTGTGCGTGAACATTGCATGCACTTTTGTTTGCATTAGAAGCATTAGGTTAGGACGTGGGCGAATTGGGGTTTCGCTAATCCGGGGGCTCGGGCAACTCAGATCTAGCTTTAGGACCGAGGTTGGGTAGTAAGGTCTAGGACTGAATTGTATGATAATCTATGTTATCAAGGATACTGTTTAGCTGACTGAAATTACTCTGATTGAGGTGTAGAGGCCCGTCTTAGGTTCCGGACTGGGTCTCATTTCAGTAGGGGAAGCTACGAATCTCCTTGTGTCCTACCCCGATTGTTCAGCGCTGGAGCGCTTTGTTTCAGAGAGATGACTATTGATGGTGGAGTTCATCAGAGTGCATGCCCTGGGTAGGCGGGGTTCGTAATGTGTGTTTGGCCCCTAGAGTTGAGATGGAACCTGGGACTTTATTGTTCCTCTTCCTTTGTGAGCGTCGTAGTATAGAATCCTGCTAAGCTTATCACTCACTCCTACTCGAGGTCTCGAGCTATATTTTGCAGTTGCAGGCGTTAGCTCTTCTTCCGTAGCACCCACTGGACATGCTCTTGGTAGCGCGTCGACGTCTGGAGGTGTTTGAGGTTTTTGAGGACTTTACGGCATCTTTGGTAGTTTTTGTATATAGATATTCTTCGAGGATTATGTTAAATGTATAGTTTTCCCTTTTCAGGATTTTTAACATTTATGTATAAATCAACAACTTGTGATATTTAATAAATTAATAGAAATTTCAATCTTGCCCCAGATCAATTGTGAAGTTTTTAGATGTTTTATCTTAATATAATGCGCCACAAATGGATTGAGTAGATTTGGAAGCATCACTCCCCGAACCGGATGAGTTTTCTGGGTTGGGGTGTGACATGGCCTGATGAGATGAAATCGTTTGTAGAGGACGGCCGGTCTTGTACGCCGTTAGATGCCGAGAGAAGGGAGTGTTTGGTTGTGGAAGACCGGAGGTCACCGAAAAAGGGAGGCTCGGCGGTGCCTAGTCGTCAAGGGGGATCGCTGGGGTAGGGGAGAGTGGGGTAGGGGGGTCTGGGGTGTATGATGGCTAAGGGTATTTTAGGGTTATCATACAAATATTAGCGACGTACTTGGTAAAATCTGTTATTTCAAAATTTTCTTAGGGTGCACTCAGAATTTGGGGTGTATTTGGAAGAATTCTAGCGGCACATTTGGTTCGCATAAGGAATGAGGGACGGAATGGCATTGGAGGATGGAATGGAATGATAGTAATAATGAAAAGCGGAATGTGCTATTACCAAGGTGATTTTGTGATATCATGATTGGAAATATGAATGAAGTATTACCGTGTTTGGTATACAAACAAAAGCTTGGGAATGGAATAGAAATGAAGTAGAAATGACTAAAATAGCTTTAGTATTTAATAAGATGGTGGGGAACCATATCCCCCAAACAACGTAACCAAATATGCAAAATGGCTATAAGCTTCATGATGCAATGTAACCAAATTCTTTTTTCCTTCTTTTCCCTCTCTTTCTTTTCTCTGTTTTTTTACGTTGGGAGAAAATTGTGGATTGAATGATCAAAAGCTATTGACACCCTTGAATGATATTCCTTAGTTCAAAGATAAATTTTGTAGAGTCTCAATTTGATTGAAAACAAACCTTAGAAGCAATAAGATCATTGAAAAACATCTACATGTATATTATTTAACTTAATTTTCAACCAAACCAGCAAAATATAATGCAGAAGTATGACATTTAGCTAGTTTAATCATAACGACTACATTATTTTAACTATCTTAAATGCAAAATATAGCATAAGTATCAACGATTACAGCTAAATCCATGTTTGGCAAAAATTAACTACAATAATCTGACAAAAGATCAAATGTGTCCAAAATTGAAATAGTTGTTGGTCCTGAAAGAGAGCAGCACCAAAAACCACAGTAGTCTAGTACTTCTGAAAGAGTTGTTGGTCCTAAAAAAGTACGAAAAGAGAAGATGCATCAACCTTCTACTTAGAGATGCATGAACACAATGAGATGCATGCAAATGCTCGTGAGACTCAAGTCACAGATCAGATCAAGGCGCCTCCAAATGATGGAAAGCCGGAGCCTTCAACAGCATCAAACACCCAACATGAGCGATAAGGAGATCGAAAGTTGAAACTTAGCTCAACAAGAGTGAGATAGCATGCTCGTGAAACAGGAGATCAATGCAAGAATGCGAAGAGATTGGAGGAAGCAGTCATCAAGAGGGAGAGAGCTCTGGCCTAATCCCAAACATGGGTTAATAGCGAGCGGCTTGGCCGCTGCTAACTATGCACATGAGTCGCGCGCTGGAGAGAGGTCACTGGGGGAGGAGAAAAACAGGGGAGGAGAAGAGAGAGCTCTGGCCAAACCACGCACAGGGATTACTAGCGAGCGACTTGGCCGCTGCTAACCGCGCATAGGGGTCGAGCGCAGGAGAGAGGTAGCCGGAGGAGGAGAAAAACAGGGGAGGAGAAGAGGGACGAGGAAGGAGAAGAAGAAGAAGAGAGGAGAGGGGAAGATGGAAATGCCATACCTTCGCCGATAACCTCCAACAGCTCGGGATCGAGAGCAGCACGACGGACTTGGGTTTCGAAATAGGGTTTCCTCGGCAGAGAGATCACACGGAAGATAGAGATCATAGTAATGCTCGGGAGAGAGATCACGATCAGAGGATACTTCAGTAATTATATTTCCTGTTGGTTTATAAATAGGTTAGGGTCGCTAATGATGACTAGACTCAGACCTAATTGGTTTAACTCATTTAACCAGATCAAACGGTTTAGATGACAGTTATCTCAACCGCTCGGAATCGCTAAGCGTCTCCTGGATTAAGTGGGAAAGAGGAACCCCTGCCAGGGATCATTTTAGGGGTGAGAGAACTCTTCCCGTCGAGTGATCAAGAGGAGAACTCTGAGTGGAGAAGAAAGTAAACAAGTGAGGAAGAAACTTGGGCTGTGAATAGGAAATCTTGTTCTAGTAACAAGATCACTTGAATCACACGTGAAACAGAGAAGAAGAAGATCCTAGGCTAACGAGTAAATTCTCGTCAACGTTGCTATGTAATTTCATAGCTAGAGGAATTCTACATTGATATCAGAGCCATATACATCTGTTTTCGTGGATCTGTATTGTTTTTTTTCCTCTCCGTCGATGTCACTTTGATCCGTGGCAGGAAGGAGAAATGGGAATTTAAGTTGGTGGGATGATATACATACCTGGAACTCTTGTTGAAGAAGTTCTTCCCATCCACATTTCCCGGTGCTTGATCGTGATCAAGTTCATGATCCGGCAACGCCCATTCTTCACTGTCTGTCTGTTCTCTGCTTCTTTGGGGACGACGAGAGGAGGCGACGGAGAGGTTGGGGATGATGGTGACGTCGCCGAGCAAGGGTCGCTAGAGCCGATGAGCGGCATCACAGATCTCCATCACGATGTGGCAAATTAGACGTCAACGGAGGCAAGGGCGTCGCCGTTGGTGCAGATGGGGCTCCGGAGATCAAAGCACGGTCGATGTGCCCAGCCCCACCTCGATCTGGGCTTGGTTCGCCGGGATCCTCTCCTCTATTCCTGTGAGGACAATTCCCCTGTCATCGTGATCGGCGTGGAGATCATGGCGAAGGATGCCGAGGTCGCCGAGGACACCGAGGTCGGGGCTTCACCTTGGACGTCGAGGCCGCAGGTGATGTGGTCGGCGAAGGAGGCCGGATCTCTACAAGATGGGCCCGGAGCGCTGCGTCGCCGCCACCATGGCCTGGGAGCGCTCTGCCCCAACTGCCAGCGCTCTGCCACACTCGGCCGCCCGTCTTCTTCCCACTCGCTCCTGGATCGGGATCTCTGAGAGAGATCTCTAATGTTTGGTCCTATGCCATATTGGTTGGTTTTTAGTATTGTTTTTTTTGGGGTTGGTGCTTCTATTATGTAATGGAAGTTGTCACTTCCCCGAGAGGCTTAGACCCTCACATGTTAGATTGACTATTTTGACTCTATAGGAAATCCACTGCATCTAAAGCTTTGTGAGAAATATTGAGTCAGGAGACCGTCCTGATCTCATATTTTTAATATTTTTTTTGAATAGTTTCCTGTCTAGTCTTGTATTTCTCATTTGCATGATTTAACAAGTCATCATGATCGAGTATCAAAGTCTAGTAAGTGAGCATATTAGATACTATGTATTTCGAGTATTTTATATGACTGCATTATATTGTTGGAGTTTCAGTGCATTCATGATATAGAGCAAGTGTCTTGATTAGCTATGCCCAATTCTATGCAGTGGAGGAAGACTATTCATTAGAAAGTGTGTTGGCCTATAAGATGGAAGATGGGGATACACTTTGCTTGCATACTCACAATATGTGGAGAAAGCTCTACTATCTTTCTAAGGAATATGGGATTCAACTACACATAGATCGGAAAATGGAAATCCTGCTTGATTCTCTTCCTGATAGGTTGGAAGTAGTTGCTAAGGAGCTAAAGAAGGAACTTGGTGGCTTAGATTTCAATAATATAACTCGAAAGATAGAAGAAGAGATAAAGCGGAATGTTCAAAGGAACATATATCGCTTAACATCCCTTTCATATGCTCATAGTTATCAAAGTGCAAGAAGAAGAAATCACAATGAAGGAAATTTTCCTTGGATAAGGAAGATGAATGATGTGATATTTAAAAGCTGTTTTCGTGAATTGATTCTTGAAGATGTCTATAGTTCTTCTTATGCATTTTTAGTTGAGCAAGAAGAGGATTTTCTTAGCGAGTTTTCTGATACTGAATCTGATTTCACTAAGTCTCTTAATGAGGATTCTGTGATTGAATCAGATGAGCATGAAGAGGATCTTAGATAGGTCTCTAAGATTTAGTCTGATGGCACTCTTCCTCCTAAGAAATCCAAGTTGTACTAGGGCATAGATTGATCTGAGTCACTTGTTGTATTTGTGAATACTGTTGTGTTTGTGGAGCCTGATTATGCCGGACCCGACCATGACCCACTACGCAGAGTTGACGGGGTCCAGGGGCAGCGCCCCCGGAACAAAAACGGATTTGAAGATCCGGTTATAGGGGTAGTTTATGTAATTTTTCCTATGTGCCGAAACCCTAGGATATGAGGGTGTGTATGGGCATCCATCATTGTAACTTGTAATCTGGCTCTTTGCCTCTGTGATAGTGAAAACCTCCAGCGACTCCGTGGACGTAGCCCTATTCTGGGGTGAACCACGTAAATCTTGTGTCTGTGCGTGCTTGCTTCTTCTTCCTCCTGTCTTCTAGATCCTAACAAGTGGTATCAGAGCTCGGGTTCAGTGGGAGCGATGGCGGAAGAAGGAAAGGTGAAGATCGAGAAGTTCAATGAGCAGAACTTCGGATTTTGAAAGATGCAGATGGAGGATTACCTTTATCAAAAGGATCTCTATCAACCTCTTACATGAAGGAAGCCGGATGATATGGAGGATGATGATTAGGCAATTCTTGATAGAAAAGCCCTAGGTGCGATCCGTCTCACGTTGGCCGCGTCCGTCGCGTTCAACATCTCGAAGCAGAAGACGACTGCAGATCTGATGGCAGCCCTCTCGAAGATGTACGAGAAACCTTCTGCGTCGAACAAGATTTTTCTGATGAAAAGATTGTTCAACATGAAGATGTCTGATGGTGGTAGCGTGGCTCAATATGTGAACGAGTTCAACACTATCATTGCTCAGTTGGAATCCGTAGATATAGTCTTCGATAGCGAGATCATGGCTCTTGTGATCTTGTCTGGATTACCTGAAAGATGGGGTGGCTTGGTAATGGATGTGAGCAACTCATCGGAGTCAGGAAAGTTAGATTTTGATGATGTCGTTGGTGTTCTTTTGAGCGAAGAGGCACGCAGGAAATCATCGGGGCTTTCGGAGGAGACATCCGGGAGTGCATTGAATATAGAAGAAAGAGGTAGATCGTCAAAGAGGTGGAGCAAAAATAATCAGGGTAGATCGAAGTCTAGAAACAAAAGCAAGTCGAGACCTCCCTAGGGAAAGGGAGATGGTTGCTGTCACTGTGGGAAGAAAGGTCACTTCCGGCGAGATTGCAGAGATCGCAAGAAGCAATCAAAGAACGTTAATGATACGGTAAACGTTTCTGATGATGGTTGTGATGCTTTAATCCTTTCTTTAGATAATCGATCTGAATCATGGATTATAGATTCTGGAGCTTTTTTTCATGCTACCTCGAATATGAAATTTCTAAATAATTATGTAGGGAAATTTCGGTAATGTTTATCTTGGTGATGATGAGCCTTGTAGTATTGTTGGCAAAGGTGAAGTATGGATGAAGCTTTTAGATGGAATTGAACTGAAATTGAAGGATGTAAGACACATTCCAGATCTCAAGAGAAATCTTATTTCAGTTGGTCAACTCGCAGAATCAGGGTTGAAGACAAGCTTCACCAATACTTCATGGAAGATCATCAATGGAGCTATGGTTGTTGCTCAGGGTAAGAAAGAAGGAACTCTTTATGTCGCTTCTGGTACTAACCATTCTATCTCAGTTGCATCATCAAGTGTGGATGCGAGCACATGGCATTGCAGACTTGGACATATGAGTGAAAAGGGAATGCAGATGATGATCTCGAAAGGGAAACTACCTGATTTGAAATCAGTTGATTTGGATTTCTGTGAAGACTGCATCTATGGGAAGCAGAGGAAGGTCAGTTTCTCAAAGGTTGGAAGGAGGCCCAAGGCAGAAAAATTGGAGCTTGTGCACACCGATGTTTGGGGTCTAGCCAAGGTATCTTCTGTTGGAAACTCACTCTACTTTGTCACTTTCATTGATGACGCTAGTAGAAAGCTTTGGGTCTATTTTTTGAAACATAAATCTGAGGTATTTAATGTTTTCAAGAAGTGGAAAGCTTTGGTTGAGAATGAGGCAGGTAAAAGGTTGAAATGTCTTAGATCGGACAATGGAGGTGAATATTGCAGTGATGAGTTTGAGGAGTACTGTGCAGAAAATGGAATCAAGAGACAGAAGACAGTTCCAAGAACTCCGCAGCAAAATGGTGTCGCTGAGAGAATGAATAGAACCATTATGGAGCGTGCCAGAAGTATGAGAATTCATGCTGGATTGCCAAAACAGTTTTGGGCGGATGCTGTGAGTACCGCGGTTTACCTGATAAACAGAGGCCCTTCGGTTGCACTGGACTATGGACTACCAGAAGAAGCTTGGACAGGAAAGGAGGTAAACTTGTCACATCTTAAAGTTTTTGGATGCACTTTATATGTTCATGTTGACTCTGCTGATAGATCCAAGCTAGATCCTAAGTCTAGAAAATGCAGTTTCATTGGATATGGTGTTGATAATTTTGGTTATCGGTTTTATGATCATGAGAATAGAAAAATTATCAGAAGCAAGGATGTTATATTCAATGAAAAGGTTATGTATAAGGATTGGAATAATCAGGTTGAAAAGGACGTGGAACCTGATTATGTTGAATTAGAGGAGATCAATGATGGTAATATGGTTAAATCAAAAGCAGTGGAAGAATAGGAAGAACAGGAAGAACAGGAAGAACCGCAAACTCCTCCTATTGCGATTAGAAGAACGAGAAGAGTCATTAGACCTCCTTCACATTACTCTCATTCTTTGCATTATCTATTACTAACTGATAATGATGAACCTGAAAGTTATGAAGAAGCCTTGCAGGTCGACGCCCAAAGAAAATGAAAGTTGGCCATGGATGATGAGATGAAGTCTCTTGCTGCAAATCAGACATGGGATTTGGTTGAGCTGCCTGAAGGGAAGAAGGCTTTACACAACAAATGGGTCTACAGACTGAAAGGAGAGAGTGATGGATCGAAACGATACAAGGCAAGGTTAGTTGTTAAAGGTTTCGAGCAGAAGGCAGGTATTGACTATACTGAGATATTTGCTCCTGTTGTTAAATTGACTACCATAAGATCTATTTTGAGTATTGTGGCTTTAGAGAATTTACATCTTGAACAATTAGATGTAAAGATAGCTTTTCTACATGGAAATTTGGAAGAGGACATTTATATGCATCAACCACATGGATATATTACAGCAGGGGAAGAGAAGCTTGTATGCAAATTGAAGAAAAGCTTGTATGGTTTAAAGCAGGCACTAAGGCAATGGTATATCAGATTTGATGGGTTTATGAGTACCAATGGGTACAAGAGATGTCATTCTGATCACTGCTATTATTTCAAGAATTTTAAGAGCTCCTATATTATATTGCTCTTGTATGTGGATGACATGTTGGTTGCAGGATCAGACATGAAAGAAATTTCAAACTTGAAGAAGGCGCTCTCAAAGGAGTTTGAAATGAAGGATTTAGGTGCTGCAAACCAAATCCTTGGGATGAGAATTAGCAGAGACAGAGCGAAAGGAAAGTTGAAGTTGTCGCAGGCTGAATATATTGAGAAGGTACTTAAGAGATTTAATATGGATAATGTTACTCCTGTTCGTACACCATTGGCAGGTCATTTCAAACTATCTGCTACACAAGGCGCGACGACAGAGGATGAGTGGGAGTACATGTCCAAGGTACCATATGCATCAGCAGTTGGGAGTTTAATGTATGCTATGGTCTGCACGAGACCAGATATTGCTCATGCAGTGGGAGTAGTGAGCAGGTTTATGACCAACCCAGGTAAGGAGCATTGGAGTGCCGTAAAGTGGATTCTTAGATATCTAAAAGGTACTACAGGTATGGCTTTATGCTTTGGAGGGTCAGACATTAAATTACATTGATATGTTGATGCCGATCTAGCAGGCGACATGGATAGCAGGAAGAGCACTACTGGTTATGTGTTTACTTTGGGTGCTGGTGCAGTTAGCTGGGTCTCAAGATTGCAGAAGATTGTTTCCCTTTCAACAACAGAAGCTGAGTATACAGCAATGGCAGAGGCTTGAAAGGAGATGATATGGCTTCAGACCTTCATGAAAGAGTTAGGTAAAGAGCAAGTTGATTGTAGACTATACAGTGATAGTCAGAGTGCAATTCATCTTGTAAAGAATTCAGCATATCATTCTAGAACGAAGCATATTGACATCAGGTATCACTTCATACGATCACTTCTGGAAGATGGGAAAGTTGTTCTTGAGAAGATCCACACTAGTAAAAATCCTACAGATATGTTAACCAAGATGGTTACGATAGAGAAGCTGAACACCTGTTCAGTTTCTCTATGTCTTCAAGCTTGAAGATGGAGGCATGAGTCACTGTGAGTGTTTATATTTTTTTTGGAGCAAATGAAGCTGATTGAAGCAGGTTCCTTTTAATCAGTCTCCAAGTGGGAGAATTGTTGAGTTTGTGGAACCTGATCATGCCGGACCCGACCATGACCCACTACGCAGAGTTGACGGGGTCCAGGGGCAGCGCCCCGGCGGGGGTTTCCGGGGGCAGCTCCCCCGGAACAAAAACGGATTTGAAGATCCGGTTATAGGGGTAGTTTATGTAATTTTCCCTATGTGTCGAAACCCTAGGATATGAGGGTGTGTATGGGCGGCCGTCATTGTAACTTGTAATCTGGCTCTTTGCCTCTGTGATAGTGAAAACCTCCAGCGACTCCGTGGACATAGCTCTATTCTGGGGTGAACCACGTAAATCTTGTGTCTGTGCGTGCTTGCTTCTTCTTCCTCCTCACTTCTAGATCCTAACAAATACTGTCTTTATGCTTCTTGTATATGTAAATATTATGTTAATTATTGAAGCTTTCTTTAATTGTGTTGTATATGAGCATGATATCATATCTTATTAAGTGGGTTTATTAGGTTTGAATTTTCTTTTTCGCCTAATAGTTGAAATCTTGCGCAATTAAGGATTAGGTTTTAATAATTTGGCTATGTATGTAGGAATTGATAGAATGTTATAAATGTTCTTTTTCATTACTATCACGTATGTTAGATTATTTTTATTTAATTCAACATATTGCAGCAAGATTCTATGAGGATTTTATTGTGCTAGTACCTTATGTTAATTTATTGTCTCTAAATTAGAATGGCTGCAGCAAAGAGCATTATCGCTGATTTGAATCAGGGAAACAAACTGAATGAGAAAAACTATAACATATGGCATAGGAAAATTCAGTATCTCCTGGAAGAACAGGACATACTGGAAACAATAACACAACCTATGGCTAAACCAGAGCAAGGCACAACTGCTCAGCACCGGCGTGATCTAGAACTCTATCAAGCTTATAGGCGAAAGGATAGAGTTTCTCGCATATTGATGCTAAGCAGCATGAGAAATGACTTGATGCTTCGTTTTGAAAAGCATCGTTCAGCCATGGCTGTTTGGGATGCTGTCAAAGTCCAGTATGGAGGAACTTCTACTACTCGACTTCGTCAGTTAACCCTCAATTTGGACAGGTACAAGAAGCACCAGCATCATTCGATGAGGCAGCACCTGATGATCATGTCAAATATGATCAGTGAATTGAGGATTGCTGGACATGAAATGACTGACGAACAGCAAGTTCAAGCAGTAATCCGTACTTTGCCTGGTTCTTGGGAACATATGAAGGCTAATCTTACTCATAATGACAACATCAAAACTTTTGATGATGTTGCACGTCATGTCGAGTTAGAAGAAGATCGTCTTCATGTTGAAAAACCTGTCGATGAAGCTTTTATGACTGAATCCTCATCGCGAAAGGCTTCGGGCTTTAAATGCAAACGAGGTAAAGGTAAAAGTTTTAAAGGTAAAGGCAAAGTGGATGGACTAGGTCCAAAGAATGACAAGCGCAAGAGAGGCAAACGTGGTGGTCAAAAAGATAAGAAGGGCAAGAATTGCTTTAACTGTGGCAAGCTGGGACACTTCGCTCGTGAATGCACTGAGCCGAAGGTACTATATGCTATGCCTACTCCCTCTAACTTATTTGTTAGTAGCTGTTTGATGTTGGTTGAAACTGTTCCTTTCTGAACTGTAGACATAGCAGCAACAGACCATATAGCAAGGGATAGAACCACCTTCGTCGAATTTCATCGATTACCGAAGGGAAGTAGACGCATATACATGGGGAATAATGCTTCCGCTGAAGTGCTTGGGATCGGTACCTGCAAACTAGTGTTGCGGGGTGGTCGCACTCCATATCTTCATGATGTGCTTTACGCTCCGGAAGTTCGACGAAATTTAGTTTCTGTGCTTGTTCTTTTGAAATTAGGATTTCGTGTTGTGTTTATGGACAACTCTGTTAAGGTGTTTCTAGACAATGCTTACTATGGTTGTGGTTTTGTATTAGATGGTTTTATGGTGATGGACACCGTACCTGTTGATGTAATAGACAATGCTACCGTTTATGTTGTTGGTAATTCTAATATTGTTGTAGATGATAATCTTCTATGGCATGCTAGATTAGGACATATTGGGCAGGATCGACTCAATAGGTTGGCTAGAGAAGGCTTATTAGGCTCACTAGCTAAAGTCAATTTACCAACTTGTGAGCATTATCTTGTTGGAAAATCAACAAGATTACCATTTTGCAAAGCCAAAAGAGCCACAACACCATTGCAATTAATCCATTCTGACATCTGTTGCCCAATCAATGTGAGGGCTAGGCATGGAGCTTTCTATTTCATCACATTTATAGATGATTTCACAAGATTTGGACATGTTTATTTGATCTCTCATAAGTCTGAAGCATTAGATTGCTTCATACGTTATACTAGGTTGGTTGAGAATCAGTTAAACACAAATATCAAATCTCTTAGGATTGATTGAGGTTGTGAATATCTATCTGATCGATTTAAATGTTTTTGTGATGAAAAGGGCATAGCTAGACAGCTAACTATTCCTTATACTCCACAACAAAATGGAGTAGCAGAAAGAAGGAATAGAACCCTATTAGACATGGTTAGGTCAATGATGGCACAAGCTGATTTGCCTATTTCCTTTTGAGGAGATGCATTATTAACTGCTGCCTATATACTTAATCGTGTGCCCTCTAAAACTGTATCCACCACCCCATATGAATTATGGAATGGCGAAAAGCCTAATTTAGGTAATTTGCATCCTTGGGGTTGTGCAGCTTATGTACACATAATTTCTCACTAATATGGAAAACTTGGTCCTAGGGGGAAGAAATGTATCTTTATAAGATACTCGGATCATTCCATTTGATTTGTGTTTCTGGGTGAAGAAAATGATGGGAGAGTTACAGAAATTGAGTCACGAGATGTTATTTTCCTAGAAAAGGAATTTCCTAAACGAGGAGAGATTATTCAGGATTTTCATCTTTATGAAGTTGAGGATCTAACTGATAAAGCACCCAACCGAATAGTTGAGGAAGATATTCCTGAACAAGTAGCGGTTAGTAGGAGAAATGATATCACTCCTATGGAGCATGATCATGATCAATCTCAACCTCGTAGGAGTATCCATGAAAAGATTCCGCGTCGTCGATTTGAGATTGAGGGGGAAGCTTTTATGGTTGCTCCACAGAATGAAGAGGAACCTAAGACTGGTCAAGCAGCTCTTTCGAGTCCTAAAGCTGGGGAATGAATTAAAGCTATGGAGGAGGAAATAGAGTCTATGAAAACCAATCAAGTTTGGGAATTAGTAGACTTACCGCCAGGACGTAAATCAATTGGGAACAAATGGGTTCTTAAGATTAAACGCAAGGCGGATGGGACTATTGATAAATACAAGGCCCGACTAGTGGCCAAAGGCTATACCCAAAAGGAGGGAATTGATTATGAAGAAACCTTCTCACCAATAGTAAGGTTTGCTTCAATTCGCCTCATCTTAGCCATTGTCGCTCAAATGGGCTTAGACCTTTACCAAATGGACGTTAAACTGCATTTCTCAATGGGGAACTAGATGAAGAGATATATATGGATCAACCTATAGGTTTTGAATCTAAAGGTAATGAGCGCAAAGTTTGCAAGCTTAAAAGATCCATATATGGTCTCAAACAAGCATCTAGACAATGGAACCACAAATTTCATCAAGCTATTCTAATGGATAAGTCTGCAATGATGGAAGAGGACCATTGTGTATATGTGAAACGCTCAAAGAATGGTTTTGTCATTCTGTCCTTATATGTTGATGGCATTTTATTGGCTGGAAATGATAAGGAATTGATTGAAAACACTAAGAAGTGGTTATCATCAAATTTCAAGATGAAAGACATGGGTGAAGCTAATTTTGTGCTGGGTTTGAAAATTCTAAGGGATCGCGCTAGAAGGCTCTTGGGTCTATCTCAAGAGACTTACATCAAAAAGATGTTAGAGCGTTTTCACATGCACAACTGCAAGCCGATGGACACACCAGTTGAAAGAAACTCGAGCTTAAGTATAGACATGTGTCCTAAGACTCCAGAAGAAAAATAGAAAATGTCAAATGTACCTTATTCCAGTGATGTCGGTAGTTTGATGTATGCAATGATGTGCACACGTCCCGATATATGCTATGATGTTGGGCTGGTAAGCAGATATCAGTCAAATCCAGGAATTAAGCATTGTAAGGCAGTCAAGAGAATTTTGCGGTATCTAAGAGGAACGTCGGATTTTGTACTGTGCTATTAGGGAAAGGATTTGCGCTTAGTTGGTTATACTGATGCCGATTGGGGTAGTGATATAGATGAGCGCAAATCAGCTTCAGGATATGCATTCTTATTGAATGGTTGTGTAATATCATGGAGTAGCAAGAAACAATCCTATATTGCCTTGTCTACCATGGAGGCAGAATACGTAGCATGTTCCTCTGCTATACAAGAAGCGGTTTGGTTAAGAAGGTTCCTACAACATTTGGAAATTGTCAAATCAGCATCAGAATCAGTGACAATTTTCTCTGACAGCATGGTTGCATTGGCCTATGCTAAGGATCCTAAGTATCATGGAAAAACCAAACATATTCAAATTAGATATCATTATGTTAGAGACATGATTATACAAAAGGAGGTGATCCTGAAACACATTTCTACAAAAAATATGGTTGCCGATCCTTTCACTAAGCCAATAGCTAGAGATACATTTGTTGGACATGTAAAATCTCTAGGCTTGTGTAGAATGTGAATGTTATCTGATGTGGTCCAATGGTTCACTTGTATTACCTTACAGTTAATTTGAATGAAATTTGTTTTTTGCCTTTTGTTGGTAAAATTCGTTCAAATTATTTTGGTATTTTACTGTAAGTGACAGCTAGTGCAGTTTAATGTTGTATGTTAATAGATAATGATTGGTTCACTCACACGAACAATCACCTCTGGCGCTTAGAGAGTGAGCAGAGATGAGACAGTTTGAACTAATTGCTTTGAAAGCGACTTTGTGCGCAGTGGGAGCAAGTTTAGTTTAAATTTAAGTCGTCTTGTTAAAACCAAGATGAGATTCTAATAGAATCAACATGGATAATATCCCACTATCCATGAGTTTATCAATTGAAGCAAAGTGTGAAATTTTGATCTGGCGCTGTAGATAGTAAGCAGATAGAAATTTCAAGTTTGGCGCCTGAGTTGGTTTGGCGACAAGACTAAGACTTGTATGGTGTTTTTACTTAAGAAGAGCAATGACATACACTCTTTATCTTAGTAAAAGAAAAGAGAAGCTCCACCGTAACATGCATTTCATACTGCATGTGCTTGCCGACCTATGAGGAAGTATGGAATGGTTCCCAGCTTCTATACTGTGTAAGTCATGGAGATCTTAATTTAGATCTCAAATGTCACCCTTTGTAACTTTTGACTATATCACAAAGTGAAAGGATTAATGTTTGCTACTTTAGAGTGTTACCTATGATCATGAGTCGATTCGATCTAAAGAAGCACTACTAGGAAAGTGAATTAATTCTGATCCTAATGATATGAGGGCAAAAGAAAGAGCAGATTTAGTTTTACACCTGTTACTTATATTCTCCGGCCGGACAATAATGTCACTTGAAAAAGTAGGACATGATTGTGAATATTTGTAATAAGAGAGTAACGAGTATTGGACTTCTGAGGGATCTAGTCATACTTGGTTATGTGTATCTAAAAATGCTTGGGGTACTAAATTACACGTTTCAATTAATTTTTACTTCATCAATATGGTTGATGTCTCCTTTATGACCTTAGCCGATTTCTATATTGGAGCTCCCATCTTTTGTGTGCTTTCAGGTCGCACGGCCCATTTTTCCTTGTATGAATGGATTCTTAAAAAAAAAATCCAAGTTCTGTCTACACTACTGGATAGATCCAGCTCATTATCGACGAATGGGAGATGTTGGTTTATAAATAGGTTAGGGTCGCTAATGATGGCTAGACTCAGACCTAATTGGTTTAACCCATTTAACCAGATCAAACGGTTTAAATGACAGTTATCTGAACCGCTCAGAATCGCTAAGCATCTCCTGGATTAAGCGGGAAAGAGGAACCGCTGGCCAGGGATCGTTTTAGGGGTGAGAGAACTCTTCCCGTCAAGTGATCAAGAGAACTCTGAGTGGAGAAGAAAGTAAACAAGTGAGGAAGAAACTTGGGCTATGGATAGGAAATCTTGTTCTAGTAACAAGATCACTTGAATCACACGTCAAACAGAGAAGAAGAAGATCCTAGCCTAACGAGTAAGTTCTCGTCAACGTTGCTATGCAATTTCATACCTAGAGGAATTCTACATTTCCTAATCCCCTGATCGTCCGGAACGAAATGAGCCAGTCCGAGCTATCAGATGGGATTGGGCTATTCCTAACTTGTCAGGAATGAAGCGTGACATTAAGTGTCAACCAATCAATGGAATGAGATTTGACTATTCCATTCCCAACCTTTTTGTACAACCAAATGTGCCGTAGGTGTATATAGAATCCCCCGGTTCTAAAATGAGGAAACCGAACCGAACCGATTCCCCTCTGAAGAACCCATAGAAAACAATGAGGGGTGATCCTCGGTGAAGAAGTGGGGACTGCTTGCTAGCTGGGAGGTCGACGTGGTGGACCAAGACGGCTAGTAATAGCGGCCGGCCTTGGAGCGGCGAGGGAAGCGTCGTAGGTGGGCGCTGGTGGCTTTGGGGGGTCACCAAAGGGTGTCGTATTGGTGGATAGATCAGAGGTGGGCGAGGAGGAGGTAGGGTAGGCGTCGGTGAGACGGGGAGGCTAGAGGAGCTCCGACAAGGGTGGAGCGACCCGAAGCAGGACTGGACTGTTGGTTGCCGATGTATTGCGGCGCTTGAGGCCCATGGATGGGGCATGAGAGGGTCAAGAAAAGGGTGATTGCGGAGGAGCAGGAAGCGGATGGAGGAGACAGAGAAAGGAGAGGAAGGCGCTCAGTGTCGCGCCCCGACCCGCGTAGGCCCAACCGGGCCGGGCGACGCGAACCGGAACTTAACCTACTGCGGAAATTTGGCGAGGTTTCCCTCTAATCGTAGTGGTTACCCTAATAAGCATAATCATCCTGTAATAAACAACAATTATAAAGCTCAACACACAAAGCTGGAATATAGTACAAATCCTCAAACAGGGAATGTTATACAAAATCGCTCCCGTAGGAGACTATCTAACCAAGGTGTACACGGACAGATCACAGCTCCTCAAGCTCCGCCAGACGCCGCCACGTCACCGAACACCTGCCCGGTAGGGGCAACCGAAGAAGAGCTAGCGCCAGCACCTGCAAAACGCAGCCCGGGTAGGTGTGAGCACTAAGCTCAGCAGGGACACTACACTACGACACTCACAAAGGAAGGGAACACAACAGTGTCGTCCCCAAGCAAAGCCTAGGTGTATCACAGGGGTCCCATAACCCCACCGGATACCCCTGAGAGCCCCAGTCGTGGTCTTCCAGCGAACTGGTCACACACTGGGTCACACTCAGTAAGACAGGAAACGGCACTGCCAACTCACGACAGGATCCTGGGCACTGTCGGCGGGTAGCACCGCTGGGTAGTCACACCTGCCACCCAAGAGTTCTAGAAGGATTGGGTACCGGCTACACCACGACTTGGCTCAAGGCCGACACGACCTCTAAACATCAAGCACAACAGTATTCATGTCCAACTAACCCTATCATCGAAAAGACTGAATACTACAAATCGAGTCCTGGACCAAGCTACCCGCACGGTCCTAAGAGATAGATCCGGGCTACCCGGAAGCCCCGGATCGGCAACGCCCTAACAGATGCAACTAATGCACAACACAATGCATGCTATGAACATGCGCAGAAAAGATACATGTAAGCATGCAGCAGGATGTGATGATATAAATACAAGGTCTGGGCACGGCACCCTGCCGGCCCGGGGTGGTGAACAGATAAATAAGGTCTAAGGACTGCTGCAGTGGTACCACTACCAACCGCCAGCAGTCCACACAACACCTGCACCGGGAAACAACCCCGCAAACAACAGTTCACAATGTGCAACAAGTAATGTGGCCCTCGGCGAACGCCGGCGTGAGAGGCTAGGGAAAGCAGTAGGGCCACCCGCCCGTTTATTCTAAACATCCCGGGAGTCATCACTCCCCCGGTTCACCACTGCCCCTATATAGGGCTAACATGCTTAATGTTATGTACAAGGTATAAAACAATAAAGAAAACCAACATACAAAGCCCCTTGGGCAAAACTAGTCAAAACCCTCTCTTCTACCAAAGGATCGATCATCCCCTAGGGTAGGATCGATCCTCTCAGCAACAGAGAGTAAAGCCTCACTGTCGAGACAAAAGGATCGATCCTTCCTCTCAGGAGGATCGATCATTTTCGCGACAGAGAGCACCCTTTAGATCGCACCACGAGTGATCGATCCTTCCTCACAGGAGGATCGATCCTCTTCGCGACGAAGGACAGCCATGCTCCCCAAGAACCAGGATCGATCCTCACCAAGCTCGTGATCGATCCTTCATCAGGCGGAGCATGACCAACCCAGAAGATCGATCCTTCCTCAAGGGAAGATCGATCATGATGGGTTCCGCGGCGTCCTTCCGGCGAAGAATACCGCCGGAAGAGACAACCAAAAATCACGAAACTCTGGGATCTGATAGATCAGGATCCCACGAGTCCAAAACCGGTTAAAACACAAGAAACCAACATGCTAATCACAAGATCTAAGCATTAAACCACAGATCAAACCGGAAAACTCAAAACCCCGAAGAGAGATGTCGGTAGGATCCCTACCGGAGCAAACGCAGCTTAGATCCAAGCAGCTAGGCCTTGGATCGTCCTCAACGCCTTCGAAAATCTCAAGATCCGAGCTCAAATCGCCGGGTTTCCAAAAGGATTTGAAGGAAGAAGGTTCGTCTGCTTTATAGGCAAACGAACCGACCTATGAAGGATCGATCCTTACCCAAGGAAGGATCGATCACCTCATGACGATCTCACTTGACTTTCTGGCACAAGAGGATCGATCTCTTAGCTAGAGAGGATCGATCCTTTGTGTGCTGAAAGCTAAACTTAGGCGAGAATTCAAGCCTAAGTCCGGATCTTTCGATCCCGGGTCCCACTAACCATCCTAAGCAAACATTACCACAAACAATGTCAGTGTGTGTACAAGCGCGAGTGTGGAACTAGCCGACAAGGTGCAATTCACCAAATTGCCCTTGCGGCCCACAGCGAGCCACAGGAGGGGAGGGACGGGTCCTCACATTCAGGCTGTGATTCGGTTGCGATGGAGGGAGAGGTAGCGAAGTAGAGCGACGATGCTGCTTGTCGAAGGAGTCATGGTCGTGAGATCCGACTCACTACCGTCACCACCCAAACCCCAACCCAACCACCCCCCCCCCCCCCCAACAACCTGGCCAACCATGTGGACACCTTTCCCTAAAAATTTCCACCTTTCCCTCTGCCCACACCGCCTCCACTTCCTCCCCTGTCCTCCTCTCTCTCTCTCTCTCTCTCTCTCTCTCTCTTCTCCTCATACTCACTCCACCAGATCTCTCATCCAACACCCCTTCCTCCCCTCCTCTTTTCTCCACTGCCGCCATGGATCCCGTCAACCAATCCCCTCTTGCCATCGTCGACTCCGAGATTCATGACCTCATCGAGAAGGACAAGCACCGCCAGTGCTGCGACATGGAACTCATCGCCTCATATTCAAGAATCAATTACCTTCCTATGGTTTTATAGAAATAATGTTAAGTTGTTAATGATGCACTCATCGCCTCATTTGCAACAGCTTACGATCAAAATTTTACATCTAAAAATGTCATAAACTTTTATCATTCGAGCTTTAAAAATCACAGGAATCTTATATCAATCATAATTGACTTGAAATTTTGTACCAATTACACGTAACCGTTCAATCAGGGATTTTCTCATCTCATAAAAAAGCAAATTGCTTCTCACCCCCCCCCCCCCCCC